>JANAVB010000197.1:11879933-12044051 GCA_029216955.1 Iris pallida
CCCACTCGAGGACCTCACCCCCCGCTGGCCCCGTCGCTTCTGATCCAGCACTAAACCTTGATAACACCGCTGCCGCCCTAGCATCTTCGCTCATCGAATCCCCAATCCAATATCGTGATTTTTTCGAGCGAATTGCGACTGTGTGCTCCCAGGAAGAGGCTCTACGGAACTCCACGTCTTCTGCAACCTGGACGATAACCCCGATCTAGCCTACGCGATCCTACCCAGAATGCTGGAGGTCAAGCAGGCCCTTGATACGGCGCTGGGTATACACAACACGAACACGTCAACTTGGAGTCCTATTTCGCACACAAATTCCCGACTCCGAAGCTGCCCATCGGATCGCGAGAGGTTCAGCCTAAACGAGAAACATCGCAGTTTGCAGCGGTACCAACGTCTGTCCCGCCCAGGGTCCTACGCTCTTCTAGCTCGGGAAAGAAGCAGATCCCACCCTTTAAGTGTCTTCCTTAGTTTGGGGTGGATGGGTCCTCCCGTCCTCTTTCTCCCCGTACCCCCTCTTATTCTGTCCCCCCCCCCCCCCCTCCCCCCCAGTTCTCCCGGCTTGTATCGCCTCCTCGTTTTGGTTTTGTAGGTAAGCGTCCTCCAGAGTGGAGGTTTTGTAGGTACTTGGGCCATCTCCCGGCACCACCCCCTGTTTGCTTTGAATAATATTTTTCGTTATATATATATATATATATATATATATATATATATATATATATATATATATATATATATATATATAAGTCTTGACGCTTACGAATGATTTTCTCAATCGTCACCTCATTTGTACCTTGCATCCTTCGAATCATTGACATCTCAGATATCTTCATTGGTTTTCGTTTTTGCTTAACCTATTAGAATCCACATTGTTATGCTCATATTTAATTATAAAATGTAGTTTATACATAATAATAATTAATAAAAAAAAATAATCCCCCCTTTCTTGCGATTCTAGGGCCTGCGTCCCCCTAAGGCTCTCCGCCTTGGGTCGCCGTGCCGTCTCCACCCCCACCCTCTCGGCAACACTCCCTCTTCGGCTTCCCACCCACCCCTCCACCGTCCACCAACCCCTCCTCTCCCCCCCAACCCCCTTCTGGTTTCGACCGATGGCCCCCTCCTATGCTAATGCCATCCGTCTACCCCCACATGCCCTGATCCCGTGCTTGAACCGTCTCCACTTTCCCTCTCTCCCCCCCTTCTCCTGTCAATCCCCGCCCCTCCCCCCATCCTCCCCCCTGCCCCCTCCTCCGTATGTATTCCTCTTCGAGCTACCGGCGTCTTCCAAGGTCGCCCGGCTGTTGCCTTCTTCGAGGAAGAGGTGCGCCCGACTGTTGCCTTCTTCGAGGAAGAGGTCAGCGCTTTGGAGGCCCCCTACAAATTGGCACTCATCGCAAATTCTCTAGATTTCGACCCCTTGTCGACACAATACAGCGTGCTCTTCAAGGATTCGGCTTCCCGCGCTATGGCGGTCGGCGTCCTCGATGCCAAACATCTGCTCATTCCGCCCGTCCTCTCTCGATGATTTCTTACGATTCAGGTCTCGAGACTTATGTTTGTTTCCGGAGCGCCTATGCGGCTTTTCAAATGGACTCGAGACTTCTCTGTCTCACAAAACGTCCATAGCTCATGTTTGGGTCTCATTCCCCCCCGACTTTCTGACCTACTTGTTTTCCAAAGCCGCCATTTTCACCTTTGCTCGTTGTATTGGAATCCCTGGAAAATCGATATCGCCACCGCCACCGCTTCCCTCACCCGACCTAGTCGGCCCGTGCGCTTGTGGAGTGGATATTGGGCAGCCCCTTCATGATAAAATCATAATCGTCCTCCCCGACGATAACAGCTTCTGGCAAGCCGTCGAATACGAAGACCACCCAATTTTCTCTGCTCGATGTGCTTCCACTAAGGCCACGTTGCCATTCCCTGCAAAATCTTTATCAATTTCGCCTCTCCTACAGATTATGTAGATAATTCTCAACCTACGGCGGTAGAGGATGCCATCGCAGTGGTTGCCCAATCGTCCCCCAGTTGCAGTTCTACCCATCCCCTCAATGCTGTTCAGGATCAACCCACCAACCTCCCCCACCCCACGTCTCCAGATCAACCGAACAAGTCACCTACACACCCACCCCCCCTCCCCTCACCGCCCCAACTATCATCCTCCTCAATCGAACCATTATCTTCCATCAACCCTCCACCTCCACTCTGCCAAACCACTACCTCTCCTATCCCCTCCCCCCCCCCCCCCCCCCCCCCCCCCTCCCCCCCCCCCTCTCCCGCTCCCCTTCTCCCTCTCACTGTCCCCTTCCACCGGCAAAAATTCAAGACTAAAATAAGGCAGATGAGGCGCTCCGCAGTGAGCATAGACCTCGCCCAGGACTCGTGCCCAGCGAGACAGATGCTGCCCTCCACAGGCTCCGACCATTTTGACTGCGAAGACAACAAGCATTCCTGTGCCCCCAATATTTCAAAGTGCGACTGTCTAGGATGCTCTCCGGGACCTATCCACTGAAGGCGAAGGTGGTATCCCTGCCCTCTGACATCTCCCCCGAGCCCTCACACCACCTCATCCCCCTCCATCATCCGGGAGACACCAAACTTAGAAAGCCAACCAGAATCGCCGCATCAAAAATGCTAAATCGAAGAGAGGCGCGCCTCCTCCTCCGATTAGCACCACTTCAAATCCCCCTACCCCCTCGATGATTAGCATTCTGATTTGGAATGCTAGGGGCATCGATGGGTCAAATACTATCAATCATCTCAAAAGTCTTAGAAACATTCACAAAATCTCCCTCCTTACTATTATTGAAGCCAAAGTCGATCCATCCAAGATTGACAGTTACAGGATTATATTAGGGTTTGATCGCGCCATCCCCCGACAAAGACATTTGGTTCTTCTCTAAATTGGATCTCGAGCACCAGGTTATTGCGTCCAACGACCAATGTATCTCAGTGGAGCTATCCCTTCCCGAAATTCAACGCAAATCCATCCTCACCATCGTCCACGGAGGTAGAACCAAGCAAAAGCGAAGAGAATTATGGTATCACCTGATTCAAATTACCATCGATTTCCCGGATCAGCCGGGGATTTGTAGCGGGGACTTCAACGCTATCACCTCGCCACCGAAAAGTCCGGTGGAGCCGACCCTGACTTCGGCTCAATGAATGGCTTCAACTAGTTCATCTTCAAAGCCAATCTATTCCACGCTCCTTACTCATGTTCTCCCCTAACAAGGGCTAAGGCTCTGATGGTCAACAATCTTGCCTCGATAGAGTGCTGACCAACCAAGCTCTACTCGACTCCATCCACCACATCGACGTCACTCACCTAAGCAAAATGTGCTCCGACCACTCCCCTCTCCTGGTGAACATCTACGTCCGAGGGACTAGGGCGGCAAGACCTTTCAAGTTTCAACAATTTTGGCTAAGCGACCCGGAATTGCTCTCTGACGTTGGGCGCGCATGGGGCGGTTTCCAGCATCAGTGCCCTCTCACTAGCTTCTCACTCAAATTGCAGTATGTCTGTCACGCCCTGGCGGCGTGGAGCCGTGAAACCTTCGACGGTATATTTCAAGCCGTCCGACTCGCCGAGGAAGCAGCCGCCGCCGCCGCCGAATATGAGTATGCCTTCGTCTAATGTACCGAGAATCGCAACAGGTTGAATGATTCCAAGGCTAGCCTCCATCGATGTGTTGCGGTGGAAACGTCCTTTTGGAGACATGCTTCTCATCCTCATCCTCATTCTTCAGGTGTTAGCGACCAGAGCCTTCTTTGAGAGAGCCCGCTACCCAAGCGATATTGCAGACATGCTTCTCATCCTCATCCTGAAATCCCCCAATCCAACTACCTTCTCCGACTACCGCCCAATTACTGTAAGCCCACTTTCCGATTTTTATTTTTAGTCTTATATATTTTTAAGTTAGAAAATAAAATTTATTTTTTTCTTAATTCTATAAAAGATATTGGGAGAATTTATGAAATGCCCAAAAACTAAAAAAGTTTTACGTAAAACCCACCGACAAAAAAACTTTCATCGCGTGCCCAGAATTAGAGAAACTTATCCAAAGCGGGTTCCAAATGACCCTTTTGCCCTTACTTTTAATTTATTGAAAACACCCACGAAACTGCTCTTAAAAAAAAACGTTTCGATACTTCATCTTCTTCCATACGCTGCTCACTTTCGAATCTAGGTTTTCTTCTCAAAAATCTTCAAAAACTCGTCGAAAAATTTCGGAAAGACCGGGACAAACGGCAAAAGTGCTAAAACGGAGGTCCAAACATCATTTTTTTGCGATTCTAAAATTTCGGAAGGTCGTCTAACGATAAAATCGTTACTTTCAGTCTCCTCGACGATACGCTCATTTTGCGACAAACGGGACCTCGTTTCGACCTCCCAATCAAAAGTTATGGCCCTCCAAAGTTTCAGCTGACCATAAAATGCAGGAGAATGACCATTCTTCGTGTTAGAACACGAAAAATGTTAATTTCGCATGAGGGTGGTCATTCTCCGTGTTAGTAACACGGAGAATAGTCATTCTCTGTGTTAGTAATACGGAGAATGGCATTCTCCGTCTTAATTTACACGGAGAATGACCATTCTCCGTGCTAAATTACACGGAGAATGACTATTCTCCGTCTTAATTTACACGGAGAATGTCATTCTCCGTGTAGTTTATCACGGAGAATGGTCATTCCAGTGTTAAAACACAGGAGAATGACCATTCTCCGTGTTAGAAACACGAAGAATGCCATTCTCCGTGTTAAATAAAACGGAGAATGTTATTCTCCGTGTTAAATAAAACGGAGAATAGCATTCTCTGTGTAATTTATCACGGAGAATGGTTATTTCAGTGTTAAAACGCAGGAGAATGGTCATTCTCCGTGTTAAATAAAACGAAGAATGACGTCCTCCGTGTTAAACAAAACGGAGAATGGTCATTCTCCGTGTTAAATAAAACGAAGAATGGTCATTCTCCGTGTAATTTAGCACGGAGAATGGTCATTTCAGTGTTAAAACGCAGGAGAATGGCCATTCTCCGTGTTAGAAACACGGAGAATGACATTATCCGTGTTTAATAAAACGGAGAATTGCCATTCTCCGTGTAATTTAGCACGGAGAATGACCATTCCAGTGTTAAAACGTAGGAGATGGTCATTCTCCGTGTTAGAAACACGGAGAATGTCATTCTCCGTTTTAAATAAAACGGAGAATGGCATTCTCCGTGTTAATTTGCACGGAGAATGGCATTCTCCGTGTTAATTTACACGGAGAATGGTCATTTCCAGTGTTAAAACGTAGTTCTTCGTGTATTTTAGTTTTTTCAGGAATAAAGAGTTTCGTTCTTCTTTCAAAGCGATGATAATTCTTATAGAAAAGAAGAAAAAAGATCTTCTCTCCACAATTGACCCAATCGTCGGAAAACTTCAAATGTCTCCACGATGAAGATGATGGTGATGATGATGACGAGCGATGATCTGAGTTTGACCGAAGAAAAGCACACCGAACTACGAACGATCTTTGCGATCTCTGCTGAAGATGAGAGCAATGGAATTCAGATTTTCCGTGAAGAAGAAGAAGACGAAAATCGCAATCCAGATCTGAGTTTTTTGAATTCAAATACATATAGATGACCAATTCGCGCGGAGGGGTAGTTTCGGTATTATAAAAATAGCAGTTTCCAGCGGGTAGCATCTAAAAGGGAATCTTGGAATATTTAACGTGAAAATACTTAATTCTGGGTATTTCATAAAACTCTTCCAGCGGGTGGGCATTTCATAAAAGCCCACCCCGAAATTGGGTTTCTCAGCAATTTCCAGAAAGATATTTGTATTGACAAAGGAATTTTTCAAACTATTTTTCAATTTAATTTGTTTTTATAAAAGATATACTTTTAAATTTATTAATTTTTTATTATCAATTATGTTTAAGTTTATATTTATAAAAATCTATTTTTAAATATTATTTAATTATTATATATTATTGGATTTAGATGTGGTCAATTCTAAATTATGATTGGATTTAGTCATAATTTATTACTATATTATTTTAGATGAGATTTGTATTCATAAAAATATGCATTTAGGAATATTTGAATTATTCTTATCAATATTTTTGATATTTGATTTTATGAAATCTATTTTAAAGATTATTTAAAATATTAGATATTATTTTAAATTAATATTATTGTGATTAATTATGGATTGAGATTTGGTCAAATCTAATTTAAATCATGGAAGGATTTAAATCATTGAATCTAATCTTCCTTATTTAGGAAATCTCCCATCTCCTATATAAAGGAAAGCCTCCCTTTGCTTTTTCCACAAACCCAATTATTATTATGGTCAAATATTGATTGAGATTTGATCCATATATTTTGAGATTGGTTTGATTTGAATTTAATGGAAAGATTTATTCATTAGATTCTTGACCCTTCCTATATAGGAAATTGAGTAAATCCCCATCTATTTAAGGAGTCCTTATTCTTCTCCCAAAGCCAAAACCCTTACAATCTAATGCTAATTAAGTAATGAATATTCATTATATATACCTATTGAACCTATGTCATCTTTTATATTTTATTTTCCAAAATTTCTCTCTTTTTCATCCAAAATAGGCCAAAATTCATCATAAGTTCAGCCTCGTTTTTTTGAAGCTATAACAAATTTGCGAGGCCGTTGCAACCAACTCCGGACTCCGTTTTGTCTCCATTTTTTTCTTAGAGCCGTATCGAGGTTAGCTTTCCAAATCTATAATTTATTTTTATAATTATGAATGTAAATTTCTGAAAAATTATTTGAATGTCAGTTGTCTAAAAAATTGACATGTCGTACTGTTTTCGAGATTTTAGGAGATCCTGAACTCCGTTTTGTGAATCGTTTGATGTTTTGGAAAACTGACACATAGATATATAGCATATTAATTTTCTAAAAATTAATAAAATATTTTAATATTTTGTTTAATTTGTAGAACCTATAAATGGCCGATGACCCCAGCAGGGCATAGCTTTTGCCATGGCTATTGAGGAGCCCGAGCCCAAACCAGATGTGATAGCAGGTTCCATACTTCTCAAATATTTTTCCGCTATAGCTTTGTTTGATTCAGGTGCATCCCACAGTTTTATTTATGTAGCTTTTGTATTCAAGCATAGCATAGCATATGAACCCTTGGGTGGTAGTTGCAAAATTAAGACAGGCGGAGGCGCTATCCTAGTCAAGGATATTTGCATGAGGTGTCACATCACCTTGGAAGGAAGAGTGTTGTGTGCTAACTTACTCGTAATGCCCCTTTCGAGTTTCGACATTGTTCTCGGGATGGATTGGTTGAGTAAGAATTATGCCAGTATAGACTGCCATCGAGGATGTGTTGTATTTAGTCCTCCCGGGCAGTCTGCATTCGAGTTCGCTAGAGGGACGATAGAGCAGCAGAGTCAGGCTTTTTGTGGAGCTACGATTCAGGTGGAAGAGGCACTGCATCCCATCATCGAGGAATTCATGAACGTTTTTCCTGAGGACTTACCAGGATTGCCGCCAGATAGAGACGTCGAGTTTGCTATTGATTTGGTGCCAGGCGCAGAACCAACGACACAACCAGTATATCGGATCAACAACAAGGAAACTGAAGAATTGAAGAAGCATATCGATGAATTGCTAGAGAAAGGGTTCATCAGAGAGAGTTCGTCACCATGGAGATCCCCTATTCGTTTTGTGTCGAAGGAAGATGGTATGGTGCGGATGTTCATCGACTACCGGACCTTGAATAATCATACTATCAAGAACAAGTACCCATTGTCGAGGATTGACGGTCTCTTCGATCAATTGAGCGGCGCACGGGTATTCTCGAAGATAGATTTGAGGCCAGGTTACCATCAACTGAAGGTGAAGAAAGAAGATATACCGAAGACTGCCTTCGGAGCCAAGTATGGACAATACGAGTGTATGGTGATGCCGTTCGGGTTAACCAATGCCCTGGTAGTCTTCATGAACTTGATGAACAAGGTATTCCATCCGTACCTTGACAAGTTCGTAGTAGTGTTTAACGATGACACTCATTTATTCGAAAACATTGGAAGAATACGAGGAACATCTGAGGATCGTGCTAGAGACCCTCAGGAAGGAGCAACTCTATGAAAAACTCTCGAAATGTGAGTTTTTCTTGAATAAGGTGGAGTTCCTCGGACATGTGGTGACATGCGATGGTATATCCGTTGATTCAAAGAAGATTGCAGCTATGGAAGCTTGGATTACTCCGACTATGGTGGCAGAGATACGAAGCTTCTCGGGATTAGCAGGATATTATCGAAAGTTCATGCAAGATTTCGTTCGGATTGTGGAGCCGATGACTTGGCTCACTCGAAAGGATGTAGAGTTCATATGGACAGAGGACTGCCAGGCTGCGTTCGATGAGTTGAAGAAGAGGCTGACGACAGCCCCCATTTTGGCTTTGCCCTCAGGATCAGAAGGTTTCACCATTTATAGTGTTGCATCGGGAAAGGGACAAGATTGTGTCCTAGAGCAGAACAAGAGAGTGATAGCCTATGCGTATCGACAATTGAGACCGCATGAGAAGAACTACCCCATACAAGACCTAGAGTTGGCAGTCGTGATCGTAGCCTTGAAGTTGTGAAGACACTATTTGTATGGAGAGCGGGTAGAAATTTTTACTGGTCACAAAAGCTTGAAGTACGTCATTACACAAAAGGAGTTGAACATGAGGCAACACAGATGTCTTGAGCTGATGAGTTACTATGATATTTCTCTACAATACCACCCGGGAAAAGCCAACGTTGTTGCGGATGCTTTAAGCAGGTATCCCGTAGCAATGTGCTTGACTCGAGATCGTCACTTATTAGCGGACTTGGAGAGTTTGGGCATCGAGATCGTCATTCCAGGGGCCGAAATGCAGATGATGGGCATGCAGACACTACCAAAATTTATCGATTTAGCGACGGCTATATCCGTCGCCAATCCGACGGTAATTACAATTAGCGACCGATTACTGACGGATTTTGGCCAAAAAAATTCGTCGGCAATCAGCTCGTCGCTAATAACGATCCGTCGCTACGTAGTCGTCATGCGACGGAATAGCGACGTTTTATCGACTTAACAATACAAAGCAGTAGCGATGACGTTCCGACGGACTAGCGTCTTTTTCAAGTATTAAGTACTGAAATGTGTAGACAATAGCGACGTAAAGTTCCGTCGGTAACCCGTCGTAATAGCGTATCAGAGTTTATCATGCCGTCGCTAATTCGTCGATGCCTTCGATAACAAAGGACGGATTAGCGACGGTTTACTGACGGAATATCCGTCGATCAGCTTCTGGAAATTCATGTCATTTCCAGCAACATGGCGACGGATAAGTCGTCGCTAGTCCGTCGATATATATCGACGGAATACGGACGGATTATCCGTCGATCTTGTTCTGGAAATTCTTGGTATTTCCAGAATAACGGCGACGGACAGGTCGTCGCTATTCCGTCGAACAATATACCATGCCGACGGATAATCCGACGATCGTCCGTCGCTACCTGGAAACATATTCAAATCTCCAGTTAGCGACGGAATAGCCGTCGGAAAGTAGTCGAAACTGGTAGTAACCGTCACAAAACGGTCACAAGTCCGTCGCTAACTGACAATATTTAAAAAAATTACAACGCTTTCCCTGTTCGCAAAACTTTGCATAAACCAAACCAATATATAATACACACCAATTATCCAACAATCACATAGACCAAATATATTATGCACACCAATTATCCAAGAATCACATAGACCAAATATGCACATACGAATTTAATGCACACCAATTATCCAAGAATCATATAGACCAAACCAAATTAATATAAAATAGACATCAATTATCCGGAAGAGTAACCTAATATCCATCGTTATAATCCGATCATAGCACAAATATTCCAAATTTTTCACAAATATTCCAAAACACATAGGAAAGAGTTGGCCAGTTACAGTAACCTAATATCCATCGTTATAATCTGATCATAGCACAAATATTCCAAAAATTTTACAAATATTCCAAAACACATAGGAAAATCGACTTTGGCCTCAACAAAGACCACAAGTCAGACGATGAATCCTCACAGCCAGGGATGATAGTTGCGTTGAGGCATGTACCATTCTATCAGCCACTTTGCATACAAAGGCTCAATCTGGTTGAGGTCTTCTGTAGCGACAGGAGGGTCGATCCCGATGCTACTACTCTCTGACGGTGGCTCCTCTTTAGCTTCAAGCTTGGGAGCAATCTCTTCCCTGATGGTCATCGGTTCTTCCTTGACCTCGACCTTTGGTAACACCTTCTCCTTAACAGTCACCGGCTCTTGTTTGACGACGGAGGCTTCCTCCGTGTCGACCTCCAAGGGTTTCTTGCCTCGACCCCTTCCTCGACTAGCAGCACCACCTCGACGAGTTCTAGGAGCCATCTTTCTGACAACAGAAATTTTCATATAGGGTAAAGAAATTTACCCAAGTTATAAAAGTTGTGACGTTGGTTTTTTTGCGTTCATCATCATTAGAGGGAGCAGCACTGAAAAGTTGTGACGTTGGTAGCATGAGACAGTAAAAATCTGTATCACAAGACTAACAGAATTACTATGTAATCATGTACTCACCAATAACCGGATGTAACTGGAGTCGTTGGGCCTATCGTGCAGTAATTTGTGGATCCGCTGGTATAGGCCAGATGTACTTAGTATCTAGTGTATCAGATTAGTATCGGTCTATCGGTTTGGTATAGGACGTATCATATTGGTATTGGCCTTAACAAATTGGTATCGTCCTATATCCGATATGTACATGTATCGGGCGAATAGCTAGGATTCATATTGTCCTTATCGATTTGGTATCGGTCATATCCGATAGGTATCGGCCGTGTTGGATTAGTATAGACTATTTCGGATTAGTATCGTGGAAGGTTTAGTAACAAATGTACTTGGATTTCTCTCTTCTCGAGCTAGAATACCATTGCAAGAGAATCACCAGATCGTGATTGGCCAGTTACAGTAACATACATACTTCCTTTTCCATCAGGAAAAGCGAGATTGAAAAGGAAGTAAGTATGTTCTGTAACTGGCCATCTACGCTCTCGTGACTCTCTTGCAATGGTAATCTAGCTCTAGAAGAGAGAAATCTAAGTACAGTTGTTACTAAACCTTCCACGATACTAATCCGAAATGGTATATAATAATCCAACACGGCTGATACCTATCGGATATGACCGATACCAAATCGATAAGGCCAATATGAATCCTAGCTATACGACCGATACATATCGGATAGGACGATACCAATTCGCTAAGACCAATACCAACCGATACGGCCCATACCAAAACGATAGATCGATACTAATCTGATACGGTCAATACTTATAAGTACCTACGGTCCAGGAGGTTGATCCGCTAGTACATCCGCTAGTACAACCATTGTGGGACGAGCACGGAAACTTTGACAAAGGAGACCACCATGCCGTCAGGAACCTCTCACTCGAGCTCTACACGAAGGATGTCCACTTGAGCTCTGGGGCAAAATTTTGGCTCGGAGCAAGAATCTGTTGACGGAGCACATCCACCTTGCTGTCAGAAAAAAATAGTAACGGTGAGAGACCCATCTGAGTAGGACGTATACTCTGATAATATCCCCTCCAACACTCAATACCACTACTGATATCATTCTTATAAAGGTGATCTCTCAGAGTATACGTCATACTCAGATGGATGTCTCAGTGTACTCTCTCTTGTTGCTTGTCGTATCATCATTGCCGAGGGATGAGGGTCGGAGGACAGTCAACTTTATCTACGGATACATAGTTTCTGCCTCGCCAGTCGAACGGCTGCAGGGACTATGTCCTGATCACCATGTCGTAGTCCAATACAATCCAGAGATTGACACAGTTCTAATTCATATATGTAGTCCAATACAAATAGTCTAATACAAAAACAACCCAATACAAATAGTCCAATACAAATAAGTACTAATAGCTAATGAGAACCATGCTGCTCACGCAAACGCTCAGTGATACGTTCACGCAACCACCTCAAAAAAGCGAGATTTTTGGCGCGAGGAGAGATGTCGTCCCTTGCAAGGACTGCATGAAGAGAACTCTCGGTCTCACTAGCTACCGGTGCTGGATGAATAGAACTCCCGGTCTCACTAGCAACCGGTGCCACTTCCTCCTCAACTGTAGGAGGAACAACCTCAGCATTCACTGTTTTCTTCAAACGATGTGCCGCTCCTCGGGTCATGGGTGCCATCTGGTAAGATCGATAGTCACAAATAATATAATTGAAACATAAGCAAGCTAACTAAAGGAACCATGATGTAATTTGAGTATATTTTCGAAAGCCGATAAAGTATGAAAAATTAGATTTTTTGCCAAGTGTGAGAAGGGATGGCTCAGAACACAACCCAAGGTTCATTCAAGCATACATTAGTGTGAATCATCTATGTTCTGTACATATGGTGTAGTATATGTTCTTATCGTATCTAGGATCTGAAGGACGTAACAGAATCAAGATGAACTCACTAATGTCATACTAAGACATCATCTACTACTATATAAGATATAGTGATAGGTTGTCGTATCATCATTGCCGAGGGATGAGGGTCGGAGGACAGTCAACTTTATCTACGGCTACATAGTTTCTGCCTCGCCAGTCGAATGGCTGCAGGGACTATGTCCTGATCACCATGTCGTACCGTAGATTAATGCAAATGGAGCTGGAACTGCTGCCAAAATACAGTACTACTTCACCATGTCGTACCATTTTACTCTCTCTCTCTCTCTCTCCTCCCCTCCGGCGCTCTCACTCTCTCCGGCGCTCTCACACTACTAATTCCTATGTGATTTAAGTGTGAGAACGGATGGCTCAGAAAATAATCCAAGATTCATTCTAGCATACATTAGTGTGAATCATCTATATTCTGTATACATATCGTGTAGTATATGTTCTTATCGTATCTAGTATCTGAAGGACGTAACAGAATCAAGATGAACTCACTAATGTAATACTAAGACATCATCTACTACTATATAAGATATAGTGATAGGTTGTCGTATCATCATTGCCGAGGGATGAGGGTCGGAGGACAGTCAACTTTATCTACGGCTACATAGTTTCTGCCTCGCCAGTCGAATGGCTGCAGGGAATATGTCCTGATCACCATGTCGTGTCGTAGATTAATGTAATTAATGGAGCTAGAAATATTCGTCGCTAACAGGTAACTAGTCCGTCGCTAACTGAGTTGTCACATACACATATGTATATCACAGCTAGATGTATAGATATATACATCAATACAGAAGCACACAACTGATAGAACTCACACTGTCCTTGAGACAGTGAACATATACACCATGAATCCAAACCCCATATTCACATTTGCTATATCCAAACACCACCAAACTAATGGAACACCCAATATGGATAACACATTATTTAGCCAATATATAAACTCAGATGAATTTGAGAAGCAAAGCCACCCGCCGCCCCCGACCAAAGCCCGCCGCCCAGTAGTTCGGTTGCATATATATATGAAGAGTGCTTAAGGGTGTGCATCGGTTGCAAATTGCCCCGATGCACCCGCCCCAAGCCAGCCGCCCAGCCCCCGACGCCACCGCCCCAAGCCCACCGTCCAGCCCCCGACCCAAGCCAGCCGTCCAGCCTCCGACGCCCCAGCCCCAAGCCCGCCTCCCAGACCCCGACGCCCCCGCCCCAAGCCACCGCCCAGCCCCCGACCCATGCCAGCCGCCCAGCCCCCGACGCCCCCGCCCCAAGCCAGCCGCCCAGCCCCCGACGCCGTCGCCCCAAGCCCACCGCCCAGCCCCCGACCCAAGCCAGCCACCCAGCCCCCGATGCCCCAACCCCAAGCCCGCCTCCCAGACCCCGACGCCCCCGTCCCAAGCCCACCGCCCAGACCCCAACCCAAGACAGCCGCCCAGCCCCCAACGCCCCCGCCCAGCCCCCGATGCCCCAACCCCAAGCCCGCCTCCCAGACCCCGACGCCCCCGCCCAGCCTCCGACGCCCCAACCCCAAGCCCATATCCCAGACCACGACACCCCCGTCCATCCAACCGCCCAGACCCCGACCCAAGCCAGCCGCCCAGCCCCCGACGCCCCAGCCCCAAGCCCGCCGCCCAGCCCCCGACGTCCCCGCCCCAAGCCCACCACCCAGCCCCCGACCAAAGCCAGCCGCCCATCCCCGGACGGCCCAGCCCCAAGCGCGCCGCCCAGCCCCTATACAACACTGCAAGAGAGAGAGAGAGAGAGATCGAGAGAGAGAGAGGGGGTTATCTTCGGGAGAGAGAGAGAGGAGAGGACGCCGACGCCGACGACGAGCCCGACGCCGATCACCGAAGCCGACACCGGCGAGAGAGAGAGAGAGAGAGAGATGAGAGAGAGAGAGAGAGAGGAGAGAGTGAATTTGGGGGGAATGCGAAAAGTTCCCCCCGCCGTTTCATTTAAAGTCTGGTACGTATATAGCGACGGACTAGCGACGAACAAAAACCCGTCGTCGAACAGTCGCCCTTTTTGATACGTGCCGACTGAATATCCGTCGCTAAGTCGTCGAAGATATGTCCCGCCAATTTTTACACAATTCCCGCCAAATAATCGAATGCGTAACGACGACTGTAAATCCGTCGCTATAACTCCGACAGTCTAGCGACGGATGTGCGACCTTTCCTTCCTCTAAAATTAAAATAAAAATGACAAAGGCGTGTGGTCGGTAATCAGTCGGCGAGCGGCCACGAAGCCCTCGCTAATGCCGACTGAAAAATTCTGTCGCTAAATATCCGTCGCTAATTTAGTGTATTTTGGTAGTAAGATTCAGTCAGGACTGATGGACAGGATTCGGAGGGCATAGCACTAGGACGAGCAGCTGAAGAACATCATGGCACAGGCACGGGCCGGTTTGCTAGACGACTTCACTATTGCAGATGATGGTTCGTTGAGGCACGTGACGAGACTTTGTGTACCTAGTGGAGAGCTTAGAGAAGAAGTTATACAGGAGGTACACCGTTCCCAGTATTCTCTACATCCAGCAGCCAATAAGATGTACAAGGATCTGAGAAACCACGTGTGGTGGTATGATATGAAAGGAGAAGTGGCCTACTTTGTTTCTAGGTCCTCGTATGTCAGCAAGTTAAGGCAGAGAGGTAGAGAACAAGAGGATTGTTGTCGCCACTATCGATACCCGAGTGGAAGTGGGAACACATCACCATGGATTTTGTTTTCGGTCTTCCAAGGTCATCGGGCAAAAAAGATACAATTTGGGTCATCGTTGACAGGTTGACCAAATCGACCCATTTTATACCATTCAAAGTGGGGTTATCTACGGAGAGATTGGCGGAGCTATAAGTGAAGCAGATAGTCAGGTTGCACGGGGATCCAGTGAGTATCATGTCAGATCGCGACAGCATGTTCATATCCCACTTCTGGTGGAGCCTACAGGCTAGCTTGGGCACAGTGCTCAAGTTCAGCACCGCCTATCATCCGTAGACGGATGGACAGTCAGAGCGGACCATTCAGACGCTCGAGGATATGTTGCGAACGTGCGTGCTAGATTTTGGCGGCTCATGTGAGGATCACCTTCACCTCGTAGGGTTCTCCTACAACAACAGCTACCAAGCTAGCATCGAGATGTCCCCGTTCGAAGCGCTATATGGGCGGAGATGTCGTATCCCGCTTTCTTGGGACGATGTGGGCGAGCGAGCACTGTTAGGACCAGAGATGGTAGTAGATGCTGCAGAGAAAGTCAAGATGATTGGAGAGCGACTTCGTGTGGCACAGGACAGACAGAAGCACTGGGCTGACAGTCAACATAGACCATTAGAGTTTGTGGTAAAGAATCCCCTTATTATAAATTACGTGTTAGTTATAGATTCTTGGTGATATTTGTGCATTTTAGGTTGGCGACTTGGTGTTTTTTGAAGATTTTCCCGATGCGTGACACTATTCGTTTCGGTAAAGACGGGAAACTCAGCCTACGCTTCGTTGGGCCATCTGGTATTCTCGAGAAGATCGGTACAGTAGCATACTGTTTGGCCTTGTTGCCTGCACTGGAAGGAGTGCATAACGTGTTCCACGTATCCCAGCTGAGATGATACTTGGTGGACCCCAGCCATGTGTTGGATCATTCGAAGATCAAAGTGGGACCAAGTCTCAGCTACCAATAAGGTACTGAGGAATCAAACAATCTCCTTGGTTCGTGTCACGTGGAGACATCACTCTCTGGGTGAATCCACGTGGGATAGAGAAGATAAGATGCGCGAGCGTTACCCCTTGAGCCATGAGGTACATTTTCCATCCCATGTCCACTCTAAATTTCGAGGACGAAATTTTTCTGGGGGTGGGTTTGTAAACCCTTGATCAATTTCTTTTATTATTATTTTTTGACATTAAAAATTGTTGATTCAATGTAATGTTTATTACATATGACCCCAAGAGGAGAGAATTCGTATAGGCACCAAAAGGTAGGGACCTAAGTGATTAATGTTGGGATTAATGTATTCAAAGAATATAGGTATAACCCCTATACCAAACCCGATTCAAACATCCTATTTGAATTGAATAAGATAACTCCAACTCCAATTCAAAATCTAAATCCCTCTATCAGTTTTCCTTTGAATCAATCCAAACCCTATGCGTATATAAAGGGGCAACAGCCGATCCCAACCCTCTCCTAACTCTAGAAAGCTCATCTTCTCCCCTTCCGCAGAAGACTTGTGATAAGGAGCAGTTGAGTTGGTGCAAACAGGTGAGTACATCTTCCTTCGAAATACAAATTTCTGATTTCCTCTCACCAAAAATAGCAAAAGAGAAGAGTAGTTAACACTAGATAAATTTCTAGATAGATTCAGGTATAAGAACCTTCCCTAGTAACCAGTGGAAATTGATAGGTGAACCATCTTTATATGCACATTACTAATGGAAGAAAACTAGTAAGGAGCCTTCCTTGTACTCATTAGATAACACGGTGTGAATCTTTCTCGCATCCAATGGATACTGACAGGGACATCCCCTTTGTAACCATTGGTACTGACATGAACTGTCCTGGTTATTCACAAGACATAAAAAAAGAAGAATTGGATGATATTGACAGGTAAATCTTCAATAATGATACCTTGCTATATTTTTAGTATTACCATTGCTAGCCATTGACTAGATATCGGGCATCTTAGATTAACCCAGAAACATGTTGCTGGTACCATTACTGTATGGCCTATTAATCCATCTACCTGTCACAAGGACTATAGAACATAGGGAGATAACCATAGGTATCCAATGTCAGGTCTGTGCAAGCATAGGTCAGGAAGTAGAGAAAAATAGGACTGATAACATGGACACGGGTATCAATCATTCCCATTGTGACTAGGGGTATCAACTATCCAAGGATCTCAGGGAGATCGAGTCTGTGTCAGTGAGAAACGAAGGGGGCTAACACTAGCTAACCATGTGACATTAGTTATTTGTACAACCATTGCTTTACCAAAACTAGACCTATCCACAGGTGGGCAACACGAGCATTAATGAGACCCAAGAAAATAGGGCTCGGGTTCTCATCTCTATACCAGGTAAGTATAGGTAGTATTCCTAAGAATAGATTGATGCAACTGGTGAGTTCTCTTTATATGCACAGGTGAACTTAGGGTCCTCATAGCAGTGACAAACTATAGTTAACCGCATTGGGAAGCAAGTTTAATAAACCTGAGGGTGGGAGACTAGAATATCAGTAATGATATATAATACCATCAGTTGAAATTGATGGGTAGACACTCTTCTTTACCCAGGCTTACACCATCAGGGAAATGCCATGATAATCCTTTCTCTTATCCAATAAATGCAGGTTAACCTTAGGATACAGATCCTAGATACCATAGAGTATCAGAAATAGGGAAGGAAGAGAAGCAGGGGTGTCACGACCCGCACCCGCTAAAAGGGCACGTGACGCGACAACGCCCAGCCCTCACCGGAAAAACGGCGTGGAACGCTGTGTATTTTCTAGTCTGACAACAGTTTATATATATAACAAAACCTGTCGAGAATATAGTCAACTCCGAACGGAGGACAAGCAATGAATATATATAATGCTCAATCACAACTCTAAGACGAAAAGTAAAGACTGAAAGATAAAGACAACAAGACAAAAATATAACCTGTCAAGTCCAGATACAAATAATATACAAGTCCAGTCTCTAAATACAGTCCAATGTAATACAGACTCAAAAGTAGTACAGTCTCAAAAGTAACTGGAGACAAAGTCCAGTACAAAGACCTACTCTAACTATACAAGTGGTATGGTCTCGTCAGGCGGAGCTACGCCCTGCGGGACCAAGTCTAGGCCTACTACGTCGTCCGGACCGTAGTAGGTACTGCAATCTCCCTCGTCGAAATCTGTAATATTTTATCAACAGTCAAGTCAGGATGGAACGAGTACATATATCTCATAACAGATCTCAAGATAGAATAAAAGCTATAAGACTATAAATAGAGCATATACAATGAATCATAGAGTGTACTTGTATGTATCATGGCATGGTAAGCTGTAAAGCTAGAGCTAGAACAAGAAAATAGAACGGGATCATGGCATGTACACAATCAAGGTAAGCTATATATCCAATGTGTGTGAGTAATAGTTTCAGCTTGTGATCGGCTTGGGTACCTGTCAGGAATCGGCCTGGCAAGTCATATGTGCGGTATATGACTCACACTGTTCGGGAATGCGGGATGGATCTGATCACAGGCCTACGCTACTACTCCCCCTACCCCAACTGGTATAATGGATCCAAACAGGATACGTCATTGCACGGGATTCTAATGAGAAGGTAGCTAGCCTTCTCTAGAATCAGTGACCATATATCGAGCAAGAGCTACAAGGGTGCTTGCACAATATATCCCAACCTAAGAAGGAGAAAATATCTCTCGTTGGGATCCAAGAATACCAATCCGTGAGAACCATGTGTCGGGAATAAGCATATCAACACTAAGTACATGAATCATAGCAGTTATCATAAATTGGGAATAAGTATCAGAGAATGTACTCGCCTGTAAGATGATAAAATACGTCGACTGGATCAACTGCAGTGTCTCGAGGACCTATAGAGAACAAGACGTATCAATACTAAGTTTAAGAAGTAAAGTTAAATCAAATTAAATCCTATTTAGTCACTCTAGGTCAAGACATGTCTAGTCGGGTCAATCTTGGTCATGGGAGAACATTAGAAGTTAAACCGGATCAATCTAGGTCGAAAACTGGCTTACCATTGACTTTTGGTCAACGGGTCAACTCTGGTCAACTCTAGGTCAACTCTAGGTCAACCCTAGGTCACTGGTGACTAATAGTTGACTTTTAGTCAACTGCCCAAGTTAAATGGAATTTGGAACTAATTTGGGTAAAGTGTTGACCCATAGTTGACTTTTAGTCCAAAAAGTCAACCGTGGTCAACCGGGTCCAAGACTAGGTTTAGACGGCTAAATCTGCTTATTACCAATCCCTACAACCCATATCCAAGTCCATCTTGGACTCGAAAACTCAAATCTTGGCCGTGGACCAAATCCCTATTTTACCCTTTTTAAGGGTAAAATTCCACCCTCGGCGATTATCTAGATAGCCTACCTACGCTAGTTATTTTGACCCGATCTCCCTAGGGTAGTAGGGTACTATTCTATAGGTTCGTTATCTACCATAATACCTAGATAAAGTGGACATCTAGTCCACCTTACGGCCCGTTGCAGATATCTCGAATATTTCGAGATACGCACTGACACGACGCGATACCGGCGCCCTATGACCCCGATTTCCACTCGGGAGCTTACCCGCAAAATCTAAATCATGTAACCTAGGCCTATGTCAAGTTTCATCGCGATCCGATGCTCCGGGCTCAATTTCGCCCTCTAACTCGATTTCTACCAAAAACCCCTCTTTTAGTCTCATTCTCAATCTCTTCTTGATTCTCGATTTTAGTTATTCTTCTTCTCAACTTCTCAAATCTTCTTCTTCTTCTCTAATTCTTCTTCTTACTCCTCCTTCCTATTCTTCTTCAATTTCCTAACCTACTCTAATTCCTTCTCATTTCTCCCTATTCTTTCCTCTTTCTTTCTTTCATTCTTCTTCTATATTTTCATCCCAACTTCCTATCTTCTATCTATATATATACATACATATATATATATAGATATCTACCTACATATATACCTATATATATATATATATATTTCTAGGGGGGTCAATGGGGGGTTTAAGGGTGTACAGGGGGGGTTCAAAGAGGGGGGGAGGAGCTGCCAATGGCAGCTCCTACTGCTGCCAATGCTGCTGCTAGCTGCTGCTGCAGCTCACCCTGCTGCTGCTGCTGCTCAAGCTGCTGCTGCAGCTCCTGCAGCTGCTGCTGCCCTCTTCCTCTTCTCCTACTACTCCTCCTACTTCATTCCCTCCTCTCCTCTCTTCTATATATATATATATACCTATATATATACCTATCTATCTATATATCTATCTATCTATTTCTATGTATATATAACCATATATCTTATCCTCTCCTCCCATCTATATATATATACACACATACACCTCTACATATATACACACACACACGTATACATTTTATATATACATATATATATATATATATAATATATATATATATAGGTATACGTGTATTTGTATATATATATATATATATATATACAAATACACGTATACCTATATATATATATATATATATATATATATATATATTCACAACCACACACAACCACTCACACAACCATACACACAACCACACCACCACTCTCATCCTCTTCCCACCACTCTCTACACACACACACACCAAATACATATATACATATAATTTCATACATATATATATACATATATATATATATATATATATAATATATATATATATATATATATATATATATATATATATATATATATATATATACTAATTAACTTACTAAACCCTTAATTATTCCTAACCTAGATTCTAGGGAGAACCTACAAAATAGGGGCAAAGTGTAGAGAATTGAATTCTCTACACTTAATATGAAGGACAAGAATGGAAATGAGTAATATTTGGGGATTAAGGGCTTACCTAAGCTTGTGCTTGGAGAGGAAGAAGAAGCTTGAGAAAAGAAAAGAAATTGTGGAAGAAGAAGTGTTTACTTTGTGATGAAGTAACAAGGGGGGGGGGGGGGTTATGGTGGTCGGCCACTTGGGGGGGGGGGGGGGGGGTTATTGGGTTGGTAGGATCCAATAACCCTCCACCCATTAGACTTGGGTTGGTCCAATTGAATTCGGGTTGGTTCGGTTTGATTTGGTTTGATTCTAAACGACTAATTAAGTCTCTAAATGACTAATTAAGTCATGGAAATTAGGTTAATAATTTCTAGCCTATTTATGATGGTACATGGGCTAAGCCCAGCTAGTATGGGGGTCCCACTAGGGTCCAGGCTACCCGGGTCTCCAAATTGGGTCCGAATTGGATAAAATTCAAACCGACTCAAATAAATTCCTAAAAATTATATAAAATCAAATAAAATTCCTAAAATATTATTAAACTTGAAAATGACAAAATACCCCTAATTTGAAAAACTGGGGGTGACAAATCTACCCTCCTTAAAAAAAATTTCGTCCTCGAAATTGAATGAGGGCTAACACAGCAATCATGAACAGAACAAGGAAGAAAAAGAAAGAATTTTACCTCAAGGCTCGAAGAGATATGGGAATCACTCCCGTATGTCGTCCTCCCTCTCCCAGGTGGACTCACCTGGAGAGTGGTGTCTCCATGCAACGCGAACCAAGGGAATGACCTGGTTCTGGAGCACCTTCTCTCTTCGGTCCAAGATCTCGACCGGCTTCTCTGGGTAGCTGAGTGTCGGTCCCACTACGATCTCTGAGTGGTCTAAGACGTGACTGGGATCTGCCACGTACCGTCTCAGCTGCGACACGTAGAACATACTGTGCACTCCCTCTAGTGCAGGCGGTAACTCCAGTCGGTAAGCCACTGCACCGACCCTGCCCAGGATACGGAATGGTCCGATATATCGTGGACTAAGCTTCCCGCCACCACCAAAACGAATCGTGCCACGCGTCGGAGAAATCTGCAGAAAGACAAGATCATCAACCTAGAACAAAACACAAGACTTAGAGCTTGATCTAAAACAATCACAATCAGACTCAAATACTAGAAAAATCTAATTTATACCTCAAACTCCAATGGCCTCCGGTGGCTATCGGCCCAATGTCGCTGCCTATCCTGTGCCACCCGAAGTCTATCTCTGATAACCCTGACCTTCTCTGCAGCATCTACCACCATCTCAGGGCCAAGCAAAACCCTCTCACCGACATCATCCCAAGACAAGGGAGTACGGCACCTCCGTCCGTATAGAGCCTCGAAAGGTGACATCTCTATACTGGCTTGGTAGCTGTTGTTGTAAGCAAACTCTACCAAGTGAAGGTGGTCCACCCAAGATCCCCCGAAGTCCAAGACACAGGTACGCAGCATATCCTCGAGGGTCTGAATCGTCCTCTCCGACTGCCCGTCTGTCTGGGGGTGATATGCTGTACTGAACTTGAGCGATGTGCCCAAGCTAAGCTGCAAACTCTGCCAGAAGTGGGAAGTGAATCGGCTGTCCCGATCCGAGACTATACTCACTGGCACCCCGTGCAATCGGACTATCTGCCGTACGTACATCTCGGCCAACCTCTCCGTCGACAAACCCACTTTGAAAGGCAAAAAGTGGGCCGATTTGGATCAATCGATCAACAATGACCCAAATCGCATCCTTCCCTCCTGGAGAGCGCGGAAGCCCAGATACAAAGTCCATAGTGATATGCTCCCACTTCTACTCAGGAATGGGTAGTGGCTGGAGCAATCCACCGGGTCTCTGCCTCCCGGCCTTCACCTGCTGGCACACCAAACATCTCGACACGAACTGAGCCACCTCACGTTTCATACCATACCACCAAACATGCTGTCTCAAGTCTCTATACATCTTGTTGGCTCCGGGATGCATAGAGTACTGAGAACGGTGCGCCTCCTGAAGAACCTCCTCCCGAAGTCCTCCGCTCGGCACGCACAATCTGGTACCATGCCTCAACTGACCCATCCCCTGCTAAAGAGAACTCCTCCAACAGTCCTATCTGGACCTGCTCCCTGATGACCCTCAGAGCCTCATCCTCAAACTGAGCTGCCCTGACTCTGTCCATCAGCTCCGACTGCACCTGCAGACCCCACATCTGCGCCTCGAACCCAGGAACTATCACCTCTATGCCCAAGCTCTCCAGATCTGCCAGAAGGTGACGATCCATCGTCAAACACATAGCCACGGGATACCTGCTCAAAGCATCCGCGACCACGTTGGCCTTCCCCGGATGGTACTGCAAGGATATATCAAAATCCTTCATCAGCTCTAACCATCGCCTCTGCCTCATATTCAGCTCCTTCTGGGTAAACACGTACTTCAAGCTCTTGTGATCTGTATAGATCTCAACTCGCTCTCCGTACAGATAGTGTTTCCACAGCTTCAAAGCAAGATGACCACTGCCAGCTCCAGATCGTGGGTAGGGTAATTCCTCTCATGAGGACGTAACTGCCTAGATGCATAGGCAATTACCTTCCCGTGCTGCTGAAGCACACAACCCAAACCCCGTCCTGATGCATCACTGTAGATCGTATAACCACCAGATCCAGATGGCAGCGTCAAGATAGGAGCTGTAGTCAACCTCGCCATCAGCTCCTCGAAGGCGGCCTGGCACTCATCGGACCAAACAAACTCCTCGTCCTTCCTGGTAAGGCGGGTCATCGACTGGGCAATCCTGGAAAAGTCCTGCAAGAACCTCCGGTAGTAACCTGCCAGACCCAGAGAACTCCGAACCTCTGCTACTGAGCTCGGCGTCGACCAGGACTCCACTGCAGAAATCTTCTTCGGATCCACTGAAATCCCCTCGCCAGAGACAACATGGCCTAGAAACTCCACGCGATCCAAGAAGAACTCGCACTTGGACAACTTCCCGTACAGCTGCTCCCTCCTGAGAGTGTCCAACACAATCCTCAGGTGCTCCTCGTGCTCCTCTGGTGTCTTCGAATAGATGAGAATGTCATCAATAAAGACCACCACGAACTTGTCAAGGTACTGGTGAAATACCTTGTTCATCAAGCTCATGAATACCGCCGGGGCGTTGGTCAACCCAAACGGCATGACGGTATACTCATACTGGCCATAGCGGGTCCGAAAGGCAGTCTTCGGAATGTCATCCCGCTTCACCTTCAGCTGATGGTACCCGGTATGCAAGTCGATCTTCGAGAACACCCTCGCTCCGCTCAACTGGTCGAACAAGTCATCAATCCTCGGCAAAGGATACTTGTTCTTGATGGTAAGGTTGTTGAGCGCCCTGTAATCAATACACAGACGTAGCGTACCATCCTTCTTGGGGACGAAAAGAACTGGCGCGCCCCAAGGTGAAGAACTAGATCGAATAAAGCCCTTGTCCTCCAGCTCGTCGACCTGCTTCTTCAGCTCCGCTAACTCACTGTTGTTGATTCTATAGACGTGCTGGGAGATAGGCTCAGCACCCGGCACTAGATCTATAGAAAACTCAACATCACGATCTGGCGGCAACCCGGGCAGCTCCTCGGGAAAAAACATCCAAGAACTCAGCAATGAGTGGATGTGGCAACACCGGCCCCGCCAACAACGCTCCGCAGAATCCATCTCCCTGCTCCACTGCACCCCTGGTGAACTCATACTCCGGCTCTCCCGGCGGCCTAAACAGAATCCTGCCCCGTCTGCAGTCGATGCTAGCGTGGTGCGTGCTCAACCAATCCATACCGAGTACCATATCGTAACTCGGAAGTGGCATTACGAGCAGACACGCACTCAGCTCCCGGCCTCTCAAAGAAACTCTCCGCCCCTTGCAAATATTATTAACTAGGATGATGCCATTCCCAGTCATAATCTTGCAAGTCCTACCCAGATATTCAGCAATAATATTGTGCCTAAGAGCAAAAGAAACAGACACAAAACTGTGCGTAGCACCAGAATCAAATAAGGCCAAAGCTGGAAAAGAATCGAGCAGAATAGAACCTGCGACAACATCCGCAATAGGCTCCATCTCCTCGGCTGTAAGAGTAAAGGCTCTACCCTGACCACCCCTCTGCTGGCGGTGCTGAACAAACTGCTGCTGCTGAGTCGGAAGCGGACCTCGCTGCTGAACTACCGGCACACTAGCTGGTGCCCTCTGAACTGGTGCCCTCTGAGCAGCTCCAGTAACACGGGGGTTCTTGGGACACTCCCGCATCTGATGCCCAGCGGCACCACAAAAGAGACATAGCCCCAGTCTCCTCCTACAGAACTCGAAGAGATGACCGGGCTTCCTGCAGAAGTTGCACGGTGGATCATCCTGTCCCGGACGCTGCTGACTCCTCTGGACAGACGCTCTGGCCTGCCCCTGCTGCTGGTGATACTGGAACGACTGATGCTGAAGCTGAGGGCGCTTAGCAGGCCCTGCGCTGCTACTGGCCCCAGAAAACAAATCTCGGTCCCTCTTCGGCTTCAAGCCCAACTCCCTCTCCACCTTCCGAGCCTCTGCATAAACCTCCGCATACGTCACGTAGAAAGAAGGGATCAGGATCTTGATATCCCATGCCAATCCCTCCCGGAAAACGCTCATCTCGGATCACCGGGTCACTCACCATGTACTCGGCGTATCGGCTCAGCCGGCCGAACTCCGCCGCATCCTCCTCTACGGTCATGCTGCCCTGCTGCAGGTTCTGGAACTGCCGCACCAGGCCAATCTTGTCCGTAGGGGAAAAGAACTTCTCTCTGAACAGGGCCCGAAACTCTGCCCAAGTATGGCCCTCTCCTGCAAGAGCCGGCTCATTCCGGAACCATGTCCGGGCAATATCTAACAACTGCAACCCAACCGCCTCGACCCTCAGGTCGGCTGCCAGGCGGCAGGCCCCCATCTGGCGCTCGATATCCTCGAGCCAGTCATCAGCATAAATAATGCCCTCTGTCCCCTTGAAATCCCTCTGACCAAGCTTCTTGAAATCCTGGATATCCCCAATCTTCGGCTGCTGCTGCTGAACCTCCCTCTGTGGAGCCTGACGCTCCACTGCCGCCATAGCCAATCTGTGTGCATCCTCCATGCCCTGGCGCATGGCCTCTGTCTGCCTCAACTGAGCCTCGTGCTGAGCCCGCTGGGACTCAAGCACCTGGTGGAAGAACGCTAGCATCTGCCCCATGTCTGTGGGCAGAAGAGGCAATGGAGGAATAGCTCCCAACATCACCGGAGGAGTCCCCTGCTGAGGAGAAAGAATACCCCCGGCAGCTCCCGCTGTAGCCCCTGGCACTACGGGAAGAGCACCCGCAATGGCCCCAGGGACGGTCATAGAGGTAGCTGGAGGAGTACCTCCAAGAGCCCCAACAGAAGTCTCATCAGCCGGGGAAGTGACCGGAGCCTGTCCGCCAGAGGTGGCAGACCTCTCCGTCTCCCCGTGCTCCTCGCCAGGAGAATGAGTCATCAATATCCTGGAGACAAATTTAGAAGAAGATATCAATATGGCACATGAAGGCAATATCAAAGGAGGACAGCTAGAAAGCAGTAAATCAATATCAAAGACGGTAAGCAAGATAAGCAAGGAAAGATCCTACTGTGATTGAGCACTCTTAGCCTACTACTTCCTATGGGTAACACAGGCTCGTAGTCAACACTCTAAGACGAGTGCCGCTACAACATCGCACTAATTACGACTTTATGACCTGCGTGGGCCACCACTAAACGTGTCACGACCCGCACCCGCTAAAAGGGCACGTGACGCGACAACGCCCAGCCCTCACCGAAAAACGGCGTAGAACGCTGTGTATTTTCTAGTCTGACAACAGTTTATATATATAACAAAACCTGTCGAGAATATAGTCAACTCCGAACGGAGGACAAGCAATGAATATATATAATGCTCAATCACAACTCTAAGACGAAAAGTAAAGACTGAAAGATAAAGACAACAAGACAAAAATATAACCTGTCAAGTCCAGATACAAATAATATACAAGTCCAGTCTCTAAATACAGTCCAATGTAATACAGACTCAAAAGTAGTACAGTCTCAAAGTAACTGGAGACAAAGTCCAGTACAAAGACCTACTCTAACTATACAAGTGGTATGGTCTCGTCAGGCGGAGCTACGCCCTGCGGGACCAAGTCTAGGCCCACTACGTCGTCCAGGACCGTAGTAGGTACTGCAATCTCCCTCGTCGAAATCTGTAATATTTTATCAACAGTCCAGTCAGGATGGAACGAGTACATATATCTCATAACAGATCTCAAGATAGAATAAAAGCTATAAGACTGTAAATAGAGCATATACAATGAATCATGGAGTGTACTTGTATGTATCATGGCATGGTAAGCTGTAAAGCTAGAGCTAGAACAAGAAAATAGAACGGGATCATGGCATGTACACAATCAAGGTAAACTATATATCCAATGTGTGTGAGTAATAGTTTCAGCTTGTGATCGACTTGGGTACCTGTCAAGAATCGGCCTGGCAAGTCATATGTGCGGTATATGACTCACACTGTTCGGAAATGCGGGATGGATCTGATCACAGGCCTACGCTACTACTCCCCCTACCCCAACTGGTAGAATGGAATCCAAACAGGACACGTCACTGCACGGGATTCTAATGAGAAGGTAGCTAGCCTTCTCTAGAATCAGTGACCATATATCGAGCAAGAGCTACAAGGGTGCTTGCACAATATATCCCAACCTAAGAAGGAGAAAACATCTCTCATCAGAATCCAAGAATACCAATCCGTGAGAACCATGTGTCGGGAATAAGCATATCAACACTAAGTATATGAATCATAGCAGTTATCATAAATTGGGAATAAGTATCAGAGAATGTACTCGCCTGTAAGATGATAAAATACGTCGACTGGATCAACTGCAGTGTCTCGAGGACCTATAGAGAACAAGACGTATCAATACTAAGTTTAGGAAGTAAAGTTAAATCAAATTAAATCCTATTTAGTCACTCTAGGTCAAGACATGTCTAGTCGGGTCAATCTTGGTCATGGGAGAACATTAGAAGTTAAACCGGATCAATCTAGGTCGAAAACTGGCTTACCGTTGACTTTTGGTCAACGGATCAACTCTGGTCAACTCTAGGTCAACTCTAGGTCAACCCTAGGTCACTGGTGACTAATAGTTGACTTTTAGTCAACTGCCCAAGTTAAATGGAATTTGGAACTAATTTGGGTAAAGTGTTGACCCATAGTTGACTTTTAGTCCAAAAAGTCAACCGTGGTCAACCGGGTCCAAGACTAGGTTTAGACGGCTAAATCTGCTTATTACCCCTACAACCCATATCCAAGTCCATCTTGGACTTGGAAACTCAAATCTTGGCCGTGGGCCAAATCCCTATTTTACCCTTTTTAAGGGTAAAATTCACCCTCGGCGATTATCTAGATAGCCTACCTACGCTAGTTATTTTGACCCGATCTCCCTAGGGTAGTAGGGTACTATCCTATAGGTTCGTTATCTACCATAATACCTAGATAAAGTGGACATCTAGTCCACCTTACGGCCCGTTGCAGATATCTCGAATATTTCGAGATACGCACTGACACGGCGCGATACCGGCGCCCTATGACCCCGATTTCCACTCGGGAGCTTACCCGCAAAATCTAAATCACGTAACCTAGGCCTATGTCAAGTTTCATCGCGATCCGATGCTCCGGGCTCAATTTCGCCCTCTAACTCGATTTCTACCAAAAACCCCTCTTTTAGTCTCATTCTCAATCTCTTCTTTGATTCTCGATTTTAGTTATTCTTCTTCTCAACTTCTCAATCTTCTTCTTCTTCTCTAATTCTTCTTCTTACTCCTCCTTCCTATTCTTCTTCAATTTCCTAACCTACTCTAATTCCTTCTCATTTCCCTATTCTTTCCTCTTTCTTTCTTTCATTCTTCTTCTATATTTTCATCCCAACTTCCTATCTTCTATATATATATATACATACATATATATATAGATATCTACCTACATATATACCTATATATATATATATTTCTAGGGGGGTCAATGGGGGGTTTAAGGGTGTACAGGGGGTTCAAAGAGGGGGGGGAGAGCTGCCAATGGCAGCTCCTACTGCTGCCAATGCTGCTGCTAGCTGCTAGCTGCTGCTAGCTGCTGTGCAGCTCACCCTGCTGCTGCTGCAGCTCCTGCAGCTGCTGCTGCCCTCTTCCCTTCTCCTACTACTCCTCCTACTTCATTCCTCCTCTCCTCTCTTTATATATATATATATTATATATATATACCTATCTATCTATATCTATCTATCTATCTATTTCTATGTATTATAACCATATATCTATCCTCCTCCCATCTATATATATATACACACATACACCTCTACATATATACACACACACACACGTATACATTTTATATATACATACATATATATATATATACAAATACACGTATACCTATATAATATATATTCACAACCACACACAACCACACAAACCACTCACACAACCACACACACAACCACACCACCACTCTCATCCTCTTCCCACCACTCTCTACACACACACAATACATATATACATATAATTTATATATATATATATATATATACATATATATATACATATAACCTATATAATAATATATACCATAGATATATATATATATATATATATTAATATATATATATATCTATATATAATATATATATATATACTAATTAACTTACTAAACCTTTAATTATTCCTAACCTAGATTTCTAGGGAGAACCTACAAAAT
The DNA here is from genome assembly GCA_029216955.1 of Iris pallida. Taxonomy (NCBI): domain Eukaryota; kingdom Viridiplantae; phylum Streptophyta; class Magnoliopsida; order Asparagales; family Iridaceae; genus Iris; species Iris pallida. Next base: position 11,909,761 of record JANAVB010000197.1, read on the forward strand.
AGGGGCAAAGTGTAGAGAATTGAATTCTCTACACTTAATATGAAGGACAAGAATGGAAATGAGTAATATTTGGGGATTTATGGGCTTACCTAAGCTTGTGCTTGGAGAGGAAGAAGAAGCTTGAGAAAAAAAAGAAATTGTGGAAGAAGAAGTGTTTACTTTGTGTGAAGTAACAAGGGGGGGGGGGGGGGGGGGGGGGGTTATGGTGGCCGGCCACTTGGGGGGGGGGGGGGGGGGGGTTATTGGGTTGGTAGGATCCAATAACCCTCCACCCATTAGACTTGGGTTTGGTCCAATTGAATTCGGGTGGTTCGGTTTGATTTGGTTTGATTCTAAACGACTAATTAAGTCTCTAAATGACTAATTAAGCCATGGAAATTAGGTTAATAATTTCTAGCCTATTTATGATGGTACATGGGCTAAGCCCAGCTAGTATGGGGGTCCCACTAGGGTCCAGGCTACCCGGGTCTCCAAATTGGGTCCGAATTGGATAAAATTCAAACCGACTCAAATAAATTCCTAAAAATCATATAAAATCAATAAAATTCCTAAAATATTATTAAACTTGAAAATGACAAAAATACCCCTAATTTGAAAAACTGGGGGTGATAAGGGGCAATTAAAGTATCCTTTACATACTGGTGTAATATGCAGGAGGGTTCATATTTGCACATATGGACCTGTAATATGCAGGAGGGTTCATATGGACCTGCACTTAGTAGGAGGGTTCATATCCTTTACATACTGGTGTATTAGAGAGAGGCATGTCATTTAAAGGCTTGTAATAGCAGTACCAAGTTAGGAAGGAACATGGCTATGTGGAGAGGTTCATGTGTGACCTGTAGCACTAGTGTTTTATTAGTGAGTCAAGAATGGCTGACAATGAGTTAGGAAAAGGGAAGCCTAATGTATATTTAAGTAATGGGTACTAGAGACTACAACTAATCCATAGAAAACCATAAAGGGTAGTGTCAAGGGCAGGTTAGGGTATCATGGAATACTAAAATATATGAACCAAACTGGTCTAGAAATTGACTTAGAAATTAGATAACCTATTTTGATTGAAAACCTTTTCTAATGTCTTTAATTAATTCCTTAAATAGGTTACTTGGACCTCGTTTCGGACACTGAACCGTTCAGCAGCTCAGGACGCCAGGGAGTACAGTTTATTGCTTGTTTTCGATATTGATTTTACTATACCTCATTGTTAGTCAATAGACATGTGATTTCTGTCTTTATGGGTTATGTGTGATCTAACCTTATACGGTGTATACCGTGTAGACAGTGATTACTATTGCATTATACCGTATAGATGTGTTTTTTATTACATTATACCGTGTAGACAGTATTTTTTTATTGTAGTATACCGTGTAGACAGTGTCATGTAATTGTTCCGAGACCGGTCACATATCAAAGGTACTTCAGTCAGTCAGTCAGTTGGTGAGTATTTTGGTATTTTTTACTGCCCTTTTGGTTTTTAGTTTTAATCTGTCTTCCTTCGTTTTATATTCCAAATCATATATTTAAAGGCTAACCTCTGTCGTATAGTTTATTTTCATATATGGAACTGCATTCAGTGAATTGTACTCGTTCCATCCTGACTGGGCAACCAAACAAATTTTATGGTGATTGCGAAGAGGTCGTGTGCCCTGACCAGTATGGCCCGTACTTGGAAGATATATTAGAGACGGACTTTGCCTACAAGAGGGTATGCAACATCTGATACTGCTTCGCTTTCTTAGTTATCTTTAGTTAGTGCTATGACAGTAGTGGATACTGAGTTGATTTTGAGACATGTAGTTAAGATTTATTTGTCTTTATTCATCATATATTTTCTATTATGAGATGGTTCATTTATATTCATCTTTTAGATGCTGAGTTGTGATATTGAGTTGTTGATTTCCAAGTGGGGAATATCATTTATTGCGTGGTTGTTCATCATATTTTACACCGTTCTACCGTCGACTCTGCGACGTAGGCTAGGCGTGCGCACAGTTCAGACCCAATTATTGGGTATGGGTCATGACATTGTACGACGGTGCAGGGGTACGGGGCGGCACGTAGGTGGATGGGGCGAGGTCCAAGGTGTTGTCTAGGGTTTTAGGGTTTAAGTCGAGATATTTGTCTCTCTCCCCATCAGTTTTACAAAATATATATCTGTGTTTCCATATGGGGGGGGGGGGTCGGGTGAGTCCTTCTCTGATCGGGTTTGTAGTAGGGGGATGGTGAACTGTGCTCCGCACTGTTCACTGGTCTTTTTTTCTTTTTTTCTTTTTTTCCTTTTCTTTATTCCTATAATATCTATAATTATGTAATCTTACTTATATATATATAGATATATATATATATATATATATATATAGATATATATATATATATATATATATATATATATATTATATATATCGCAAAAATCCTAAAAATCTACCAAAATGTTTTTAAGAAAATTATTTGCCATACTTTCAAAATCAAATATTATTTAAATAGCAAGAATATATATATATATATATATATATCTATATATATATATATTATATAATTATCTATATATATATATATATATATATTATATATATTATATATATAATTTATTTATTTTAAGAAAATTATTTGCCATACTTTCAAAATCAAATATTATTTAAAAGCAAGAATATATATATATATATATATATATATATATATATATATATATATATATTATATATATATATATATATATATATATATATATAATATAACCACAGTTTTTAAAATTGCCTCCTATGTCATTAAAATAATAGCACTTAATACATATCTACTCGGACGTCTTTGTACGCACTACATGCCTACTTGGGCTTGGGTTGGATTTGGATCAAGTCCAGGCTAAATGGCACAACCGGGTCTCATAAAAGTTCAATAATCTAATTATAACTAATTAAATCGTCTATAGGGGTTAAGTCGCAACTTTGACTAGTTTTCCTAGTTAGAATACACTTATGGCTCGGCCTTCCCGAATATGGCTAAAATACTAGTCAAAGCACTCGACTACCCTCTCTGTGCCATAATTCCTAGTCATCTTGTACTCCAAATCTTAACCATGACTAAAGCCTTCTAAAATAATAACTGTTTAATTAAAAATACTTATAAATTCCAAAATTCCTATTTAAGTCAAAAATAATAAAATATCAAAATTCAGGGTGTCAAATTCTAACCCCTTTAAAAGAATTTTGTCCTCGAAATTAAATAAATAAATTTGGTAAAGGAAAAACATGTCTATGATTCTAAGATGTCTCTAAGGTGTGCTATGTCTCTATAGTTTTCCTAATCAAACATTTAAATAGGCAAACATAAACTACTAGCCTCCTTACTATCATTATCACAAAATTAAGTTATTACCTTCAGTTGCTTCTTGGGTTACTGCTCCGACTTCAACTGTCATGAAAAAGACCTGTCCTAGTCGTTGTGACGCTTGCTGTCTCGCTTATGCAAACTGCTTTGCCTGGTCGGTGAGTGGTCCACGTGGATATCCTCCTTGAGCTGGTGCTGGTGGTGATCGCGTATAGCGTCACTCTTTGGATAACGACGTTGATGCTGATCTGATCCGCAAATTAAACATAGGCCTAGTCTTTGACGGCAATCTCTTTGGATGTCCTTTCTTTTTACAGTACTGGAAAATTGGAAGTTCTCAGTTTGGATATGGGATGGCTCTTGGTTGCTGAGGTACAACGATGCGTCTTTCAGGTCCTCTTGTCGTTGCTTTTGCTGATGGTGTCGCTCTGCGATCGCTTCTCGCTGGTTCCCTTTCGATGGACTTGCTCTAAACGTCGTGCTGTAGTAAGAGCTCCGGAGTATGTGGTTTTAGGTGAAGCGGCTCCAATAAGCTCCTGTAGTTTGTAGCTCAGCCCTTCATAGAACTTCTCGGCCTTCTCTTCTCAGTCTGGATCAATATAGGTGCAAATCGGCCGAGTCGCAAAAACTCGAAATTGTACTCTTCTATCGTCATGTTGTCGTAGGTAAGGTGAAAAAATTTGTATCGCAGCTCCGCTTTGACAGTGGTCGGGATAAACATCTTTGGGAAGAGTTTGGAGAACTCCTCCCAAGTTATATTATCAAGCCTGAGTCTTCTTTCCTCTGTAAGCCACCAGTGCTGCACATTTCTGGTCAGCGGCTTCCGGATCATCCAACGATCTCTTGGTAACTCGGCTGCCACCAACTGCTGATCAATGTTGGTAAGCCATTCATGAACTTTGGTGTGCTCCTCCTTGCCCGAGAACTTGGCTGGATTAAGCTAACAAAAGTTTGTGATGGTTCTCGTTGTCGTCTGGGAAACTGGTGGGGTCACCCTCTCTAGTGCTGACACGATACGGTCCTCGATACGCTCTGTATGTCTCTGCTGGGCGTCCAACTGGATTTGCTGTTGCGCTTGCATGATCACGTAGAAGGTCTGGAGCAGTTGCTCGGGATACATCGCATGTCCAAGCGGAGGAAACATCATTGGTGGCATCTATGGCAGTGATAGCATCGGTGGGATGTCCTCTCTCCTGAACCTTGGTGGGTGCGAAGCCGCTGGATCATTTGGTTGGGTAGAAAAACCTCCACCCGGTGGCGGGGTCATGTCGACGTTAGTCACTACAGTGTTCTATGGGGGTAACCGTAGGGTTCTCGTCGCCTGTTTGTGGGTCCATTTTACAACGCGTGAACGAAACTTATAAGCTAAAAAGCAATGATATCAAGCAGGATGCATAAAGTTTAGAAGTCGATCTATGGAGGTCAAGGACGTAAAATAAAAGAAAGGTGTAGATGAGATCCTATGGGTCTTTTCTATCCTATATGTAGGCTCATGTCGGTACAGTAACGTAACCAAAGTGATTAAAGTAGACCTGCATGGGCCACCACAAAAATATTTAACGTTCCAGTCCCAAAATACGAAGGACCAAGATACGGTACATGCTAGCAATACTTCACCAATGGGCCAAATCTCAAAGCAAGCCCATTAGCAAAATTCTTAAGCTGTAAATCATGATAACAACAAGAATAATACCATAGGTCATATGTCACAGCTAATCTCATCCACACAGAATAATAAGACACAAGTTATCAAGTCTAATAAAATAATATTAATGAAAAAGATCTGTCCAATATGAAATAGAAATAATAACTATGCGGGTAAGACATCCCAAAACCACAATAAAAAGAAATAAATCATCTGCTACAAGTCTGTTCTAAGGAAATAAGGAAATAAAGTATCAAGTCTAAAATGAAGGGACATGTCTTAAGAGAAGTCTTCGGCCACTATCTCCCCTCTTGTGATAGTACGTCATCTGTCTCGACTCCAGAACCATAAACCTTCAAAAATCCTAGTCTCTAACTAAGCCTGAAGAGATCGCCAGGTCCTCAGGGTACTAGCAAGATACATAAAATATGCCTACTATGATAGTTTATAACATGCGAGAAAATAGGGATAACAACTGCTAAGATATGAATAAAGATCTCATGGAAAGAATATATGATCGTGACATGTCATATGAAAATAATACTAAATATGACTACAAATAAATCGAATGACCGTAGCCCTGCCGTGGTACTCTCGGTCCTATAGCTAGTAGCCCTGTCGTGGTACTCCCTAACTATAGTGAGTCTCTATCGTAGCCCTGCCGCGGGTCTCCCGAGTCGAGGGTGGTCAACTAGCCAATCCTAGTATCGGTAGAGGGTCGAGTCAAGGTAACAAGAAACACGTGATCAAGTTAAAATATCATGGCACATGTGATCAAATCAAGATACTCAAGTGAATAACACTGTCAAAGTCATCTGTGAAAAATATAAAAATAACTAATGATAACAATAAGTGATAACAGATCCGAGACAGAGAAATAAATCATGGCAAGATAGTAAATAAGGAATAGAAAATAAGATATGAACAAGAAATAATAATAAGAGCATGCATGGAAGTAAACTGTACAAAATTGGCAAGGTATACTTGTCCGGTGGTAGAACATAGAACCAACACTATCCAATCAATCACGAGCCACAAAAGTCAAACTTTTGCAACAGTCTCCGGACGCTTAAACAGACATCACCAACCTATTTGTCATAAAATAAATGTCTTAACTTGCCTGCCTAAAAGTCTAATTCTGGACACAAGGACAAAACGATAATTTCGGGTCAAAACGATGTCTGTCGTTGGACCCCATTGCACCAAAAAATGTGCCAGAGATTATGGTCTCTAAAGTCATCAAATTATATGTCTACGGGTCTAATTTGACGATACGAAACTAACGGTATGTCCAAAGTTGGATTCCGATGGGCCGTGCACAAATTCGTCTGGTGGATCGGGTCGCGGGCCCGCTAAAATAGCGTTCCGGTCGATCTCTCAGAATCGGACCAAACTTGGCTCACATGACCAAAAAACTGACATGGTTCCAATGGCACAAGTTTCGTCTCGAGTTAACGAACGTGTACAAAGTAATTGACTACTTTACAAAGAGGTCGATACGGGATATCTCAACCGATACATCTCGATTTCGTCGCGCACACACAACGAAATCAAGTTTCGTCGATCCTCACAAGTCCGCAACATCCGTACGCATCTTTCGATGCTCACGGGTTGCGACCAAGTCGCCTAGTTTGACGGGACAGATCCCGTTTTGGTAAGTTTTCCTAAAATTAAAACTGCTTTGAAAGTAGTTTTTCTCAGTTTTGGGAAACTAATTTTTCAGCATATATACGATAAAAAAATTAAACTACAAAAAGGGTTCTGGTGTCCTATATGTTGTCTAAAGGATTATTTAAATGGATTTTGAAAACTCTCTAAAACTTTGCAGTTATCACCCTTCCAAGTTGTGGAAAAATTCATTGAAACTATCAACCGTATTCGGTGACTTTTCATGAATTTCAGAGAATTATTTCAAAATATTCTGTGTATTTTCACTAAAACTAATAAAGGGATCTTCTAGTAGGTCATGTAGACCATGCGATGGACTTTACTATCTAAATTTGATCGAAAATAGGGAAATATATATGACTACGAAGTAGCGTACCTCGCAGAGATGTCTGCTGCGGGTGTGCTATTTCCACGCATTTTTCAGCAATTGTCGGAGTTCGTACGACGGTGCAGGGGAATGAGGCGACGCACAGGAGGATGGGGGCGAGGTCCCGGGTGTTGGTCTAGGGTTTTAGGGTTTAAGTCGAGAAATTTGTCTCTCCCCATCGGTTTTACAAATATATATAGTGTATTTCCATATGGGGGTCGGGTAAGTCCTTCTCTGATCGGGTTCAAAATAAACTTCTATGATGTTTTAAAATAAATATTAACTTAGTATATCATAACTACTATATCAAAATAAAAAAACTTATTTATAGAATATGTACACATAAAATAATATATATATGATATAAGCATAATATATTGGGTAGCACTTGTACGTACATTTACTTAATAGATATATATATACATATATATATAGCAAAAATCCCAAAAATCCACCAAAATATTTTCAAAAAAATTATTTGCCATACTTTCAAAATCAAATATTATTTAAATAGCAAGAATATATATATATATATATAATATATATATATATATATATATATTATATATATATATATATATATATAATATAACCACAGTTTTATAAATTGCCTCCTATTTCATTAAAATAAATACCGCTTAATACATATCTACCCGGACGTCTCTGTACGCACATGCCTACTTGGGCTTGGGTTGGATTCGGATCAAGTTTGGGCTAAATTGGCACAACCGGGTCTCCTAAAAAGTTAATTATCTAATTAATAACTAAGTAAATCTGTCTATAGGGTTAAGTCGCCACTTTGACTGGTTTCCTAGTTAGAACACACTTATGGCTCGGCTCGGCCTTCCCGACTATGATTAAAATACTAATCAAAGCATCGAGAGAGAGAGAGAGAGGAGAGAGAAGAGAGAGAGAGATACCACAAAATTTAATGTATAATTGTCTTAGTAATTTACTTGTGTTGTGTACGTGGATTACATTTATTATCAAATTCATTTTGATACTTGTGTGTAATACTTGCCTTAATAATTACGATTTTTTTTTACTCTAACCTCCTAAGAGGAAGAGAAGGAGCTAATGTTTTATAATTGAAGATGAAGAAAGAGGAGGGGACTTGTCGGCTAGCATTTGGTAGAGATAGAGAGACATGTTATAGTTAGGATGCAAATTACTATAATCTCCTTGTTCGAATTTGACTGGCTCGGATCGAAGGGTATCGTGCGGGATCGAAGGGATATCAATGACTTTGATTGGCTCGGATCGGCCTAGTCTGAATTTTATTGAGTCAATCCCGAATCAATTTATGAACCATCCGACTCACCAACACCTCTAATTTTTAACTGAAAATTGCTGAGAAACCCAATTTCGGGGTGGGCTTTTATGAAATGCCCACCCGCTGGAAGAGTTTTATGAATACCAGAATTAAGTATTTTCACGTTAAATATTCCAAGATTCCCTTTTAGATGCCACCCTGGAAACTGCTATTTTTTTAATACCGAAACTACCCCTCCGCGCGAATTGGTCATCTATATGTATTTGAATTCGAAAAACTCAGATCTGGATTGCGATTTTCGTCTTCTTCTTCCTCTCACGGAAAATCTGAATTCCATTGCTCTCATCTTCAGCAGAGATCGCAAAGATCGTTCGTAGTTCGGTGTGCTTTTCTTCGGTCGAACTCAGATCATCGCTCGTCATCATCATCATCATCTTCATCGTGGAGACATTTGAAGTTTTTCGACGATTAGGTTAATTGTGGAGAGGAGATCTTTTTTCTTCTTTTCTATAAGAATTATCATCGCTTTGAAAGAAGAACGAAACTCTTTATTCCTGAAAAAAACTAAATTACACGGAGACTACGTGTTAACACTGGAAATGACCATTCTCCGTGTAAATTAACACGGAGAATGCCATTCTCCGTGTAAATTAATACGGAGAATGCCATTCTCCGTTTTATTTAAAACGAGAATGACATTCTCCGTGTTTCTAACACGGAGAATGACCATCTCCTACGTTTTAACACTGGAATGGTCATTCTCCGTGCTAAATTACACGGAGAATGGCAATTAATAATTATTTCATAAAACTCTTCCAGCGGGTGGGCATTTCATAAAAGCCCACCTCGAAATTGGGTTTCTCAGCAATTTTCAGTTCATAAATTGTCCCAATTTTTAATTAATTGACTATTATTAATTATTGAACCGAAATTTTTTTAATGCATGCACTGTGTAGAGAATGTAAGATTCCCAATCCTAACTAAGTAACTATCACTAAAGAAATTCATTCACCAAAGAAATACATTGTTGTATACAAAAATTTATATTAGATAAATAGTCAAATATTTATTGAGAGAGAATCTTAGATTCCAAGTCAATGTTTCCTACCCCTATATATTCACACTCACTCTCACCTCTCTCACCCCTACCACCCAACCTCCCTACTTCTTCTTCTTCCTCCTCAATATTCTCCTCTTCTTCTTCCTCCCCTAAATCCCCCAACACACGAAAAACCAACAAGAACCACCACCACCAACCTCGAAAGTAACAAACCCAATCCAAATCTTCCCTATCCTCCCAACGACGATAACGATGACATCGGAAGAAAACAACCCATCAAGAACGAAACCTCCCATAGGTAAACCCAAATTTCCCCCTTTCTTTCGATTTTCTCTCAATTTTGTGGGTAATTTCGACCGTTTTTTTTTTTTTGCTTCGATTTTTATCCAACAGCGAAGTAATGATAACGCCGGCGAACGATTCCTCTCTGCCCATATCAACACAGGTGAAAATTAGGAAAAAAATGAAAAAATAATTCTATAGTTATTTATTTTAGTTTTTGGTTGTTAAATTTGGAAGAATAACTGATAAAATTTGGTTATATCGGTGATCAGTAAAATGAATTAATTACTAGAAGCTTTACATTTTAAGAACTAGTATGCCGTTACGGATTGCAGACCAATAAAATGTAACTATAGTAACATGTAACTATAGTGATAACTTTACTAGTTCGGTTGGAGATGCTTAATCATATTTCATTGTATGCTTGTAAATTTTTAACATCAATGCAGTTATATCTTCCCTTTATTTTCTCCTTTATTGGAAAATTTAGGATATATAAATTTCACGAAACAAACTCTGTTTAGCATTGAAAAACTTAACTTAATGGCCAAACGAGTTAACTAGAGCCTATTAGAATAGAAGGCATCTCTAGTTGTCATCCATTGTTATATATTATGGGTCTTTATTGATTGGCAATTACCTATTTTATCCTAAAGCGAATACTTAGTATACTAGATCCAAAATAATGGTACTTGCTAGACGTGAAATGAATGTTTTTTTAACCTACAAGTGGATATTTTCATTCCTAATTTTTTAAAGAATAAATTTATGTAGCGACGAATGTTGTCCGTTGATCTATACAAAGTTAAAATAATACAAAATTTCCATGTAAATTTGCTTTCTTAAACATGTAAATATTCACATTGTTGTTATATCCAACAAACTGATAAAGAAAACTAGTAAACGCACACGCATACACACACACACACACTTACAAATGAAACAAACAATAAGTAAATTAAAGTCCTAGGGAGGCACGGGAGGGAGGGGTGTCAATGAGTCTGAGATGCAATACCAAAATTGTTTACAATCCGTATGTCATAAAAAGTTGTGTTATATGAGCAGCAGTTAAATACTATGGAAGCCCTCTACGTTCTCGCTCAAATCTTTTAGTATTATCCATTTCATCCGAATAAATAATATCTCTTCGTTTTCTTTACTTTATTACTAATTCTTTCTCTAAATACACCCAACATGTTTTCTATCTAGCAAGTGAAGTTTGCATAACCATGCGCATAGGACGACTGAAGTTGATGGAAATATGGACACAATTATTTACTCTGATTCTAGCATGTACACAAGTCCTTTTTCACTTACGTACTTCCTATGCCGATAATTCGTATATCTATTGCCATATATCATGGGGTATTGTTGACAAGGGAAAACTGGAAAAACCTACTATCACCGCCAAAGGAAATAGTTTACTAGATCCAGAATATTGGTACTTGCTAGATGTGAATAAATATTAATGAAGGATTTTTGAACTTGGGTGCAGACAGTTGCGTAGCTAGAATTTTCATCTAGGGGGCGCGATAATTACTATTAATTTTTTTATACTAAATACATTTATAGTTTCAAAAATATTATATATTTATTGTATTCTTCTCATTGAAAAAAATCAAGTTCTCCTTTTTAGTCCCCCATTGACAAGGAGTTCTCATATTCATCTTTATATTAGTTTATATCACTTACTCACTTTTGAGTTGTTGTGGACTAATCATGTGGGCCACACGTACATGTCGTCCGCTGCCGCCCTGTCCGGTTCGGCGCACGTAATCTGTATGCGCCCACATTCCCATCCATGTCTCCATTTTAAAACACCAAACATCAAAAATATTGTCTCCATTGGACAATTTCAAAAAATTGCCATTCCTAATGACATATTTTTCATTGTAGGTTAGTTAGGAGGCATTCACATTATATATATAAAATTGTAATATATATATATATATATATATATATATATATATATATATATATATATATATAATTGTGATTAAAAAATATTATATAAATAAAATGGTGTTAAATTGTTGAATCAATATAGAAATATATCTTATGAACATTTTTTCTAGTGATGTATATACTGCTTTACTACTTTCCTTTTTGTTCTATGTGCTACTAAGATAAATTTTGAAAAACCAACATATTTAGAAACTTCAGTAGACTTTCGCATTTTGTTCATAGACATGTTCTTGAAAGTAAACTGCTGATTAGTTCATGTTCTATTGTTTCCTAAATATATTATTTTACCGATCTGATATTACATTGTTGTTGTAACATCATGATAATTTTTTTTATGCCCATAATAAAATTGTATATATAATACTTTACAAAAATATAAACAAAAAAAATCAAAATTTGAGGGGGCGCAGCCGCACCCCCTCGGCTCCATGTGGCTATGCCACTGGGTGCAGATGTGTGGATTGCTATTTATTTAAAGAGTAAATTTGTAGCGACGGATGCTTTGACCGTTTGTATCCATCACAAAGCTCAACTAATGTCTTTTCTATATAAACATCTTGTGGTATTTATTCATGACCGTGAATATATCCGTGAATGATTAAAATTACCAACTAACTCTAAAACCGGTTGATATTGACCAAGTTTCTTTATACTTGATTCCATTGTCTGAAAAATTCCTCGGTGGATCACCACCTATAAAGAAGGTTAATGAATCATCTAGTTGGCGTATCCTTTTTCTTAAAATCAAGGTTATACATATTTCCGACTTAAGTCCTCGAGATGTTATTAAATAAGCCTTGTCATATTGTAAATGAGAAACATCATTGCTTTTAATATGTTCGTTTAACGTAGATGGCATAGCCATTTTTAAACTCTACCATCCTACTTGGCATGCTCAACTTTAAACATGCATATTTGTGTATTTGTAAGGTCTTGGAACTTCTTCCTCTTACAAACTGTAATGCTACAGAACATCAGACTTTGACATCTCAAAGTTTTTGAGTTCTCAATATTGACATATGGCCTAGCAATCTATAACTTCCAAGTAGAATATGTATCAATGTATTGGTTGGATAATTTTGATTGATTGATTTCTTTTTGAGTTTAGATTTTTAAAAAATACTGATGTTTCAGGAGATGATTTGGGCGAGCTTACTGAAAGTAGTGGTTACTGTTTTCAAGGTAGTACAATTGGTGTCGGGGCCTTATTCAGAAGGTAAATGTCTCATTTTGAGTAAATATTATACCAAGTTAATTATAAGTTTAGAAATTATGTTAATGATCATCATATCCATCAAACTGATAAACAAAAGTTGAAACATATATATATGGTAAATCATGAATGCTCCACTGGGATTCAAACACGGTCTTATGTTTCAATGCTCTAGCTATTTTAACTACCAGGTCTCGATATATATACAATCTTTGATTACAATTCATTTTTTACGTAGTTCTATTTTGTTAGATGATTCTTATGATAAGTTTTTGTGCCAGATGTTGGGTGGTTGATATATTGTTGTGGGTAATAAATCATCAGTGGAATGGATGGAATTGGAAAAAGGTAAGTACATTTATGTAACATATATATGTTCTAATTTAATTTTTGATCACAACTGAAACCTACAACATCTAGTTGTATGCATTCATGACTCAATAATTAAAATTACCAACTGAACTCCAAAATCATTTGACAATATTGACAAAGTTTCTTTATCATTTGATTCAATAGTTACGAAATTTTCAAATTACTTGTGCTTGGTGAATATGTAAAGAAATATTTCAGTGGATCAACACCTATAATAAGATGGTGAATGAATCATCTAGGTGGCGTGTTCTTCATATTAAAAACCAGGGTTTTACATATTTCCGATTTAAGGTATTAATAGGGTGTTATAAGTAATCCATAGTCATTAGGGGGTGGCCGAGCCGGTGGGGTCTGGCGAGGGATTGAAGGGAGGTCTGGGTTCAAGCCAAGGCAAAAGAATAAAAAAGTAAGCCTTGTCATATTGCAAATGTGAAATATCATTGCTTCTATAAACTTCACCATCCATCTTGACATAGTCAACTTTAGATCCAAGCGGACTTTTGTATGTATGCATATATTTATATGCGTAATTGTTCTCATATAGCTATACGGTAAAGGCCTATATGACTAAAATTTTGGAACTTTTTCTTAAAAGCGATAATGTTGCAGAACACTTGGCTTTGACTGTTTGACATCTCAAAAGTTTTTGAATTCTCGATCAGTACTAACATATTGCCTAACTATCTATGGATTCTAAGTAGAATCTGTATCAATGTTCTAGTTTGATAATTTTGATTGATGCACTTCTTTTATTAATGCTAGACTTTTAAAAAGTATTGATGTTTCAGGAGAATCTGGGATGGTGGTTACTACTTTCAAGGCAGTACAATTACTTCAGGAACCTTTATTTGAGAGGTAAATATATTTTTTGAGTAATTATATCAATTATAACTTAGGAAATTATATTATTCATCAAATAGAAGTGAAAACACTTCAGAATTTTATTTTAATTAGCCGTTCAAAATGTTTAGGCAAACAAGAGGAAATGTTCTCATCGAGGAGGAAGCAGTTAATGCTCTTAGGAATGAACATGCTAATTTACTTTGCTTCGAACATGATAAGTAGAAACTACATGAAGTTGCTCAAATTGGACAATGTTGTGGATGAAGAGCTGTTTACGATGGCGACTCTTCATGTTGGTCAATATTCTTGGATGAACACTGATCTAGCGGCGGCGACGGCTGCGTTGGAGTCGTCATGTGTAGTTCTTGAGTCGAAGGAGAGCCGGAGGGGAGGAACTAGTCTATGGTAGCAGCACTGCTGCAGGAGGAGCCTTGGCATTCTTCTTCTGTTGCATCTTCTTTTCAGCAGGCTACAACTGGAGCCAACCTTTTCTCCTTCTTCTTCATTAACAACTCTTCGTGTTGGTCATGCTTGGATGAACACTCTTCATGTTACAAAGAGAAAAACGAAGAGAAAGGTCGATGAATGGTCGAATCAGGATTCGCAGTTATTGCCAAAGCAGATGAATGGTTCCTTTTCACATACAGAAGTCTTGTGCGCTAAGGTATGGTTTTCTTTCTTTTCACATCAAAACTTAAAATGATGATGAATTATTTCTTGAAAATATAGTTTTTGTTTATTTTGGAGTCATCTCAAAAAAAGGGAGAAAAGCCAGCTAGTTATCATTTGTTAATATAGTAGAAGGTACTTTTTCCTAGTATTTTTATCACATGCTTATATTTATATTTCTACTTTTGTTGCAGTTGCTTCCTCCATTTCTTATGGCTAACTGTCGTCAATGAAGATCCATAAGATACTATCCAGTGACTAGAGTCCGAAACTAATGGATGCCGTGAATCCTAGAACATAAATACCATGCTTGCCTGCCATGGAAACCTCTATTGTCATTTAAGTTGAGGGGAAAACCCAGTTGGCAATTCCAAATTGAGAGACTCAACCCAAGAACATAGAAGTTTGTTGATTGAGAGGCTGAGGAGGAGAATATAAAAAAAAAAACATTGTTAGAAAAAGTACAAGAAACTGATTGAGAGGCTGAGGAGGAGAATATAAAAAAAAAACATTGTTAGAAAAAGTACAAGAAACAAGGATCTTGATGAAAGATGAGACGTAAAGAGTAAGAAAAGAATGAACTGAATCTTGCTCCTTTGTTCTCAAGATCCTATAACATTTCTTTAGCTTCTTCTCTTTTACTTCTCATGAACAAACACGCATTTGTTCTGTTGGGTTGAATGGCATCAGTCCCTTGTTTGGAACTTTCAGCTGGGGGTTTCTCAACAACCCAAATCTCAGTGGGGGTTTCAATGGAGGGCAAGCATGGCATTTTTGTTCTCGGCATCCTCTAGTTTCGGACTTTGGTAATTTGTGAATTATGCATCTTCTATGCCTCTGGGGATTATGATCAAAGACAACATCTATGAGGATTACTGACAACATCTCTGAGGATGGCTCTATCGGCTGACCATCAAGTTACTATTTTTCATTTCTTGGCAAGAAGTTTCTTCTTGATGTAGTTTTAAGTTTTCATATCATTTTATTTTCCACATTTGTTCCTTTTTTGCCTTCTTTTCCTCATATGTAGAAATACGGTATGATGTGAATTGTTTCCTCTTTTAATTCGTATATATATGCTTGAATGACTTCAAAATTGTTGCTTATAAAGCTTTTTGCATCATCACAATCCTCAGTAGAGATACCTTAGCCTATGCGTCAGAGTACCAAATTTTTTGGACCTAATGTTCAATATAGAGATTATACAACATGACATTGTCTGTGTGGCACATATAAGCAACGCAAAAATTATTTTTATGCACCAAAGTACTGAACATATTGGACCCAGAGCATGTGAATACAGTAGTCACAAGCATGCATTAACGGTGCGTTTGGTTTGTCCAGAGTTGGACAAACATAATGGTTGGACAAAAAAAAGGATATAATGTAACGACGATTATATTACAACACTTTCTTTTAAAATAAACTAGTAATGTGCACGTGCGTTGCACGTGTTTCCTATCATTTAAAAAAAATGTTTTGATAGTGTATTTTTTATTTTTTTAATCTTGTCTTGTTCATTTCTGGTCGTTTTAGTATTTTACTCATTCAGTAACTTTATAGTACATGTTTTATTTAAATTAGTTCTATTTGTTTTGCATTTTGATGCTTAAAGATTGTGGAACTAAGTATCAAATCTTAATTTAAATTCAAACACAACTGCAAATTCAACACACTCCTTAGTTTTTTGTAAACTAAACATAATATAATAAATAAACTACTATTATCATCTATCTACTCTTTTTCTTCTTTGATTTTGATGGTCGTTGTCCTCTTCTTTTGTTTGTTTTTGCAAGCATCCTTTTTTGTTTGTTCATCAACATTTGAAGAGCCTCATCGTCACCGCTTGAAATCTCAATGTCAAAGTTATCTTCTTTGTCCTTCCTTGTTTTCTTTGCATATTCGTTTGTAGGTGACTTTCTTTTCTTCTCATCATCAGTCGCCATAGCACCGTCTTTGCTTTTTGTTACATTCCTTTTCCAATTTGGTTTGCATGATATATATAGTTGTTGTCTTTCTTTCTTTTTTGTGTTCCGGCTGAATTTTTTCAATTGCTTCTGCCACAACATTCAATTTTTATTGACAACTTCTGTCTTTTTGTTCAGCGGAATAAGAAAACAAATTTTGGTCAAAGCATGCAAATTCAATCTCCTATAGTATTTTGATTCATGTTCTCCCTCAAATGCATTTATAGTGATATTACCTCTTGCAAAGTAATACATATTTTTAGACAGATGGACTTCTTTTTTCTACACAATATTTTGTATTTAAATTAATTTATGATCTAGATAAATAATATTATACCTTCTCAATTGATTTTTTGTATTCCTCTACTGGACATCCAATATATATTGATGCCGCCTCCTATAACGTCGTAATGTATGCATTGTGATTTCCTTGCACAACATTTAGCATCAATATGTATCTGCAGTTATTTAAATAATACTTAGTACATAGAATTAGTGTATCAATAAATTAATTTTGAAGTGTCTATTTAGTTCGTACCTTGGTACCACTTCGACTTCTTCTTTATTACATTTAATGCATCCCATGGTCTCTCCATTTTTTGAAATTGATGTTCACATTTTTTGCATGACTCATACCAATTGAATGTTTTATTTTCGACTCTGTCTACGATTCCTCTAACGCAATAATATTTATCTTTCAATTTGAGAAGGGTTTAGCTATTTCTTTTAGAAAATGTTATAAGAAATTAATGTATCAAAATAAATATTTTTATTCGATACCTTTTATATTCAAAATATATTCTAAAAAATATTTATATTAACAATATTTTTCAGCTAAGAGACAATCTTATATATATATATATATATATCTATTATATATATATATATATATATATATATATATATATATATATATTCTACCTCAGATAACATTTACGAATGATTTGCCCAATCGCCCAATCGTCACTTATATATATATATATATATATATATTTTGGAACCAGGTAAATTATTTCTGGAATCGTTCCCACTGGGATTCGAACTCCTGACCACTCGGGCCGCATGCATCTCTCTTACCCACTAGGCTAGAGGTCATCTGCTATATATATATAGGAAGCGGATCAAAAGCCCCCCTTAGAAAACCCCCCTAAAAACCCCCTTACACTAATCCGTAATTTAATGTTAATGTTAATATTAATATTATGTTAATGTTAATATTAATGTTAATATTAACATTAAATACTAAAATTAACATTAAACTTAACTTTAAAATTAATATTAACATTAACATTAATATCAACATTAACATTAATATAAAAATAAAAATAAATATTAATATTAATATTAACATTAATATTAATATTAATATTAACATTAATATTAATATTAATAGAAAAAATTTGAGTGGCACCCACTTGGATGGTCTATTTATGCGGTGCACCCCACATTGTTTGCTATATGTATAAGTAGTCCCACATCTGACGGAAAATGTCACTTTTGACTGTAAACGATGTTTGACCATTTAAAAAGACGAAAATGTCCATCTTTCTTTTTGTCTTATTCTCTGAACCCAATTTCTTTTCTCCCCCTCCTCTCCGGCGAGCCGCCGCCGTAGCAGCCTAGGAAGTAGAGCGCGACGCGCCCGACGTCCGGGTCGAGCCCGAGGGCCACGGAGAGGCGGCCGGGAGGCGGAGCTCGGAGGAGGAGACGTAGACGAGGTGGGTGATGGCGGAGGCCGGGCGGCCCCACTGCTCGAGGCAGACGAGGCTGGCCTCGGCGGCCATCCGGACGACCGCGGAGTTGGCGATCTCGAGGCGCTGCTTGATCGTCGGGGAGCCCTCGGTGGCGAGTTCGGGGTACTTGTCAAGGATCTCCTTGGACATCACTGTGTACCTTTCTCGCTAATGACGTTCTACCTTTGATTTTGATTTTGATTTTTTATTTTGATTTGTAGTCTTCAAATTGATAGATTGTCAAACCATATTTTCACCATTGAGCCTTCAGGTCTCAAGATATAGGCAGAAAGAAGCAGTCACACAGGTTGAGGTTCCTCTTTGTTGGGAAATATTTTCAATAGTCACTCCTCCCTGCAGTGCAGTTAGTCTTTCCATTCAAATTAGAATATTTCTTTTCTTTTTTCGATTACTTCTTGCACAGATGGCAACACCTTTCTTGTTCAACTCCACTCCTTGGACATCACTGTGTACCCTCGTAGAGATGGGGGGTAGACGGGGGAGGGGGCGGAGGGGGGCGAAACGAGAGGGGGGCGCAGGGGCAGTGGTGGTGTTAGTGGTGATGGTGGTGATGGTGATGATGGTGGTGGTGATAGTGAAGGTGGTGGTAGTGGTGGTGGTGGTGATGGTGATGAACGCGGCAGCGGCGGGGCGGAGGCAAGACAGCGGCGGAGCGGAGGTGGGGACGTGACAGCGGCGGGACGGTTGGATTTGGGAGAAGACGAGGGTACTTTCGTCATAAATTATCGGTCAAACCCTGTTGACCGTCAAAAGTGACGTTTTCCGGGGCTTTTGATCCGCTCCCATATATATATATATATATATATATATATATATATATATATATATATATATATATATATATATATATATATATATTGTCTACCTCAGATAAGTCTTGACGTTACGAATGATTTTCTCAATCGTCGCTTCATTTGCAGCTTGCATCCTTTGAATCATTGACATCTCAGATATCTTCATTGGTTTGTCGTTTTTGCTTAACCTATTAAGAATCCACATTGCTATGCTCATAATAATAATAATAATAATAATAATAATAATAATAAAATGTTCATCCCCTCCCCCTTTCTTGCGATTCAAGGGTCGGCGCCCCCCTAAGGCTCTCAGCCTTGGGTCGTCGTGCCGTGTCCACCCCCCACCCTCTCCGCAACACTCCCTCTTCGGCTTCCCATCCACCTCTCCGTCGTCCGCCAACCCCTCATCTCCCCCTTCACCTCTCAATCCCCGCCCCTCCCCCTATCCCCCCTATCCTCCCCCCTGCCCCTCCGTGTGTATTCCTCCTCGAGCTACCGGCGTCTTCCAAGGTCGCCCGACTGTTGCCTTCTTCGACGAAGAGGTCAGCGCTTTGGAGGACCCCTTCAAATTGGCCCTCATCGGCAAATTCTCCAGATTTCGACCCCTTGTCGACACAATCCGGCGTGCTCTTCAAGGATTCGGCTTCTCCGGCACTATGGCGGTTGGCGTCCTCGATGCCAAACATCTGCTCATTCGCCCATCCTCTGTTGAAGATTTCTTATGATTCAGGTCTCGAGATTTATGTTTTGTTGCTGGAGCACCTATGTGGTTTTTCAAATGGACTCGAGACTTTTCTCTGTCTCGCGAAACGTCCATAGCTCCCATTTGGGTCTCATTCCCCGGCTTCTCGACCTACATGTTCGCCAAAGCCGCCATTTTCACCTTTGCTCGTTGTATTGGAATCCCCTGGAAAATCGATATCGCCACCGCTTCCCTCACCCGACCTAGTCGGGCCGGTGCGCTTGTGGAGGTGGATATTGGGCATCCCCTTTATGACAAAATCATAATCGTCCTCCCGACGATAACAGCTTTTGGCAAGCCGTCGAATAGGAAGACCACCCGATTTTTTGCTCTCTGTGCTTCCACCAAGGCCACATCGCCATTCCCTGCAAAATCTTCATCAATTTTGCCTCTCCTACGGATTGTTCAGATAATTCCCAACCTATGGCGGCGGAGGATACCATCGCAGTGGTTGCCCAATCGTCCCCCAGTTGCAATTCTACCCATCCCCTCAATGTTGTTCAGGATCAACCCACCAACCTCCCCTACCCCACGTCTCCAGATCGACCAAACAAGTCGCCTACACCCACCCCTCCCCTCACCGCCCCAACTATCATCCTCCTCAATCGAACCATTCTCAATTCTGCCCACCCCCATCTTCCATCAACCTCCAATCCTCCACTCTGCCAAACCACTACGTACCTCTCCTATCCACCCCCCTCCCGCTCCCCTTCTCCCTCTCACTATCCCCTTCCTCCGGCAAAAACTCAAGACTAAAATAAGGCAGATGAGGCGCTCCGCAGCGAGCGCAGACCTCGTCCAGGACTCGTGCCCAGCGAGACAGATGCCGCCCTCCGCAGGCTCTGACCATTTTGACTGCGAAGACAACGAGCATTCCTGTGCCCCCCAGATTTCGAAAGTATGACTGTCTGGGATGCTCGTTGAATATAATCATTCTTGATTATATTCTTAATCGTGCATAATCGTATCCTTTGAAATTTTGAGGACACAATTTTTCTAAGGTGGGTAGATTTGTAAGCCCACTTCCCAAATTTTTTTTAATTTTTAATTTAATTTAATTTATTTTATATATTTTCAAATTAGAAATTAAATTTTTTTTAATGCTATAATAGATATTTGTATTGACAAAGGGAATTGTCAAACTATTTTTTAAATTTAATTTTTATAAAAAGATATACTTTTAAACTTATTAATTTTCGATTATCAATTATATTTAAGTTTATATTTATAAACATATATTTAAATATTATTGAATTAGCAGATTTTATTGGATTTAGATGTTGTCAATTCTAAATTATGATTAGATTTAGTCTTAATTTATTGCTATATTATTTTAGATGAGATTTGTATTTATGAAAATATATATTTAGGAATATTTAAATTATTCTTATCAATATTTTTTATATTTGATTTTATAAAATATATCTTAAAGATTATTTAAAATATTAGATATTATTTTAAATTAGTATTATGGTGATTAATTATGAATTGGGATTGGATCAAATCTAATTTAATTCATGGAAGGATTTAATTTATTGAATCTAATATTTCCTTATTTAGAAAATCTCCCCTCTCCTATATAAAGGGAAGCCTCCCCTCTGTTTTTTTCTACTAACCCAATTATTATTATGATCAAATATTGATTGAGATTTGATCCATATGTTTTGAGATTGATTTGATTTAAATTTAATGGAAAGATTTATTCATTAGATTCTTGACCCTTCCAAATTAGAAAATTGAGTAAATCTCTATCTATTTAAGGAGTCCTTATTCTTCGTCCAAAATAGGCCAAAATTTATCATAAATTTAGCATCATTTTTTTGAAGCTATAGAAAATTTGCAACGCCGTTGCGACCAACTCTGGATTCCGTTTCACCTTCAGTTTTTTTTAGAACTGTATCGAGATTTGCTTTCCAAATATATAATTTATTTTCTATAATTATGAATGTAAATTTCTGAAAAAATTGAGTGACAGTTGTCCAAAAAATTGACATGTCGTACTGTTTGGAGATTTCAGGAGATCCCGAACTCCGTTTTGACCGTTTGATGTTTTGGAAATTGACACATAGATCTATAACATATTAATTATCTAGAAATTAATAAAATTATTTAATATTTTTATTTAATTAGTAGAACCTATAGATGGTCGATGATCTGCTGAATTAGTAGCGATTAGCCATAATTACAATAACTTTCAACCAAATCGAGATTGTGTCGCACAAGTCAACTGCAACTTAACTCGAGACAAGTACACTATTTGTTTATGTGTTTATTATATTGTAATGCTATTCATCGTTGTGTTTTCATTGATATCCAGTTGAGACATGATTATGACACGATAGGTTCATTGTATCATTGAATCGTTTATTGACTATTTAGTGAGTATGTGAACAAACCCCAATGAATGTTAATGTGGATAGCTAAGTCATACACCTCACGTATGGGTTAGCCGTATCAAAAATGTGGATAGCCATTATATGATGTGCCGTATTAGTCCAGCCGTTCACATGTCGAAAGACATTTCAAAGCACTGTTTGGTTAGTTTTACTTATGTTTATTTTTTAGTTGTCTTATTCATACATATTCCTACTAGTAGTTTCTTGTACATGTTATCGTTTCCAGTTATTATACATGTTCTTATATATATATATATATATATATATATATATATATATATATATATATATATATATATATATATATATAATATATATATATTGCATACCATTGACTAATTTGTTTAACTTCGTTGCATGTTGGAGCTATCTGTAAGACTGTTGTATGTAATTGAAGCTCGCCTACAAGATATTGTGGTGATAATTCATTAAAATAATTTTTGTTGTCTACCATTAAGTTTTTATTCTAAATCATTACCCAGATAATCCTTTGCAATGACCCTAGTGATGGAAATGATTGGACGTTGGCCAACTATATCTTGCAAATCACTTCCTTCATTTGTTGCTAGATCCTCCCATAGGCAAACAATTATAGGCTGATATATCACAATAATTAATTAATTAATAATATACTATGTTGAAGTATTTCCTAAAGAAATTTAATTGTATTTTTTGAAAATTATTTTGTTGAAACATTTTTCTAAATATAATGATTAGTACATTACCTTAATAAAATAGTTTTTTTTTTCGCTTACCTTTGGTTTATGACCGTTATTTCCCGTAGATATATCATCATTTTTTTCTTGAATTCCAAACGATTCTTCGTTCTTTCACTTTGGTGACAATTCCATAAATATCTGCATTTTTAAGCCATATTTTATTTATGTTGTTATATATAAGCAACGTTAAGTAACCAAAATATTTCTTAGCAATTCTATTATCATTGGGAGTTTCTAAACGTATCTGATTGAAGTCCATTAAGTTATATCAAATATTGTCAGCAATAGCTTCATATGCATCTTGTACAATAGTGTATAATTTAAGCACAAAGCTCTTTGTGTGATGTGCATTAGGAAATTCTGTGTTCACTTTCTTCACATCTCCATTGAAAATTTGATGTCTTGTTCTTCACAAAAATTTCAGCTAAGTTCTTGATATCATCCTTGAAATAATAGCGCCAATTTGTACACCCTGACACATTAAAATTTTCTTTTTCGGGTGTAGACATGAATGTAATAAACTTAAAATAGAAATAAGTCTACATTTTGAAGATCATATACTCATTTCATGTAATATCAAATGTTACGCAAAAATACATTTGTATAAAATATATATAGTATGTAAATAAACATCTTTAGACAATTTGCACTGATATCAAATAATTACTTACATTCTACCCTGAGATCGATGTCTCAATTAAATTCTACTCACTTACTTCTTCATCGATGAATAACAGTTTTTAATTTTCAATGATAAATCTGCTCCCCATGGTGTTTCGGACCCTACTCGTAAAGATCTCAATCGCAACGCGACAGACTTTTGGCCCAAGGGCCGAGCCAGAATTAAAATTATGGAGAGGGCGCGTGCTACTGCATATAGAAATCCTTAAAGTTGTCATGTTAATTGGACTTCAACTACAAAAAACATACTAAAGAGTCAAACAAGAATGAGCAAAAAAATAAAGCCAATATTTTCAAATTTTTACTAAAGAGGTAGCAAAACATTGCACATAAAAGATTTCTAAAATATGTAAAATATTTAATAATGTGTGAGAGGTGAGGTTTGAACTTATAACCTCTAAATTAAAAACCAAAAGCACTACCACTTGAGCTAGCTTATTCTTTGTATAATAAAGGGTCCAACTAGTATACATTGTAAACATGTAAACAAGTTTATATAGTAATCAATATTTTTTTTAAAAATTGGGGGGCCATGGCCCCTCTTGGACTCTATACAAATCCGCCCCTATTTTGGCCTATCTGTACCTCTCTTAATGGAATCGTTGTCTTCCTCGACGTAGCTATTATTTCTCTATATTAGAATCGAACCGAAATATTATTGCACCAATCTAATAAAATCTAGATAAATAATTGGAAATATATATATACAGATGTTTTGTTAATGAATACTTGCATTTTACTTTGACAAAAAAATTTACGTCGATAATTGAGAAAAAGTTTTATAATGTGTGCTTCATATATATATATATATATATATATATATATATATATATATATATATATATATATATATATAAAGGTACTGTAATAATTTAGTTTAAGATGGGATTTAGATGCAAATAAAGAATACTGGAAGTAGTTAAGAGCAAAGAAAACAACTAAAATATTGTTATGCTGGAAGAGATGGAATTAATAACTTTGTTTTTATTTCTTTATTTTTATTTCCTTCTTCCTCCACATGATATGGGTGGGTCCATGTGAATAGTATTCTAATAAGGAGAGGCTATGTAGCCACACGTTAACAGTGTCTTGTTGGCAGGAGCGGCCCTGGCCTTGGCCCAGGGCAGGCCGGACGATGGCCCAGGGCCTCCTGACGAAATGGGACACCAACATAGAGCTATCTACAATAGAACTAGTATGTCTCATGTGCCTTCTTTTTAACAAAAAGCATTGTGGTGTAGTGGTCATAATGCTTGACTTATATATAAGAGGTCCTTGTTTGAAATCTTGACTACACCAAAATTTTGTTTTATTTAAACTTTTTTTTTTTTACATTATATATGCGGGCCTATTTTGGAAGTTTTGCCTCGGGCCCCTATTAGTTCAGGGCCGGCCCTGCTTGTTGGCAACTGTTATCAATTCTTCTTTGTCTAATGCTTTTGTACATGCATAGTGGAATTGAAGATTAGCCTGACCTCTAATCAAATAAGCATAAAATATAATGTCTTTGGTCCTAACTTATCATAAATTATTAACGAAAGGTGCTCCCCTTCTCTATTGTTGTTCCGAAACAATGATACTTAGTGATGTGCATAAATTAATCTTCTTCTATAGTTGTTCCTAAACAATGATACTTCGTGAAGTGCATAAAGATGAGAGTTGGAGTTCACCTTAGTGAAAGATACTATTGCTCGGCACAAGTCAACGAAATGGTCGGCTCCAGCAGTGTGTTCAATAGAAGGTCTGACACGTACGCACTGCTGGCGACGTTTCCTGAAGACGTCGAGTGCAGCTTAAAGGAGAATTTGCTGGTAAGGGTGCAAGAAATCGGCACTCGGTCGATGGCGAGAGGGTATGCAGACAAGAGGGTTGGAGGCTGATGTTTTATAAATGAAGAGGAAGAGGAGGGGCTGACGTTTATGCTTCATAATAATATAAGACGACGGCGACAACAGTTTTATGGGTTCTCTGGAAGAACAGAAACAAGGCTAGATACGAGGGATACAAATACTCGCAGGAACAACTGACCAAGGAAGTGCAGAGGCAGAGAGCGAAGGATCTCGGGGAGTAATTCGTTAGGCGGGGGTAATTTTGGGGGGGTATACTTTTTTTGCATTTTGGTTGGTATATTGTCTTTCGTTTCCGATTTTTTTGCTTCTCCGATTCCCGACTTGTGGGTATGGAGGTTTTGTCCTACTTTGGCTTTTGGTGTTGGGTAATTGGCTGCTTCAATGTTTTAATAAATTAGCTCGTTCTCTCTCTCTCTCTCTCTCTCTCTCTCTCTCTCTCTCTCTCTCTCTCTCTCTCTCTATATATATATATATATATATATATATATATATATATATATATATTTTTTTTTTAATAAATTATATATATATATATATATATATATATATATATATATATATATATATATATATATATATATAATTTCTCTATATATATTTCTCTCTCTCTCTCTATATATATTTCTCTATATATATATATATATATATATATATATATATATATATATATATATATATATATATATATATATATTTTTTTTTTTTTTTATTTATATATATATATATATATATATATTTAATAAATTAGCTCGTTCTCTCTCTCTCTCTCTCTCTATAAATTAGCTCTCTCTCTCTCTCTCTCTCTCTATATATATATATATATATATATATATATATATATATATATAGAGAGAGAGAGAGAGAGAGAGAGAGAGAGGGGTAAAAAATTTAACGTAATAATTGTCTTAATAATTTACTTGTGTAGTATAAGTGGAGGTTACATTTATTATCAAATTCATTTTGATGCTCGTGTAGTGTAATAATTGCTAAATAATTTTATATATATATATATATATATATATATATATATATATATAGAGAGAGAGAGAGAGAGAGGAGAGAGAGAGAGAGAGAGAGAGGGGTACCGCAAAAATTTAATGTAATAATTGACTTAATAATTTACTTGTGTAGTGTAGGTTACATTTATTACCAAATTCATTTTGATACTTGTGTAGTGTAATAATTGCCTTAATAATTATGAACTTTTTTACTATAACCTCCTAAAGAGGAAGAGAAGGAGGCTGATGTTTTATAATTGAATATGAAGAGAAGTTGAGGGGACTTGTCGGCTAGCATTTGGTAGAGATAGAGAGACATATTATAGTTAGGATGTAAATTACTATAATTTTCTTGTCTATACTTCTGTATTTTGAGGGTAATTTAGTCAAGACATTATTTTGTAAGAAACAGGTAGGACTTTTATATGTAGAGAGATGACATCATAAGACTCATGTAATTACGATTAAATTACAACATAAAACTTACAAAAAACATACATTTTATTTTATTTTTTATATTTTGTATTTTTAAATAACTAGTCCTCCAGATCTACACTACAAGAAAAATAACTTTTTATGTCGGGTAAAAACCGTAATATATGACATTTTATGACCTTTTTTTTTTACACCAGCAACCGTGATGAAAACGGGTGTTATAAATGTTTACAAAAACCGTTATGAATGATTGTCATTTTCTATTTGAAAATGATATAAATAGTTCTATTATATATAATACAAAATTTTAAACTGACACTAAAGACACAATTATATATAACATCAAATTTTTAACCGACATTAAAGACACATTATACATAACGTTTTTAGCCTGTTCTGGTATTCACACACACACACACACACACACACACACACACATATTTAAAATCTGTGAAAGCTTATAAATCAATGCGTTATAAAAGCAATGATATTTCCAGAACATGCATAATTTCCAGAACAACACAAGCATTATAACAGTTAAAACATTTCATTAATAATTTTCCGTTCCAAATATCATACCATCTTAATTACATATATATATATATCTTTTTCAGCCTTCGCTTAACATATTATCATCTTAACCAACATATCCTCATTTTAATTACATTTCAAAAAAAAAATCCAAATATATACATATTCTTTCCTTTTTAGCACAGCAGAACGGGTGAGAAATTCCATGCTGCCAATGTTAGTCAAAAGATCCTGAAAAACAACAAATTAGGATTCATTAATTTATATTAATGGGGAGCTATTTCCTTTGAACTTTACAAAAAGAATATTATGAGTGCAAAATAGAGAGTAACAAAGCCACAAGAAATAAAATGCATATAAAAAACTATGTTGTTTGTTTTGTGCTACTTGTGTTGGCAACAAAAAAAATCTTTTGGATAAATGTAAATCCTTCAGCAATAAAAATGGGAATTTCAAAGTCAATGAGCTAAAAAAATTATGATGTCCTTTCTTACGCTACTTGTGTTGGAAGATCACCTTTTGCTGCCACATGCATTTAAGAACAACATGCTGGTTAGGAGTAATAGAAAATTCTCCACCCATTCCTACAAAGTAGGAATTAGTAAAGCACATATATCAATGAAGAGTTGGATTGGGTAATCTAGAGTAATCTTACCTATAAAACTTAGCCTCGTTAACTTGGCCCCGCGGAACTTAGGCCTTGTTTGGTACATTGTAATGTAATCGTAATCGCAATGTAATCAAATGGAAAAAAAATAATTTTTTTTCCATTTGATTACATTGCGCCTACGATTACATTACAGTGTACCAAACGAGGCTCATTCTTGCGAAACTAGGTTCAAAACTTAACCATGTGGAGCCTAGACACATAAAACTTAGCCACCTTGAATCTAGCACCATGGAACTTTGCCCCCTTTTATATTAGCATCGGTACCATCAGTTTGTCCGTAGCAAACTCTACGTTGAGGCATAGCCTCACTGAGCCTAGCTCCGCTAATTGTTTGTCCGAAGCAAATTAGATTTCAAAGACTTCGTCACCGATCCTAACGAGGGACCCCCGTAAGGGAGCACTTCCCTTTTGTCCATGTTAACAAATCGAGGATATCGTGCGGGATCGAAGGGATATCAATGACTTTGATTGGCTCGGATCGGCCTAGTCCGAATTTTATTGAGTCAATCCCGAATCAATTTATGAACCATCCGACTCACCAACACCTCTAATTTTTAATTAATTGACTATTAATATAATAATTATTTTAACCGAAAATTTTCTAGTGCATGCACTTGTGTAGAGAATGTAAGATTCCCAATCCTAACTAAGTAACTATCACTAAAGAAATTCATTCTCCAAAGAAATACATTGGTTGTATACCAAAAATTAATATTAGATAAATAGTCAAATATTTATTGAGAGAGAATCTTAGATTCCAAGTCAATGTTTCCTACCCCTATATATTCACACTCACCTCTCACCTCCTCTCAACCCCGACCACCCAAACCTCCTCTACTTCTTCTTCTTCTTCAATATTCTCCTCTTCTTCTTCCTCTCCCTAAATCCCACCAACATCACGAAAAACCAACAAGAACCACCACCACCAACCTCGACAGTAACAAACCCAATCCAAATCTTCCCTATCCTCCCAACGACGATAACGATGACATCGGAAGAAAACAACCCATCAAGAACGAAACCTCCCATAGGTAAACACAAATTTTCCCCCTTTCTTTCGATTTGCTCTCAATTTTGTGGGTAATTTCCGACCGTTGATTTTTTTTTTTTTGCTTCGATTTCTATCCAACAGCGAAGTAATGATTAATGCCGGCGAACGATTCCTCTCTGCCCATATCAACACAGGTGAAAAATTAGGAAAAAAATGAAAAATTAATAATTCAATAGTTATATATTTTAGTTTTGTGGTTGTTAAATTTGGAATAACTGATAAAATTTGGTTATATCAGTGATCAGTAAAATGAATTAATTACTAGAAGCTTTACATTTTAAGAACTAGTATGCCGTTATGGATTGCAGACCAATAAAATGTAACTATAGTGAACATGTAACTATAGAGATAACTTTACTAGTTCGGTTTGAGCTGCTTAATCAAATTTCATTGTATGCTTGTAAATTTTTAACATCAATGCGGTTATATCTTCCCTTTATTTTCTCCTTTACTAGAAAATTTAGGATATATAAATTTCCCGAAACAAACTCTGTTTAGCATTGAAAAACTTAACGGCCAAACGAGTGAACTAGAGCCTATTAGAATAGAAGGCATCTCTAGTTGTCATCCATTGTTATATATTATGGGTCTTTATTGATTGGCAATAACCTATTTTATCCTAAAGTGAATACTTAGTATACTAGATCCAAAATAATGGTACTTGCTAGACGTGAATGAATGTTTTTTAACTTACAAGTGGATATTTTCATTCCTAATTTTTTTAAGAATAAATTTATGTAGCGACGAATGTTGTCCGTTGATCTATACAAAGTTAAAATAATACAAAATTTCCATGTAAATTTGCTTTCTTAAACTTGTAAATATTCACATTGTTGTTATATCCAACAAACTGATAAAGAAAACTAGTAAACGCACACGCATACACACGCATACACACACACACTTACAAATGAAACAAACAATAAGTAAATTAAAGATGTAGGGAGGCACGGGAGGGAGGGTGTCAATGAGTCTGAGATGCAATACCAAAATTGTTCACAATCCGTATGTCATAGAAAGTTGTGTTATATGAGCAGCAGTTAAATACTATGTAAGCCCTCTACGTTCTTGCTCAAATCTTTTAGTATTATCCAGTTCATCCGAATAAATATATATCTCTTCGTTTTCTTTACTTTATTACTAATTCTTTCTCTAAATACACCCAACATGTTTTCTATCTAGCAAGTGAAGTTTGCATAACCATGCGCATAGGACGACTGAAGTTGATGGAAATATGGACACAATTATTTACTCTGATTCTAGCATGTACACAAGTCCTTTTTCACTTACGTACTTCCTATGTCGATAAATCGTATATCTATTGCCATATATCATGGGGTATTGTTGACTAGGGAAAACTGGAAAAACCTACTTTCACCGCCAAAGGAAATAGTTTACTAGATCCAGAATATTGGTACTTGCTAGACGTGAATAAATATTAATGCAGGATTTTTGAACTTGGGTGCAGACAGTTGCGTAGCTAGAATTTTCGTCTAGGGGGCGCGGTAATTACTATTAATATTTTTATAATAAATATATTTATAGTTTCAAAAATATCATATATTTGTTGTATTCTTCTCATTGAAAAAAAATCAAGTTCTCCTTTTTAGTCCCACATTGACTACGAGTTCTCACATTCATCTTTATATTAGTTTCTATCACTTACTCACTTGTGAGTTGTTGTGGACTAATCATGTGGGCCACACGTGCATGTCGTCCGCTGCCGCCCTGTCCGGTTCGACGCACGTAATGTGTATGCGTCCACATTCCCATCCATGTCTCCATCGGACAATTTCAAAAAATTGCCATTCCTAATGACATATTTTTTCTTTGTAAGTTATATATATATATATATATATATATATATATATATATATATATATATATAATTGTGATTAAAAAATATTATATATATAAATATGGTGTTAAATTGTTGAATCAATATAGAAATATATCTTATGAACATTTTTTAGTGATGTATATACTGCTTTACTACTTTTTGTTCTATGTGCTACTAAGATAAATCTTGAAAAACCAACATACTTAGAAACTTCACTAGACTTTAGCATTTTGTTCATAGACTTGTTCTTGAAAGTAAACTGCTGATTAGTTGATGTTCTGTTGTTTCCTAAATATATATTTTACCGATCTGATATTACATTGTTGTTGTAACATCATGATAATTTTTTTATGCCCATAATAAAATTATATATATAATACTTTAAAAAAATATAAACAAAAAAATCAAAATTTGAGGGGGCGCAGCCGCACCCCCTCGGCTCCATGTGGCTACGCCACTGGGTGCTGATGTTTGGATTGCTATTTATTTAATGAGTAAATTTGTAGCGACGGATGCTTTGACCGTTTGTATCCATCGCAAAGCTAAACTAATAAGACTTTTCTATGTAAACATCTTGTGGTATTTATTCATGACTGTGAATGATTAAAATTACCAACTAACTCTAAAACCGGATAATATTGACCAAGTTTCTTTATACTTGATTCCATTGTCTGAAAAATTCCTCGGTGGATCACCACCTATAAAGAAGGTTAATGAATCATCTAGTTGGCGTATCCTTTTTCTTAAAATCAAGGTTATACATATTTCCAACTTAAGTCCTTGAGATGTTATTAAATAAGCCTTGTCATATTGTAAATGAGAAACATCATTGCTTTTAATATGTTCGTTTAACGTAGATGGCATAGCCATTTTTAAACTCTACCATCCTACTTGACATGCTCAACTTTAAACATGCATATTTGTGTATTTGTAAGGTCTTGGAATTTCTTCCTCCTACAAGCTGTAATGCTACAGAACATCAGACTTTGACATATCAAAGTTTTTGAGTTCTCAATATTGACATATGGCCTAGCTATCTATAACTTCCAAGTAGAATATGTATCAATGTATGGTTGGATAATTTTGATTGATTGATTTCTTTTTGAATTTAGATTTTTAAAAAATACTAATGTTTCAGGGGATGATTTGGGCGAGGTTACTGAAAGTAGTGGTTACTGTTTTCAAGGTAGTACAATTGGTGTCGGGGCCTTATTCAGAAGGTAAATGTCTCATCTTGAGTAATTATACCAAGTTATAAGTTAAGAAATTATATTAACGATCATCATATCCATCAAACTGATAAACAAAAGTTGAAACATATATATATGGTAAATCATGAATGCTCCACTGGATTCAAACACGGTCTTATGTTTCAATGCTCTAGCTGCTTTAACTACCAGGTCTCGATATATATACAATCTTTGATTACAATTCATCTTTGATGAAAATTCATTTTTTTCGTAGTTCTATTTTGTTAGATGATTCTTATGATAAGTTTTTATGCCAGATGTTGGGTGGTTGATATATTGTTGTGGGTTATAAATCATCATGGATGGAATTGGAAAAAGGTAAGTACATTTATGTAACATATATATGTTCTAATTTAATTTTTGATCACAACTGAAACCTACAACATCTAGTTGTATGCATTCATGACTCAATAATTAAAATTACCAACTGAACTCCAAAATCATTTGACAATATTGATAAAGTTTCTTTATCACTTGATTCAATAGTTACGAAATTTTCAAATTTCTCGTGCTTGGTGAATATGTAAAGAAATATTTCAGTGGATCAACACCTATAATAAAGATGGTGAATGATCATCTAGGTGGCGTGTTCTTCATATTAAAAATTAGGGTTTTACATATTTCCAATTTAAGGTATTAGGGTGTTATAAGTAAGCCATAGTCACTAGGGGGTGGCCGAGCTGGTGGGGTCTGGCGAGGGATTAAAGGGAGGTCTGGGTTCAAGCCAAGGCAAAAAAGAATAAAAAAGTAAGCCTTGTCATATTGCAAATGTGAAATATCATTGCTTCTATAAACTCTTGTTAGTCCCGGGGCTTGATCAAAGAGGTAAAACAGATGCAACAAAGATCTACGATGATGCAAATACCAAATAACCCGATTACAATATGGAGGAGGAAAATAAAGAAGAGAAGATCTCTCGTTCTTCCTTGCAAACATGTTGCAATTGGGACCGAACGAGTTACAATAATCTAGAGAGAGATGAGAAGAAGAACAATGCTGGGGTATCAAAACACCGTTACTCAAAGCAAGATTCGCCCCCACACGATCTGCTTCCAGGAACCAGCAAGTTTGAAGATCTTGTGGAACGCTCGAAGTTACCTCTGTTCTGACTCCTCGGATGGACTTGCAATGACGGCAGCAGCTCACTCTCTCTTTCTCCTTTTCTGACTTATATTTTCGTAGTAAACACAAAGGAGGCCAGAAGAGAGTATTTATAGAGAGAGGGTGGAAACCCTAGCCGCCTCTTCAGTTATGGAAAGATTAAATCAAATCCCAAAAAAATAGCAACGGGATTAATTCAAATCCCACAAAGATAGGAACAAAATTAATTCAAATCCCACAAAGATAGGATCTGAATTAATCGCATTGATTCAGCCTTTCCATAACTGACTTGTAACCTCCACAGTCAGCGGAGCCCTCCATGCGACAGCATCAGCAGCAGCCTGGCCGCATGAGCCTCATAGTCGCAAGGACCGCATGGGCCACATGAGCCTCATGGCCGCATGGGCCGCATGGACCACATGAGCCGCATGAGCCGCATGGCCGCATGAATCGCATGTGCCGCATGGACCGCATGGCCATATGAGCCGCATGGCCGCATGGTCGCATGGACCGCATGAGTCGCATGAGGCCGTGTATGAGCCGTATGCCTGTCACTGCCACTTTTCTAGCTTAAGGGTATTTTGGTCATTTTCAAAAATTTTGGAATTATTTTGGTATTATTATTTTTAATTATAATTAATGTGATTTTTAGATGATTTATAGTATAATTGATTTGTGCTAGTTTTAGATTTTGACTCATGTTGACTGGGAGACTGTCCTATTGGCTAACCTAGGTCAAGACATCCAGGTTAGGTTAAGAAACCCTAGTGTGACCTATGTTAGTCATTTCAAGTTCATTAGGATTGGTTTGGGGCAAATTGGAATTAGTTTGGTCTAAGAATGGCTTGTGAAGTCACAAGTCATAATCATGACTTAAACCAATTAGGACTCAACCAACTAGGCAAAACCCTAGCCTAGGGCCCTATGGCCGGCCAAGACAGCCCCTCCCCCTCTATAAATACTCTCCTAGGAATTAGGGCTAGCCTCTCTCTTAGGGTTTATCAAGTTTTTAGAAAGGGGTAAGTTCCATCTTCATAAATTCATAATAAATTCATTTCAAGTCCTTTTTCCCTTAAACAAATTGTAATAGGCTCTAAATCTTGTGTGTTCTTGCTGTTGGTAATAAATTTTGACAGGGAGAAAACAATTTGGAGAGCTTTTGGTGGTTTGAAGGATCCTTTTCTTTGGAGTTTTTGGGAGATTGAACACCCATAGGTAAAATCCTATCCATAGCTCCTAAAATCTGGTAAAAATTATTTTTAGGAAGCCCTAGCCCTCACCCAACTGTAGGGTAGGCTAACCCTAGGTTTTGGACTCTTTTCGTGTCCGTATCGGACACATATCAGAGGACTGGTCAAGGTGTTCGACGAAATGTCTCAAAGGACATTCGTTCGAGTTTTTCGATTCTAATTAAATGGAAAGTTAGCCCTAGGTGTCGTCTAAGGTTTCCCAGTGTCGTGTGATGTTTTGTGTGTCATGTCGAGTCGTGGGGACACGGGAACACGCGAGTCGGGGACGTGCGCGCGGCACTGTAGCTCCCCTGCTACTCGGGGGCTACTGCGCGCTCGTTTCTCTACTTCGACACTTGATTTTTGACCAGTAGTTAGGGGCAGTGACTGACACGAGGCTCACAAAGTTTCACGAGTCCTCATGTCGTGTCGGATACGGTATTCAGTGTGCACGGGGCAGCTGTTGTGTGCGTGTGTGTGCTGTGTATGTTTTCTTATTTAAATCGTTTTAAATGATTCTAAATTAGGTTTTAATGATTAATTAGATCCTAAATGTGATGTTAAACCCCTGTTACATTTTGTTACATATTAGTTTAGGTTTAATGTGGTATTTTGTTTCGAACATGTGTTGGGAAAGGGATTATTTCTGATACATACACAGACACTATTGTTTCCAGAGTTTCAGCCATTTTAAATTCCTGTATGAAGTTTATTCTCCACTTAAATTGATCCCCACATGTTTCATTTTATGTTAGCTAAGTGTTCATTCAAAATCTGGGATTTGTATGGTGTATTTTGGATTTTGGCTTTCAAGTTGGGCTTGGGGATGTGTGGAATGGGATTTTTAGTTTCAATTTGAATCTTAAACTGTTATGATACTTGTTGTTGCTTTCCCATGTTTTTCCCAGTCTTCATATAACCTGAGAACATACCTGAGATGCCACTGTCATTTGTTATGGAGTTTTGGTTTTGGACTGATATCTTTTAACTGTTGTTAACCGATTTAGAACCTAAATACTTCTTCTATTAAACTGATTTTTCCTTTTGTTCTTGATTCCTGTAGGCATAAACCTGAGATTGAATGAATGTTAACATGTCAATTCCTGCATACTCTTGTTTCATTCACTTGTACACTTCACTGTTATGGACTGAGTATTTACACTGTTTGAGTGATAGAAGATTCATTTCCTTCATGATGTAAATTGTGATACGATTTTTGAAGTTGTTAAAAACCTGAGTTGTGTTCTTCACATTAACCTGAGTTTGAATGATTTTTTTCCTTCCTAGACTGTCATATCCTGAGGTATAAAACCTGAGATGGGATTTAGTTCCCAGTTTTTATGTCAATCCTGATTTTTTTTCCAGTTTTTACAAAAATGAAGTTTGGCAATCTTTTAACCTATTAGACACAGTATATTACATGTTATTAAACCCCTAATAGGTGCACCTATGTATTATCTAGTAGAGTGTTGAAATTGGACTGATTTGGATATGTTTTTGGTTCAGAAAATCTAGAATACATAGAGGACTGTTTTGTTCAGTTTTTACACTGAGTTGTAGTTCAGAACCTGTTGCTATTCCTCTTAATTGTTTTCCCATTCCTTGTTTCACAAGCTCTCATACACACACTTATGTGATTTGCTCACAGTTCTCATGAATCTACAGTCCCTGTTTTCCAGTTTCTTCTCACACACACATACACATATTCACATGAGTTTTTCCCTCACTCCATTTGTGTATATATATATAAGCCTTGTTGTATATATATGTACAAGCTTCCCTATATATATATATTTTTTTTTTTACAAGCTTCCCTATATATATGTGTATTTGTATTTTAAAATATATATGATATATATGGTGTCATAATATTTGGATATTGTGTGTTATGTTATAGTGTGAACATAGGGCATGGGTGTATTGGTATAGTGACTATAGGATGGGTGTTTTCTTAGTAGACTATTAGACATAGTCTTGTGGTTGTGTTATAGGCATGTTTAGGCATGGTATGCCTAGAGGAACCTAGAGTAGACTTGTTATAACTTAGAATAACTTGCTAGACCTAGATTAGACTAGTTTGACCTAGATTAGACTTGGTTGACCTAGTTTGACTTCTAGGGTGGACCAGAGTTGACCAAGAGTTGACTTTGGTCTAGATTGACCTAGTTTCATGTAGAATGCATTAATTTGCATTGTATTATCATTGTAGACTAATAGTGACTTGTACTGTTCTATAGGAGACAGACACCACTCCTCAGACAGTCTATATTCTCTCAGATTCACCGGTTACAGGCGAGTACATTCTCTAATCATTTCATATCCTGCATTAGGAGTATATTTTCTGCTTTAGATTACTATACATGATGCTGACACGTTGGAAACACGGATTAGTACTATATGGATCTTGTTCTGCGATGTTATCCCCTTAGCGGATACATCGGGTATTCGTGTTCGTGTACTTTATCGTGAACATCGTGTACTCCTTGTATTTGTGACTTTCGTGTACGAAACGTGTGAAATCGTGTATAATTATGTTTTCACATGACCTTCGTGTACAATAACATAACTTAGCCAGATCCTTGTGTATTGATTGGGGCGGGAGAGTAGAAGTGGTTATGTATTCAATCTAGTAGATTACTCGTGTACAACCTCTGTAGATTACTCGTGTATAATATCGTGCCGTTTACATAACCATCTTGTGCTCTGAATCACTAGACACTATCAGTTCTCTATATACTGTAGCTATTTATTTACAGTCTTTCTTGTTTATCATATTCTTCAGTTCTTGTATTTTACTCTATAAGCATGTTTATATATCCTGACCTGCTATGACTTGTTGAGATGTACTGTGCTCGCTCCTGTCCTGACTGGACCTGTTGAAATATTACAGAGGACGAGGCTGAGGCGTTCTGCCCTACCTACTACGGTGCTACACTAGACGAGTGCCTGGACTTGGACCAGCAGCAGGATCCACTAGCTGTAGATGACACTCCCATAGATTAGGACTGTCTTTTCTATTCTGGATTACTGTATTAGACTTGAGATATTCTGAGATGTATTATTTTAGACACTTAGAACTCTGGATTGTATCTCTTTGATTCTCTGTTCTGGATATTGTTATCTTTCATTATCTATCTATCTTACCTGTTCTACCTTAGCTGTGATTGAGTTATATTGTGTTATGTCACCCCCATTCGGGGAGTATAACTGCTATACCTTTAATTGTTAGATGTTGTGACCTAGGACAGCGTTCTACCGCCGACACTGCGGCGTAGGCTGGACGTACCCACGTCTCGTGCCCTTACTCTAGGGTGCGGGTCGTGACACGTTTTTAGTGGTGGCCTATGCAGGTCCAGATATAAGTGTAGTGGTATTCGAACTAGAATATCGCTGCAGCCTGCAGTAGAAATTAGTATATATTTTTTTTTGAAGGTACTCAATCATACTAGGAAAACTCCTTATCAGATTCCGTATATCTATTTTGCTGCTTATTGTCTTCCTTAGAATTTTAAACTGTCCTCCTTTGGTTATTCGACTCATTCTCAGTAATTGCTTCTGTTTGATCTGTGTCTCCAGGATGGTTGAGACGCGATCGCATCGCCCCGTGACGGGAGAGGCTGGAGAGGGGTCTGCCACCTCTCGTGTCCAGCAGCCAGCTCCCAGTGCTACAGGGCCAGTGCAGCCCTCAGGAGTGGGAGTTTCTGCCACTTTTGGAGGAGCACCTCCAGCAGTCAGGAGGTCAGTTGTGATTCCAGAGATCCTTCCTACGCAGCAGCCTCCGCCTGCGGGGATGGTAGATGCTGCCCATCTCTTCTCCTTCGTGGAGAGGATTCTGGAGTCGCACCAGCAGCAGCAGACGAGGCAGACTACCGATTTCCGGCAGGGGATCGATGAGGCGCACCAGCTGGTTCGCACCATAGTGGAGATAATCACAGCTCAGGGGTCCCAGCAGCAGCCCCGTCGGAGGGAGAAGGATATACAAGACTTCCAGAAGATGCACCCTCGGGAGTTCTTCGGCACGGAGGGCATCCACGTTGCAGATGACTGGGTTGAGCACATTGAGGAGATCTTCCGACTAGCAGAGATACCAGCTCGACTCTATATTGAGGCAGCAGACTATTAGTTGTACTTTCTGCAAGAAGCCTGGGCACAAGTGGGACGAGTGCAGGAAGAGGCTCGGCAGATGCTTGATGTGTAGGTCAGCAGACCATCAGATGCGAGAGTGTCCAGTTGCGTCGATGCATCCGTTACCAGGAGGAGCTGGGGCAGCCAAGGCTCCAGCAGGCCAGCAGAGGGGACCAGCCCTGCAGACCCAGCAGCAGAGGTTCCAGCAGCACCAGCAGCAGGTACGGGGTGGACAGCAGGGGCAAGCTTTCGCCATGGCAGCTGAGGATGCTGAGGTCATCGGAGAGCTGATAGCAGGTTCAGTTCTTCTCGACTCCCTTCCAGCATTTGCATTGTTTGATTCCGGGGCTTCCCACAGCTTTGTGTCAGTATCTTATGCTATTAGACACATTCTGGATTCTGAATCATTGCCTAGGACCTGCAAGATCACGACCGAGGGTGGGGTCATCCTCGTGAGTAATGTTTACAGAGGGCGGAGCGTTAGATTGGGAGGCCGTGAGTTGGGAGTGAGTCTACTTGTCTTGCCACTGCCGAACTACGACATTGTATTAGGTATGGACTTGCTGAGTAGACACCACGTCCGCATTGATTGTCGAGGGGGTAGAGTTGTGTTTGGGGCGCCAGAAGAGCCGGAGTTTGAGTATTCCCGACTGCAGGCAGAGCAGGACGGCAGAGTCTTCTGTGGAGCATCAGTCGAGGAGCAGGTGGCTCCGTATCCCTTGATCGTAGAGTTTATGGACGTATTTCCTGAGGAGTTGCCAGGGCTTCCACCGGACAGAGATGTAGAGTTCTCGATAGACTTGATTCCCGGCGCGGAACCGATCTCCCAGCATGTCTATCGAGTGAACAACAGCGAATTAGTGGAGCTGAAGAAGCAGGTGGATGAGCTGCAGGACAAGGGCTTCATTCGCTCGAGTTCTTCACATTGGGGTGCGCCGGTGCTCTTCGTACCGAAGAAGGATGGGTCGGTACGTATGTGTATCGACTACAGGGCACTTAACAACCTGACAATCAAGAACAGATACCAACTGTCGAGGATCGATGATTTGTTTGATCAGTTGAGCGGAGCTCGGGTGTTCTCCAAGATTGATTTGAGGTCGGGTTATCACCAGGTGAAGGTAAAGAAGGAGGATATCCCCAAGACCGCTTTCAGGACGCGGTACGGGCAGTTTGAGTTTTTGGTTATGCCGTTTGGGCTAACCAATGCACCAGCAGTGTTTATGAATCTAATGAACAAGGTGTTCCACCAGTACTTGGACAAGTTCATGGTGGTGTTCATTGATGATATCTTGGTATATTCCAAGACTGAGGAGGAGCACGAGGAGCATCTGCGGATAGTGCTAGAGACTCTCAGGCGGGAGCAGCTCTATGGGAAACTCTCTAAGTGTGAGTTTTTCTTGGACCAGGTGGACTTCTTGGGGCATGTGGTGACTGGAGATGGTATCTCAGTTGACCCCAAGAAGATAGTAGCAGTTGAGGCTTGGGCAGCGCCGACTTCAGTAGCAGAGATCAGGAGTTTCCTGGGGCTGGCAGGGTACTATCGGAGATTTGTGCAGGATTTCTCCCGGGTTGCAGAGCCGTTGACACGGTTGACCCGGAAGGATACTGAGTATGTTTGGTCAGAGGAGTGTCAGACAGCTTTTGATGAGTTGAAGAAGCGGCTTACGACAGCTCCAATTCTGACGTTGCCTTCAGGATCAGGTGGTTTCACTATTTATAGTGATGCTTCAGGGAAGGGGCTGGGTTGCGTCTTGCAGCAGCATGGGAAGGTGATTGCCTATGCTTCCAGGCAATTACGTCCCCATGAGAAGAACTACCCTACCCATGACCTGGAGCTGGCGGCGGTGATTTTTGCTTTGAAGTTATGGAAGCACTATCTGTATGGCGAGAGGGTGGAGATCTTCACAGACCACAAGAGCTTGAAGTACGTGTTCACTCAGAAGGAGTTGAACATGAGGCAGCGCAGGTGGCTTGAGCTGATGAAGGACTTTGATATCGCACTCCAGTATCACCCGGGGAAGGCCGACGTGGTTGCCGATACCTTGAGTAGGTATCTGACAGCCATGTGTTTGACTATGGATCGGCACCTGCTTGCAAATTTGGAGAGCCTTGGGATTGAGATGATCGTGGCCGGAGTGCAGATGCAGTTATGGGGCCTACAGATACAGTCAGACTTGATGGACAGGATCAAGGCGACACAGTTTGATGATGTGGCTCTACGGTGTATCCGAGAGCAGATCAGTATGGGAGTGGAGGATACTGAGTTCTCACTTGCAGAGGATGGTGCCCTGAGGCACGGTGCCAGGTTATGTATGCCTAGGAGGGAGCTCAGAGAGCAGATTATGCAGGAGGCTCACAGATCGCAGTACTCTATACATCCTGGTGCCAACAAGATGTACATGGATCTGCGAGAGCATGTTTGGTGGTACGGGATGAAGAGGGAGGTGTCCAACTTCGTAGCTAGATGCTTGATCTGTCAGCAGGTCAAGGCTGAGAGGCAGAGGCCTGGAGGATTATTGCAGCCGCTGCCCATTCCAGAGTGGAAGTGGGAGCACATTACCATGGATTTTGTATCAGGGTTGTCCCGTACACCAGGAGGGAAAGACGCGATTTGGGTCATCGTTGATAGGTTGACCAAATCGGCCCACTTCTTGCCATTCAAGGTGGGTACGTCTACAGAGAGGCTGACGGAGTTGTATATGAGACAGATAGTCAGGATTCACGGAGTTCCCGTTAGTATAGTCTCAGATCGGGATAGTCGCTTTACTTTCCATTTCTGGAGGAGTCTGCAGACTAGCTTGGGCACTCAGCTCAAGTTTTGTACCGCATACCACCCCCAGACGGACGGACAGTCAGAGAGGACTATTCAGACCCTTGAGGATATGCTGCGGACGTGCGTCCTGGATTTTGGAGGTTCCTGGGAGGATCACCTGTATTTGGTGGAGTTTGCTTATAACAACAGTTTTCAGGCCAGCATTGAGATGTCACCGTTTGAGGCTCTGTACGGGCGTAGGTGTCGTACACCCTTATCTTGGGATAATGTTGGAGAGCAAGCTTTACTGGGACCAGAGATGGTTGTTGACGCAGCCGAGAAGGTGAAGCTCATCAGGGACAGACTTCACGTGGCGCAGGACAGACATCGGCACTGGGCCGATAGCCATCGGAGGCCGCTGGAGTTTGAGGTACAGATTTAGAGTAGGATTAGAATTAGGTTGTATTCATTTTTGTTTGATTGATCGTGTTTGATTATTTTGTAACTTGAGACCTTGCTTGTGATTAGGTTGGAGACATGGTTTTTCTGCGGATATCTCCGACTCGTGGTACGATACGTTTTGGTGGAGGTGGGAAGCTTAGCCCGCGCTTCATCGGCCCTTTCGTTATCAGCGGGAGAGTCGGTGACGTGGCATACAGGCTAGACTTGCCACCTGCACTAGTGGGCGTCCACAACGTATTTTACGTATCACAGCTGAGACGGTACGTGGCTGACCCTAGCCATGTGCTCGATCACTCGGAGATAGAGGTTGGACCTACTCTCAGTTATCCAGAGCAGCCTGTGGAGATTCTAGATCGCCGAGAGAAGGTATTGAGGAACCAGGTGATACCCTTGGTACGCGTCGCATGGAGGCATCATTCTCCAGGAGAGTCTACCTGGGAGCGGGAGGATGAGATGCGCGAGCGGTACCCCTATCTTTTTGGACCCTGAGGTATACTTTTCTATCCTTCTTCGCAGTTTAGTTTTGCCTTTTAATTTCGTGGACGAAATTATTTAAGGGGGGGTAGATTTGTCACTGCCACTTTTCTAGCTTGAGGGTATTTTGGTCATTTTCAAAAATTTTGGAATTATTTTGGGATTATTATTATTAATTATAATTAATGTGATTTTTAGATGATTTATAGTATAATTGATTTGTGCTAGTTTTAGATTTTGACTCATGTTGACTGGGAGACTGTCCTATTGGCTAACGTAGGTCAAGACATCCAGGTTAGGTTAAGAAACCCTAGTGTGACCTAAGTTAGTCATTTCAAGTTCATTAGGATTGGTTTGGGGCAAATTGGAATTAGTTTGGTCTAAGAATGGCTTGTGAAGTCACAAGTCATAATCATGACTTAAACCAATTAGGACTCAACCAACTAGGCAAAATCCTAGCCTAGGGCCCTATGGCCAGCCAAGACAGCCCCTCCCCCTCTATAAATACTCTCCTAGGAATTAGGGCTAGCCTCTCTCTTAGGGTTTATCAAGTTTTTAGAAAGGGGTAAGTTCCATTTTCATAAATTCATAATAAATTTATTTCAAGTCCTTTTTCCCTCAAACAAATTGCAATAGGCTCTAAATCTTGTGTTCTTGCTGTTGGTAATAAATTTTGACAGGGAGAAAACAATTTGGAGAGCTTTTGATGGTTTGAAGGATCCTTCTCTTTGGAGTTTTTGGGAGATTGAACACCCATAGGTAAAATCCTATCAATAGCTCCTAAAATCTGGTAAAAATCATTTTTAGGAAGCCCTAGCCCTCACCCAACTGTAGGGTAGGCTAACCCTAAGTTTTGGACTCTTTTCGTGTCCGTATCGGACACATATCAGAGGACTGGTCAAGGTGTTCGACGAAATGTCTCAAAGGACATTCTTCGAGTTTTTCGATTCTAATTGAATGGAAAGTTAGCCCTAGGTGTCGTCTAAGGTTTCCCAGTGTCGTATGATGTTTTGTGTGTCGTGTCGAGTCGTGGGGACACGGGAACACGCGAGTCGGGGACGTGCGCGCGGCACTGTAGCTCCTCTGCTACTCGGGGGCTACTGTGCGCTCGTTTCTCCACTTCGACACTTGATTTTTGACCAGTAGTTAGGGGCAGTGACTGACACGAGGCTCGCAAGTTTCACGAGTCCTCGTGTCGTGTCGGACACGATATTCAGTGTGCACGGGGCAGCTGTTGTGTGCGTGCGTGTGCTGTGTAGGTTTTCTGATTTAAATCGTTTTAAATGATTCTAAATTAGGTTTTAATGATTAA
This sequence comes from Iris pallida, assembly GCA_029216955.1. Lineage (NCBI taxonomy): Eukaryota > Viridiplantae > Streptophyta > Magnoliopsida > Asparagales > Iridaceae > Iris > Iris pallida. The sequence goes on from JANAVB010000197.1 coordinate 11,953,578, forward strand.
TTAGATCCTAAATGTGATGTTAAACCCCTGTTACATTTTGTTACATATTAGTTTAGGTTTAATGTGGTATTTTGTTTCGAACATGTGTTGGGAAAGGGATTATTTCTGATACATACACAGACACTATTGTTTCCCGAGTTTCAGCCATTTTAAATTCCTGTATGAAGTTTATTCTCCACTTAAATTGATCCCCACATGTTTCATTTTATGTTAGCTAAGTGTTCATTCAAAATCTGGGATTTGTATGGTGTATTTTGGATTTTGGCTTTCAAGTTGGGCTTGGGGATGTGTGGAATGGGATTTTTAGTTTCAATTTGAATCTTAAACTGTTATGATACTTGTTGTTGCTTTCCCATGTTTTTCCCAGTCTTCATATAACCTGAGAACATACCTGAGATGCCACTTTCATTTGTTATGGAGTTTTGGTTTTGGACTGATATCTTTCAACTGTTGTTAACCGATTTAGAACCTGAATACTTCTCCTATTAAACTGATTTTTCCTTTTGTTCTTGATTCCTGTAGGCATAAACCTGAGATTGAATGAATGTTAACATGTCAATTCCTGTATACTCTTGTTTCATTCACTTGTACACTTCACTGTTATGGACTGAGTATTTACACTGTTTGAGTGATAGAAGATTCATTTCCTTCATGATGTAAACTGTGATATGATTTTCGAAGTTGTTAAAAACCTGAGTTGTGTTCTTCACATTAACCTGAGTTTGAATGATTTCTTTCCTTCCTAGACTGTCATATCCTGAGGTATAAAACCTGAGATGGGATTTAGTTCCCAGTTTTTATGTCAATCCTGATTTTTTTCCAGTTTTTACAAAAATGAAGTTTGGCAATCTTTTAACCTATTAGACACAGTATATTACATGTTATTAAACCCCTAATAGGTGCACCTATGTATTATCTAGTAGAGTGTTGAAATTGGACTGATTTGGATATGTTTTTGGTTCAGAAAATCTGGAATACATAGAGGACTGTTTTGTTCAGTTTTTACACTGAGTTGTAGTTCAGAACCTGTTGCTATTCCTCTTAACTGTTTTCCCATTCCTTGTTTCACAAGCTCTCACACACACACTTATGTGATTTACTCACTGTTCTCAGGAATCTACAGTCCCTGTTTTCTAGTTTCTTCTCACACACACATACACATATTCACATGAGTTTTTCCCTCACTCCATTTGTGTATATATATATATATATATATATATATATATATATATATGCCTTGTTATATATATATATGTACAAGCTTCCCTATTTATATGTGTATTTGTATTTTAAAATATATATGATATATATGGTGTCATAATATTTGGATATTGTGTGTTATGTTATAGAGTGAACATAGGGCATGGGTGTATTGGTATGGTGACTATAGGATGGGTGTTTTCTTAGTAGACTATTAGACATAGTCTTGTGGTTGTGTTATAGGCATGTTTAGGCATGGTATGCCTAGGGGAACCTAGAGTAGACTTGTTATAACTTAGAATAACTTGCTAGACCTAGATTAGACTAGTTTGACCTAGATTAGACTTGGTTGACCTAGTTTGACTTCTAGGGTTGACCAGAGTTGACCAAGAGTTGACTTTAGTCTAGATTGACCTAGTTTCATGTAGAATGCATTAATTTGCATTGTATTATCATTGTAGACTCATAGTGACTTATACTGTTCTATAGGAGACAGACACCACTCCTCGGACAGTCTATATTCTCTCAGATTCACCGGTTACAGGCGAGTACATTCTCTGATCATTTTATATCCTGCATTAGGAGTATATTTCCTGCTTTAGATTACTATACATGATGCTGACACGTTGGAAACACGGATTAGTACTATATGGATCTTGTTCTGCGATGTTATCCCCTTAGCGGATACATCGGGTATTCGTGTTCGTGTACTTTATCGTGAACATCGTGTACTCCTTGTATTTGTGACTTTCGTGTACGAAACGTATGAAATCGTGTATAATCATGTTTTCACATGACCTTCATGTACAATAACATAACTTAGCCAGATCCTTGTATATTGATTGGGGCGGGGGAGTAGAAGTGGTTATGTATTCAATCTAGTAGATTACTCGTGTACAACCTCTGTAGATTACTCGTGTATAACATCATGCCGTTTACATAACCATCTTGTGCTCTGAATCACTAGACACTATCAGTTCTCTATATATTATAGCTATTTATTTACAGTCTTTCCTGTTTATCATATTCTTCAGTTCTTGTATTTTACTCTATAAGCATGTTTATATATCCTGACCTGCTATGACTTGTTGAGATGTACTGTGCTCGCTCCTGTCCTGACTGGACCTGTTGAAATATTACAGAGGACGAGGCTGAGGCGTTCTGCCCTACCTACTACGGTGCTACACTAGACGAGTGCCTGGACTTGGACCAGCAGCAGGATCCACTAGCTGTAGATGACACTCCCATAGATTAGGACTGTCTTTTCTATTCTGGATTACTGTATTAGACTTGAGATATTCTAAGATGTATTATTTTAGACACTTAGAACTCTGGATTGTATCTCTGTGATTCTCTGTTCTGGATATTGTTATCTTTCATTATCTATCTATCTTACATGTTCTACCTTAGCTGTGATTGAGTTATATTGTGTTATGTCACCCCCATTCGGGGAGTATAACTGCTATACCTTCAATTGTTAGATGTTGTGACCTAGGACAGCGTTCTACCGCCGACACTGTGGCGTAGGCTGGACGTACCCACGTCTCGTGCCCTTACTCTAGGGTGCGGGTCGTGACAATGCCGCATAAGACCGCGTGGCCGCATAAGAGCCGCATAAAGACCGCATGACTGCTGACGTGCTAAGTGCAAAGTGCGCCAACAAAATGCTACATTACGCCTCATGAGCCCATGAGCCCGAGTCCGAGTCCGAGTCACTAAGCCCCTTTGGGGCTTAGCTCCAAATGGAATTAGTCCAAGATAAATACAAAAGCATTAATGCTTAATCCTTGGAGCCTTATTCTTACCTCCTAGTAAAATCACCCACATGGTTCCCTTCTTAGGGTCACCACCCCATGTGCATCTCTCAACAACACACGCAAGTATATATGTTGAGATAACTCATGGTGTATTTCCGATGTGGGACTAAAATTTATAAGGCATGTTGAGAGCAAGCTCTCTCCATGTAAAGAAAGCACCGACAATCCTCCACATATCACAACATATATATGTGTCCAGGGTTGAGCGTTCCCCACAGTAACTGTCCATTTTGCATTAGGATAGATGTCGCTGACTACTTGAATCTTCCCGCATGGGTTAAATAACAATGTGATACAAGAATAGACTACGCCTTGAATTCTGCACCACAATTGTAATTTTTTCCACTCACAAAGTGTAGTTACGTGTGCTTCTGGCTACACATTAAAGGCCCTGTGCCAGCCTGGTTTCAGTGTATAATTTTGGGCGTCTACAAGTTTACCCTCAAGAGACGGCCTGATATATCTTTCCATACACTATAGGAGAGTTCTTTATTAAAGAGATATGGCATGAAGCCTTGCGCTTCCTTGCGGTGCTACGCCGCTATGACATGGCCTGAAGCCGAGACATTACCCCTACCTGGGAACCTCATCGTAGTGTCATACTACTGTAGCATGAGGTCTCAGCCTCTTTGTAGTGCCAATCTACTCAGCATGAAGCCTAAGGCTTCCTTGCGGCGTTACGCCGCAATGACATGGCTTGCAATGTCGAGGCTTTATCCATACCTAGGTACCTCATCGTGGTGTCGTGCCACTGTAACATGGGGCCATCCTCCCCTTTGTAGTGCTGTCTACAACTCTTTAATTACGTCATACAGCATTAGGCTACCTGCCTATTTGCGGTGCTACGCCGCTATGACTTGGCTTGCAAGGCCGAGGTATTACCCCTACCTGGGAACCTCATGGTGGAGTCACCCCACTGTAGCATGGAGTTTCACTCCTTGTAGTGCTGCTCTACCATGCTTCCTGTAATGCACACCAGGCATTCACTCTGCCTGAGAACTCATTAAGGCGTTTAAGCCACCCTTCCACAGGATCTATTTTTTTTGCAGAAAATATATAGTAGACAACAGTGGTTATGGGTCCGTATTCCTTCCATGTTCCAGAGAACAAGTACCCACTGTTACCTGATAGTTTTCCAGTCAGTGATACTCCTTTGAACCAAAAGTTAGATGCCTAGTAGATTTCTCTTTGAACTAATAGCATAAAACTTTATGGTAGGATTACAAAGACACACTATCAGAATGCCTTCAAGCCCATTTTACAAGCTGTGTCATCGACCAACTGGCGCTTGAGGCCCTTTGTGAACGGATCTGCCAGGTTCTCCTGACTCCGAACATCAACCACTGCAATTACACCTCTTTTGATAAGATCGTGTACTGCCCTGTGCTTCAACCGCACAGTCCTCTTCTTCCCGTTGAAGAGGTCATTTGATGCCACCGCCGCAGTCGCATGATTGTCACAGTATATCGGTATTGCCGGTATCTGAGCCCTAACGACTGGAAGATCATACATGAGCTCCTAAAGCCATTCTGCTTCATCTGCTGCAGTTTCAAGTGCATAGAATTCAGATTCCATGGAGGAACGAGAGAGTATAGTCTGCTTCTTCGACTTCCACGATATAGCAGCTCCACCCAAGGAAAAGACATATCCACCTGTGGATCTCTCGCTTTCCACCTCTAAACACCAGCTAGCATCACTGAAGCCTTCCACTACTGTCAGATACCCGTTATAGTGCAGTGCATATGTCTGAGTCTTCTTGAGATATCTCATCACTTGCTTCACAGCTTTCCAGTGCTCAATCCCTAGGTTGCTTGTGAACCGACTCAGCATTCCCACGGCAAAAGCTATGTCAGGCCTTGTGGCAGTGGTTGCGTACATCAAACTTCCGATAACGCTAGTATACTCCAGCTGCCTGACGCTTTTCCTTAAATTTGGCTTCAGCTTCTGATCACACATATATGGCGTATCGATCCCTGGAAGATCCTTATACCCATAGCATGTGAGCATCTTCTCAATGTAGTGAGATTGTGACAGCGCTACTCCAGTGTCTGTCCGGATGATCTTTATGCCCAAGATGACATCTGTATCCCCCAAGTCCTTCATACTAAACTTGGTTGAGAGGAACTTCTTTTTCTCTGTGACACAGCCTATATACGTACCTAGGATTAGCATATCATCCACGTATAGGCAAACGATGACTCCTCTTCCATCAGCGAACTTTGTGTAAACACATTTGTCCGTCTCGCTGACTCTGTAGCCGTTTGACCTAATAACTTTGTCAAACTTCTCATGCCACATCTTGGGAGCTTGCTTCAAACCATACAATGATTTCACCAACTTGCAGACTTTGTCTTCAAGATCTTTGACGACAAATCCATCTGGCTATTGCATGTAAATCTCTTCGGTCAGCTCTCCATTCAGAAATGCTGTCTTTACATCCATCTGATGTATCACCAACTTATGTATAGCTGCTAGAGCGATTAACATCCTGATGGTGGTCATCCGAGCTACTGGAGCGTATGTGTCAAAGTAGTCTATCCCCTGTTTCTGAGAAAATCCCTTGGCTACCAGCCTGGCCTTGAACTTGTCAATAGTTCCATCTGCCTTCATCTTCTTCTTGAAGATCTATTTACATCCGATGGGCTTTTCTCCTTCAGGTAGATCTACCAACACCCATGTGTTATTGGAGGTGATAGAGTCAAACTCGTCATTCACTGCCTCCTTCCAGAAGATAGCATCTCTGGTCTTCATCGCCTCATCATAGGTAAGCGGATCTGCTTCCACATGATAGGTGACAAAGTCATCTCCGAAGTCTTTCGGTCTCCTCGCTCGCTTAGCTGACGGCTCTGCGAGTTCTGGTACAAGAGTTGTTTCATCAACAACCGCTTCTTCTTGGACTGCTGGCCCATATGAGATTTCAGTCTCATTTGCACCTACATCATTTTTCGGAATGTCCGAAAGAACAATGTTTTTGTCTTTTGCAAACTTGTCTTCAAAGTATTCAGCATCGCGAGATTCGATGATATGATTTGACTCAATATCAAGAAATCTCCTAGCATCACTCTTCTCGGCATACCCCAAGAAGATTGCCTTCGTAGTCCTAGTCCCTAGCTTCTGAATCTTCAGATCTGGGAGCTTCACATACGCCTGACACTCCCACACTCGAATGACATTCAAGTTTGGTCTGACTTTGAACCAGAGTTCATGAGGAGTTACGTCCGAAGTTGCATATGGCACTCTATTCAGAATAAAAGTGGCCGTTAATGTAGCTTCTCCCCAGTAGCATTTAGGAAGACCCGCGGTTAGCAGCATTGAGTTCATCATTTCTGTCAACGTTCTGTTCTTTCTCTCTGCTACTCCGTTGGATTGAGAAGAATATGGAGCAGTAGTCTCGCATATGATTCCATGTTCTTTGTAGAATGATGCGAATTCATGAGACCTGTACTCCCCACCTCGATTACTTTTTAACCTCTTGAGTTGTTGTCCAGTCTGCTGTTCAGCTTCGGCCCTGAACTCTCTGAACTTCTCGAAAGCTTCATCTTTAGACTTGAGCAAGTAGACGAACGTGTATTTTGAGAAGTCGTCGAGGAAGGTTATGAAATACTTCATTCCGGCCTTCGTGGAGAAATGTTTGAAGTCACAGATATCGGAGTGCACCAACTCCAGAAGATCTGTGCTTCGATTGACCCGATGAAAGGGTTTCTTTGTGATCTTCGTCTGAGCACATACTTCACACTTCTCCACCTTACCCCCACATTTGGAGATAAGTCCTAGACTAGACATTTTGTTAATTCTTTTACAATGAACATGTCCTAGTCTATTATGCCACAACTCAAGAGAATAATCAGAAAATGCAACTGCATTAATGTCATCAAACTGGTTGACAAACTGAATTTTAAACATTCCTTCGGTTAGATAAGCCTTCCCGAAGTATGTTTCCTTATTGGACATCACCATCTGACCAGCATTGATGTCCATCCTCAAGCCTGCGTTGCAGAGCAGGCTCCCAGAGATCAGGTTTTTGGCAATCGTCGGAACATGCTTCACACCTTGAAGCGTCAGAGTGTTCCCAGAAGTGAGTTTCAGTTCCACGGTCCCGATCCCCAGAACTTTAGCTTGGGCTGTTGGCCCATTCCATGGTCACACCCGATTTCGATAATCAACATACACTTTAGTCAATACACAAAATATAGAAAATACTGCTAATCATTTCAGGATTCATGAAATCATATTCAACGGACGATGTATCGCATCAATCAAAGCGTCAACATCATCAAATCTACTGAAGACTCATTTCTCATTTTATTCTGTATTTTATATTTTATTGAGTCTAGGATTTATTCTGTAAAATCAATTGTGGTAATACTGGCTTAGGGTTAAAACTGTCCACATTCCAAAAGCCTACCTATTTACCATTCGTATTTTTGTTTACAAATATTTCAAAAACATATTTCGAAAATAGTCTTTTAAAATGATTTTACAAATAACCAAAAACAAATTTGAAAACTGTTTTTGCAAAAGATTTTTAAATATCTCCTGACAGAACTCGCAACCGAGTTCGGCCCGAGTTCGGTCCGAACTCTGACCGAGTTCGGTCAAAAGTTATTCAAATTTCTGTTGCCTCCAAATATGCGAGCAACGTCTCTTTGCGAGATATTTGCATCCGAACTCTGTCCGAGTTCTGTCCGAGTTCGGTTGGAGAAAACACCTATAAATAGAGAAGAACTTTTCATTTCAAATCATCAATTCATTCTTCATTCTCTCTTCTCTATTACTCAAGTGTTTTCAAACGATCTAAGATTTTCAAATCTCACCTATACATCTCTTAGCCAAAAGTCAGTACTATCAGAGTTGATTTAGAGTCTTTTGGTTACTCAAGAGTTGTAAAGAGGTCGTTCCAAGTTTCAACAACTTTTCTTGTTGTGGAGCTGGTCGTGCGCTCGTCACCAAGCACGGTGTGTGTGTGGAGCTGGTCGTGCGCTCGTCACCAAGCACGGTGTTGTAAGAGACTGCAAGCTCTCAGTTAAAGCTTGTGCCATAGTAGATTAACATCGAGCAAGAGTACTCGAGACTGGATTAGTCCTCTCAGAGGGATACCAGTATATATCGCTGTGTTACTGAGTTTGAATTCTCTTTCTCTATTTACTGTCTCTTACATATCTGCCATAGTTTAAATTTTTAATTGGTGATTATATTCCGCTGCACACACGCACTCTATTCACCCCCCCTCTAGAGGTGCTCAACGGTCCTACAATTGATATCAGAGCAGGTTATATTCTTATATAACATACCTTAGAGAGTATATATGGCGGCCGTGAAATCTATATTCGACGGTGAAGGACAATCCACAAATAGACCTCCCCTATTTGATGGAACAAATTACACATATTGGAAAACACGGATGACTTTCTTTCTAAAGTCTCTTGACTTTGATCTATGGTCAATAGTCATTGATGGATATAAGAAGCCAGCACCCACAGTGGTTGAAGGCATTCTTATGGAAAAGCCTCATGACAAGTACATCGATGCTGAAAAAACAAAGGCTAGTCTTGATGCTCGAGCCATCAATGCACTATTCTGTGCAATTGACAAAACCGAGTTCAACAGAGTTTCAACCTGTAAGACGTCTCACGAAATTTGGAAACTCCTTGAGGTAACCCATGAAGGGACTTCCCAAGTAAAAGAATCCAAAATTAGTAGACTGACACAGGAGTATGAATCTTTTAAAATGAAACCCGGTGAGTCAATTACACAGATGTTTACTCGTTTCCTTGATATAACTAATCCTTTACAATCTCTTGGCAAGGATTACAGCAATCACGAAAAGATCAGAAAAGTGCTGCGGGCTCTAACAAAGAACTGGAATCCAAAAGCCACAGCAATCATTGAAGGAAACGATCTCACCACGACGACTCTGGAGACACTGATGGGCAAACTCATGACCCATTAACTCGACTTGCAAGATTTTGAAGAAGCAACACCAAAGGAGAAAACTATTGCCTCCAAAGCCCAAGCAAGAAAATCAACATACAACGATTCCGATGAAGAATCGTCAAGTGGTGATGAAAGAGCCCTACTTGTGAGGAACTTCAAGAAATATCTAAAGTTCACAAGCAGAAAGAAGAAAGACGTCCAAGAAAGCAACGAAGATGAAACTATATGCTTTGGATGCAAGAAATCAGGGCATATGAAGAAGGACTGTCCAACCACCAAGAAAAGCAGTCCATATGATAGATCAAGATCAAGCAGAAAAGCTACATCTGGTCGAAAGTATGCGAACACAAGCATCTGGCACGAAAGCGATGCCAGTAATTCAGAAGAAGAAGACAGACCCTGCAGCAATGCAAATGTTTGTCTCATGGCTTTTGAAAAGGTATCATCTAATCCTTTGTTTGATGATTTTACTTTCGATGAACTAGAAAACGCCTTTAGCGAACTACTTGAAGATCACAAAACTGTGCTTGACAAGTATAAGCAATCTCGAAAAGAGATTAAGGCACACACAACCGAGATAGCTAGACTGTCTAATCTATTTAAAGATATTAAAGAGACATCTACTACCGGTAACACGGAAGAGATAGCCAAACTTAAAGCAGACTATCATGAGGCTATCCTCAATATTGAAAAGAAAGAAAGGGACTATGTTAAAGTTCAAAACCTTTATGACATAGAGAAGAAGATGCACCTAGTAACTGAACAAAGACTCCTTGATATGACTGCTAGATACGAAGAGTCTATTGCGATTTCTAAAAAGTTAGAAATCAAGTTAGGCAAACAGGCAATACCTGTGACATAGCCTAAGATTAGTCCTAATGCGAAGCATACACCTAGAAGGACTAAACACAAGAAAGCACAGAAGAAACACGAACACCATCATGCTTTCACTTACAGGTTCTCCAAACAAAACAAGCTTGCAAATACAGTTTCTACCACTAAACTGACTTGCACATATTGTGGTACGTACGGACACATATCACAATATTGTCTTGCAAGAAAGCTTGTTAACAACCATACTTTAGTCTGGAGACCTAAAGCTAATCTGTGTGGACCCTTCAGAAAATGGGTACCAAAGGATTCATCTACTTGTCTTATAGGTGGACCCTCAACGCTCTTATGCTAAAAGCAAATGGATTCTCGATAGCGGATGTTCGCGACACATGACTGGTGATGCATCCTTATTCGCTACGCTATCGATGAAGAAAGAAGGATACGTCTCCTTCGGAAACAACTTGAGAGGTGATATAATAGGTAATAGTACCGTAGGTATTTCTCCTTATCCAATAATAAAGGATGTTTGTCTAGTAACTGAATTGAAACATAACCTATTAAGCATAAGCCATTTGGCAGATAATGGTTATGGTATCAATTTTGTGAAAGATAAATGTACCATATATGATATGTCATCTGGTGATCCCGTATATAAAGGGATTAGAGAAGACAACATTTATGTTTTCTTTTTGGAGAATACTAATAATGCAGGAAGGTGCCTAGTAGCCAATCAAGATGAAAGCTGGCTATGGCACATGAGACTAGGACATGCAAACATGGATACTATCTCACGTCTGAATACAAAGAAATTGGTAAAAGGACTCCCTGAAATTCCATTCAAGAGAGATCTGGTATGTGCAGACTGTGAAAAGAACAAAGCACATAGGTCTACTTTTAAATCCATCAACGCTGTAAGTACTTCGAGACCTTTGCAGTTGATTCATATGGATTTATTTGGTCCTAGTAGAGTCGCTAGTCTTGGCGGTAAGCTCTATGCTTTTGTTATTGTTGATGATTTCTCTCGATTTACTTGGGTTTACTTTTTATCAAACAAAAGTGATGCTATTTTTAAATTTCAGATATTTTGTAAAAAGGTACAAAACGAAAAAGGCTTCATGATTACTCGTATCCGAAGTGATCATGGTGGCGAATTCGAAAATTCTGACTTCAAAAAGTTTTGTGATGATAGTGGATATTACCACGAATTTTCTTGTCCTAGAACTCCCCAACAGAATGGTGTTGTGGAGCGAAAGAACCGTACTCTAAGCGAAATGGCTAGAGTCATGCTGAATCAGTATAATCTTCCTAAATACTTTTGGGCAGAAGCTGTTAGTACAGCCTGTCATATTTTAAACAGGGTGTTAATTCGACCAATCTCGAATAAAACACCATATGAGCTTTGGTTTGGAAGAATTCCAAACATTTCTTATTTTAAAGTTTTTGGTTGTCGCTGTTTTATCCTGAACACCAAGGATAACTTGGAAAAGTTTGACTCCAAAGCAGATGACGGGATATTTCTCGGATATGCTGCTAAGAGTAAGAGATATAGAATTTTTAATAAAAGATCTATGATTGTTGAAGAAAGTATTAATGTTACTTTTGATGAGTTGAATAGTCACAGATCTAGCGACAGTGATTATGAAGATGCACCTAAAAAGACTAAGAAGAATTCTGAGAAAGATCCGACCCAAGAGGCAAGGACTGATAAAAGTTCCGAAGATGCAGGAACTGAGAAAAGCCTTGTGAAGGGTATGGCCCAAAGATTTGAATCATTGAGATTCAAGCCAGATCATCCAGAAACTCTCATTATAGGTGATGTATCCAAAGGTGTAAGTACACGTTCATCTCTTAAAGATTCTGAATTAGCAGCAATGTAGCATTTATTTCACAAATAGAACCTAAGAATGTTGATGAAGCTTTTTCTGATGAGTTTTGGATTTCTGCCATGCAAGAGGAACTTAATCAATTTGAGAGAAACCAAGTTTTGGAACTCGTTCCTAAACCAATTGGTCAATCGATAATTGGTACCAAATGGGTGTTCCGAAATAAACTCAGTGAAGATGGACAAGTTCTACGCAACAAAGCACGTCTAGTTGCACAAGGTTATAATCAAGAAGAAGGAATTGATTATGATGAGACCTATGCTCCTGTTGCTAGACTAGAGGCCATCCGCCCGCATATTTTGCGCATTTGTATGTTTTAACGATTTTAAACTTTTTCAAATGGACGTGAAAAGCGTATTTTAAATGGATTTTTGAAAGAAGAGATTTTTGTGAAACAACCCCCTGGTTTTGAAGATTTTCAAAAACCTGATCACGTCTTCAAGCTTAAGAAAGCACTTTATGGACTCAAACAAGCACCTCGTGCTTGGTATGAACGCCTAAGTGCCTTCTTACTTGATAATGGATTTTCGAAAGGAAAGATTGATACTACTTTATTTATAAAATCCATAAATGATGATATGCTTCTAGTGCAAATCTATATGGATGACATTATATTTGGCTCTACTAATGAAAAACTTTGTCAAGATTTTGCCAAGTGTATGCAGAGTGAATTTGAGATGAGTATGATGGGAGAACTGAACTTCTTCCTAGGACTGCAAATTAAACAACACTCGACTGGAACATTCATCAACCAAGCTAAGTACACGAAGGACATACTGAAAAAGTATGACTTCGAGAATGTAAAGCCAATCGGGACGCCTATGGCTACATCTACAAAGCTTGATGCTGATGAAAGTGGCAAACCTATCGATTAGCGTAAGTATCGAGGTATGATTGGTAGTTTATTATATTTAACTGCTAGTCGCCCTGATATTATGTTTAGCGTTTGCATATGTGCACGTTATCAGGCAAACCCTAAGGAATCACATCTTAGTGCCGTTAAGCGTATCTTCTGATACCTTAAAGGAACTTCTACAGTTGGCTTATGGTATCCCAAAACCAAATCCTTTGACCTTATAGGTTACTCGGATGCAGATTTTGCTGGATGCAAAGTGGACCGTAAAAGTACCAGTGGCACATGTCATTTCTTAGGAAAGGCCTTAGTCTCATGGTTTAGCAAGAAACAAAATTCAGTAGCATTATCAACCACTGAGGCTGAGTATATCGCCGCAGGACGTTGTTGTGCTCAGATTTTGTGGATGAAGCAAACCCTAGAGGACTACAATCTGCACTATACAAATGTTCCTATTTATTGTGACAACACTAGTGCAATAAATCTGACTAAGAATCCTGTTTGTCATTCACGCACAAAACACATAGAAATTAGACATCATTTTCTTCGTGATCATCAACAACACGGGGATATTTGCCTATAATTTATTGACATTGTTCATCAACTAGCAGATATATTCACTAAACCATTGGATGAAGACCGTTTTAACATTTTGAGGCGTGAGCTCGGCATTCTTGAATTCTCGGACTCATAGTGCATATGGTAATTAAAATTGAATTTATGACTTGATATTTTATTTTAACGAAAATTATTTTTGGGTACAAACTTAAAAAGGGTATGTCTGTCACCACGGCTACGGTCGAAACGAAGCGGTATTTAAGAGTTCCCGGGTGACCCTCCGTTAGCTGGGACAACCCCTACAGTTAACTCAAAAATAATAATCGTTATTTAATAAATTAGTCAAAGTAATTAAATTTAACTTTTAAACTTACCAGCCTGCACTGTTTATCTCGGGAATGCAAGTGGCCGAACTCGGCCCGAACTCTGACCGAGTTCGGTCGGCGCTGTGGTAACTTCCAGAACCGAACAGCCGGCCCTAGTGCCTATATAATCCAACTTTCCTTCCACTTTTTCTTCACATCAAAATGTGGAAAGCCTCCTTCTCCTCCTAGAAACCTCTCCTCCTCCATCTTAGCAAGGGTTCGACGAGTTCCAGTGGGCTGTCATCTTCCTCCTTCTACCTTTTCTTCAAAAAGGTGTTTTCTTTCCATCTCCTTATGGCCCCCAAGCGTCAAAGAGGAAACTCTTCTCAAGGTGCTTCCTCTTCCTCTGACTATACCCCTGCTAGTCTCTTTAGTCCAGCACGGCCTAGAGATCCCGAAGAGTACGATGCTACTTTGTTCTCCGACAAAGACTTCTCGGATCTCTGGTTCGATTCTTTCTCTAGTCGTCGTATTTGCTCTGGAGCTTTCGTCAATTTTACTACTTTCTTTGAATATACTCAAATTTTTGACCAACTTGGATACCGCAATTTCTTCGAGGTCCAAGAGAGCATTTATGACAACGACGTACGTATGTTTTACTGCAATCTGCAGGTAAAACCAAACGGCAATTTCTATTCTTGCATTGCTGGGCAAGAATTAGAATTTAGCGCCACCGATATCAGTGAATTCTTTCACATTCCTTATCTTGGTGATGCATTAGTTGACATCTACCACATTCAATTCCCTGCTGATGTCACTTTGGCTTCTTTTAGGGAATTAATTTGTCATCCTAACCCTCCTTCCCGGAGAATTTTTGCCAAACATCTGAATCAAACATTCTATGAGCTTCATCGTATGATATTTTCTGCTCTTCTTCCGAAGAAAGGCTCTACTGATGAAGTTACCTTTTTAGAACTTTCTGCTCTTTATCACATCCACTTTGGCATTCCATTCTCCGTTCCCAAAACTATGATGTCCTGGATGCTTAACTGCAAAAATGCAGGTATAAATCTAGTATATCCTATGCACCTTGCTTCCATATTTCGACGTTTCGAGATTGATCTTGAGACGTGTGCCATCTCTTCTCCTCCTGTTGAGCTGACTCGTTCTCGTCGATTTCCTGCACCTCCTGGAGCTCCTGGAGCTGCTCTTGCTCCAGCTGCTGATGCTGAGGTCCCTCCAGCTGATGCTCCTCCTGCTCCGGCACCTGCCCCAGGATTCGACCCGACTTTCTACCAGCGCTTCGATGATTTTGTTGCGGTCTCTACGCAACGTCATCAGGACTCAGAGTTCCGGCACATTTCTCAGGCCCAGGTGCTGAGAAATAGTATTGCTGACCTCCACTATAGCCTGGCTCAGGATCCAGTACATCCGGTCACCATCCTTCCTCACCCTGCTTTTCCGGGTCCTCGTTTCAATGATGAGGTTACCTTTCAGTTCTTCGACCCGACTGCAGCATACTTTCCTCATGATCCTCCCGGTGCGGACGACCCCACGATGTGACGTGGATTCAGCCTTGGACTAGTGGATATTGATTTGATTAGTTGATGCAGTTGATGTAGTAGTTTTTTTGTCTAAACTATTTAGTTAGACTTTTTCAGTTGTACTCTTTGGATTTCTAGTGGAAACTTCTATGTTATTTCAGTTTATTATGAGTTGGTTGATTCTATATTAGTTGTTCCATGCTGTGATTATTTCTTTTTGCTTCACTTTGTCTTGCGTTTGTCTATTGTTGGCTTCACAATTTACGGGGGAGCCTATTCATTTTACTACTTGACAAAGGGGGAGAAAAAGAGTATACCAAAGCGCACAACAATCCAAATATTTTTTTTAGGTACTTTGTATTTTGTTCTATTTGATATAAATATATTTTGGTATAGACTCAAGTTTGTCAATTATCAAAATGAGAGAGATTGTTGGCCCATTCCATGGTCACACCCGATTTCGATAATCAACATACACTTTAGTCAATACACAAAATATAGAAAATACTGCTAATCATTTCAGGATTCATGAAATCATATTCAACGGACGATGTATCGCATCAATCAAAGTGTCAACATCATCAAATCTACTGAAGACTCATTTCTCATTTTATTCTGTATTTTATATTTTATTGAGTCTAGGATTTATTCTGTAAAATCAATTGTGGTAATACTGGCTTAGGGTTAAAACTGTCCACATTCCAAAAGCCTACCTATTTACCATTCGTATTTTCGTTTACAAATATTTCAAAAACATATTTCGAAAATAGTCTTTTAAAATGATTTTACAAATAACCAAAAACAAATTTGAAAACTGCTTTTGCAAAAGATTTTTAAATATCTCCTGACAGAACTCGCAACCGAGTTCGGCCCGAGTTCGGTCCAAACTCTGACCGAGTTCGGTCAAAAGTTATTCAAATTTCTGTTGCCTCCAAATATGCGAGCAACGTCTCTTTGCGAGATATTTGCATTCGAACTCTGTCCGAGTTCTGCCCGAGTTCGGTTGGAGAAAACACCTATAAATAGAGAAAAACTTTTCATTTCAAATCATCAATTCATTCTTCATTCTCTCTTCTCTATTACTCAAGTGTTTTCAAACGATCTAAGATTTTCAAATCTCACCTATACATCTCTTAGCCAAAAGCCAGTACTATCAGAGTTGATTTAGAGTCTTTTGGTTACTCAAGAGTTATAAAGAGGTCGTTCCAAGTTTCAACAACTTTTCTTGTTGTGGAGCTGGTCGTGCGCTCGTCACCAAGCACGGTGTGTGTGTGGAGCTGGTCGTGCGCTCGTCACCAAGCATGGTGTTGTAAGAGACTGCAAGCTCTCAGTTAAAGCTTGTGCCATAGTGGATTAATATCGAGCAAGAGTACTCGAGACTGGATTAGTCCTCTCAGAGGGATACCAGTATATATCGCTGTGTTACTGAGTTTGAATTCTCTTTCTCTATTTACTGTCTCTTACATATCTGCCATAGTTTAAATTTTTAATTGGTGATTATATTCCGCTGCACACACGCACTCTATTCACCCCCCCCTCTAGAGGTGCTCAACGGTCCTACGTGGGCCTGGTTCGCCATGACAACCTTCTCAGATATCGGTTGGTACGTGACGAACCATTCCTTGTCAGAACAGACATCGCAAGTCGCATCAGTATCTATCCACCAGTCAGAGTCAACCCCCACAGTTATGACCTGTCCGATCATAGCAACAATGTTAGAAACCAATGAAACCTTATTAGTCTCACCTTTCTCTGATTGTTTAGGCTTAGATCTGCATTCACTCTTGTAGTGGCCTTTCTTGCCACAAATGTAACAAGTCACGTGGGACTTGGTCTTCTGTTGCTTGAAAGAAGGACCCTTCACTTTTAGATTAGTGAAGTCCTTCTTCTTGGGATGAGAAGCCGCATGCTTCCCCTTGGGATCTCTCGTCTGCACAAGATTGGCTTTAGCCAACTGTTTGGACAGAATGTCCACCTTCTGTTGGGAACGCATCTCGTCCTCAACATGGATCTCTTGAAGTAGATCTCCCAAGCTAATGTCTAGCTTCTTTCTGTGTATCCTTGCATAGAAGGTACTCCATCCAGCAGGAAGTTTTGAGATGATCCCTCCGACGACAAACTTGTCGGTAAGGGGCATCTCTTCGTCTTTCAGTTTCTGACGCAGCTTCAAAAATTCATTCACCTGTGGCAACATGGACTTTTCGTCCTCAAAGAGCAATTTGTGATATTTTTCAACCACAAACATCTTGCTCCTGTTCCTGTCTTCTTCATACAGATTTTCCACAGACTCCCATATGTCTCTGGCAAGTTCCTTCTTTGAGTAGGATTCTGCCAGGGAATCCTCCATAGCATTCAGGATGAGAAGCCTGCAGATGCTATTTTCCCTTCTCCACTTGGCTTGGAGTTTGGTAGCCGCGTTGATAGCGGCAGTAGATCCAGTGTCTGGAACAGAGGGTTCTTCCTCCAACAGAACATGATCAACGTCTTTTAGTTGAAGAGTTAGGTAAACCTTTCTCTTCCAGACTTGATAGTGCTCTCCATCGAATTTTTCCAACTTGCAGAAGTCCGATTGGAGGAGCGAAGCATTAATGTTTTCCATCTACATGGATCTTGCTTTGAGATTGTTAGTCCCGGGGCTTGATCAAAGATGGTAAAACAGATGCAACAAAGATCTACGATGATACAAATACCAAATAACCCGATTACAATATGGAGGAGGAAAATAAAGAAGAGAAGATCTCTCGTTCTTTCTTGCAAACGTGTTGCAATTGGGACAGAAAGAGTTACAATAATCTAGAGAGGGATGAGAAGAAGAACAATGCTGGGGTGTCAAAACACCGTTGCTCAAAGCAAGATTCGCCCCACACGATCTGCTTCCAGGAACCAGCAAGTTTGAAGAACTTATGGAACGCTCGAAGTCACCTCTGTTCTGACTTCTCGAATGGACTTGCAATGGCGGCAGCAGCTCACTCTCTCTTTCTCCTTTTCTGACTTATATTTTCGTAGTAACCACAAAGGAGGCCAGAAGAGAGTATTTATAAAGAGAGGGTGGAAACCCTAGCCGCCTCTTCAGTTATGGAAAGATTAAATCAAATCCCAAAAAAATAGCGACGAGATTAATTCAAATCCCACAAAGATAGGAACGAAATTAATTCAAATCCCACAAAGATAGGATCTGAATTAATCGCATTGATTCAGCCTTTCCATAACTGACTTGTAATCTCCACAGTCAGCGGAGCCCTCCATGGGGCAGCATCAGCAGCAGCATGGCCGCATGAGCCTCATAGTCGCAAGGACCGCATGGGCCACATGAGCCGCATGAGCCGCATGGCCACATGAGCCACATGAGCCACATGAGCCGCATGGCCGCATGAGGCCGTATATGAGCCGCATAAAGACCGCATGACTGCTGACGTGCTAAGTGCAAAGTGCGCCAACAAAATACCACATTACGCCTCATGAGCCCATGAGCCCGAGTCCGAGTCCGAGTCCGAGTCGCTAAGCCCCTTTGGGGCTTAGCTCCAAATGGAATTAATCCAAGAGAATGACAAAAGCATTAATGCTTAATCCTTGGAGCCTTATTCTTACCTACTAGTAAAATCACCCACATGGTTCCCTCCTTAGGGTCGCCACCCCATGTGCATCTCTCAACAACACACCCAAGTATATATGTTGAGATAACTCATGGTGCATTTTCGATGTGGGACTAAAATTTACAAGGCATGTTGAGAGCAAGCTCTCTCCATGTAAAGAAAGCACCAAAAACTCCACCATCCATCTTGACATACTCAACTTTAGATCCAAGCGGACTTTTGTATGTATGCATATATTTATATGCGTAATTGTTCTCATATAGCTATACTGTAAAGGCCTATATGACTAAAATTTTGGAACTTTTTCTTAAAAGCGATAATGTTGGCTTTGACTGTTTGACATCTCAAAAGTTTTTGAATTTTCGATCAGTACTAACATATTGCCTAACTATCTATGGATTCTAAGTAGAATCTGTATCAATGTACTAGTTTGATAATATTGATTGACGCACTTCTTTTATTAATGCTAGACTTTTAAAAAGTATTGATGTTTCAGGAGAATCTGGGGTGGTGGTTACTACTTTCAAGGCAGTACAATTACTGCAGGAACCTTTATTTGAGAGGTAAATATATATTTTGAGTAATTATATCAATTATAACTTAGGAAATTATATTATTCATCAAATAGAAGTGAAAACACTTTAGAATTTTATTTTAATTAGCCATTCAAAATGTTTAGGCAAACAAGAGGAAATGTTCTCATCGAGGAGGAAGCAGTTAATGCTCTTAGGAATGAACATGCTAATTTACTTTGCTTCGAACATGATCAGTAGAAACTACATGAAGTTGCTCAAATTGGACAATGTTGTGGATGAAGATCTGTTCACGATGGTGACTCTTCCTGTTGGTCATGCTTGGATGAACACTGATCTAGAGGCAACGGCGGCTGCGTCGGAGTCGTCATGTGTAGTTCTTGAGTCGAACGGAGAGCCGGAGAGGAGGAACTAGTCGATGGTAGCAGCACTGCAGCAAGAGGAGCCTTGGCATTCTTCTTCTGTTGCATCTTCTTTTCAGTGGGCTACAAGTTGAGTACTGGAGCCAACCTTTTCTCCTTCTTCTTCATTAACAACTCTTCATGTTGGTCATGCTTGGATGAACACTCTTCATGTTACAAAGAGAAAAACGAAGAGAAAGGTAGATGAATGTCCCCACTCTTTATATTAAATTATTATTATTTTCAGGGGGAAGGCCCACACTCAGCAGATTGCTGCTGGGGCCATTAAGTCTCCCTTGTGTTGCACTACTGCATGGGCCTGGCATACCCTAATTAAAAACAGTTATTGATACATGGACAACAAAAGTCCAGGAAGTATTACAACAACCTATTAAATATATATTCTTGAAAATATAGTTTTTGTTTATTTTGGAGTCATCTCAAAAAAGGGAGAAAAGCCAGTTAGTTATCATTTGTTAATATATTAGAAGGTACTTTTTCCTCGTACTTTTATCACTTGCTTATATTTCTACTTTTGTTGCAGTTGCTTCCTCCATTTCTTATGGCAAACTATCAGCAATGAAGATCCATAAGATACTATCCAGTGACTAGAGTCCGAAACTAATGGATGCCGTGAATCCCAGAACATAAATACCATGCTTGCCTGCCATTGAAACATCTATTGTCATTTGGGAAGTTGAGGGGAAAACCAGTTGGCAATTCCAAATTGAGAGACTCAACCCAAGAACGTAGAGAGTTTGTTGATTGAGAGGCTGAGGAGGAGAAGATACAAAAAAATATTGTTAGAAAAGTACAAGAAACAAGGATCTTGATGAAAAATGAGACGTAAAGAGTAAGAAAAAGAATGGACTGATTCTTGCTCCTTTCTTCTCAAGATCCTTGAACATTTCTTTAGCTTCTTCTCTTTTACTTCTCATGAACAAACACGCATTTGTTCTGTTGGGTTGAATGGCATCAGTCCCTTGTTTGGAACTTTCAGCTGGGGGTTTCTCAACAACCCAAATCTCAGTGGGGGTTTCGATGGAGGGCAAGCATGGCATTTTTGTTCTTGGCATCCTCTAGTTTCGGACTTTGGGAATTTGTGAATTATGCATCTTCTATGCCTCTGGGATTATGATCAACGACAACATCTATGAGGATTACTGACAACATCTCTGAGGATTGCTCTGTCGGCTGACCATCAAGCTACTGTTTTTCATTTCTTGTCAAGAAGTTTCTTCTTGATGGAGTTTTAAGTTCTCATATCATTTTATTTTCCATATTTGTTCCTTTTTTGCCTTATTTTCCTCATATGTAGAAATACGGTATGATGTGAATTGTTTCCTCTTTTAGTTCGTATATATATATATATATATATATATATATATATATATATATATATATATATATATATGCTTGAATGACTTCAAAATTGTTGCTTATAAAGCTTTTTGCATTATCACAATCCTCAGCAAAGATACCTTAGCCTATGCATCAGAGTACCAAATTTTTTGGACCTAATGTTCAATATAGAGGTTATACAACATGACTTTGTCTGTGTGGCACACATAAGCAACGCAAAAATTATTTTTATGCACCAAAGTACTGAACATATTGTACCCAGAGCATGTGAATACAGTAGTCACAAGCATGCATTAACGGTGCGTTTGGTTTGTCCAGTTTTGGACAAACATCATGGTTGGACAAAAAAAGGATATAATATAATGGCGATTATATTACATCACTTTCTTTTAAAATAAATTAGTAATGTGCACGTGCGTTGCACGTGTTTCATATCATTTTTTTAAAATGTTTTGATAGTGTATTTTTTTCTCTTGTCTTGTTCATTTCTGGTCGTTTTAGTATTTTACTCATTCAGTAACTTTATAGTACATGTTTTATTTAAATTAGTTCTATTTGTTTTGCATTTTGATGCTTAAAGATTGTGGACCTAAGTATCAAATCTTAATTTAAATTCAAACACAACTGCAAATTCAACACACTCCTTAGTTTTTTGTAAACTAAAAATACTATAATAAATAAACTACTATTATCATCTATATACTCTTTTTCTTCTTTGATTTTGATGGCCTTTGTCCTCTTCTTTTGTTTGTTTTTGCAAGCATCTTTTTTTGTTTGTTCATCAACATTTGAAGAGGCTCATCGTCGTCATCGCTTGAAATCTCAATGTCAAAGTTATCTTCTTTGTCCTTCCTTGTTTTCTTTGCATATTCGTTTGTAGGTGACTTTCTTCTCTTCTCATCATCAGTCGCCATAGCACCGTCTTTGCTTCTTGTTACATTCTTTTTCCAATTTGGTTTGCATGATATATATAGTTGTTGTCTTTCTTTCTTTTTTTATTGTGTTCCGGCTGAATTTTTTCAATTGCTTCTGCCCCAACATTCAATTTTTATTGACAACTTATATCTTTTTGTTTAGCGGAATAAGAAAACGAATTTTGGTCAAAGCTTGAAAATTCAATCTCCTATAGTATTTTGATTCATGTTCTCCCTCCATGCATTTATATTGATATTACCTCTTGCAAAGTAATACATATTTTTAGATAGATGGACTTCTTTTTTCTACACAATATTTTGTATTTAAATTAATTTACGATCTAGATAAATAATATTATACCTTCTCAATTGATTTTTTGTATTCCTCTACTGGACATCCAATATATATTGATGCCGCCTCCTATAACGTCGTAATGCATGAATTGTGATTTCCTTGCACAACATAATTAGCACCAATCTGTATCTGCAGTTATTTAAATAATACTTAGTACATTGAATTAGTATATCAATAAATTAATTTTGAAGTGTCTATTTAGTTCGTACCTTGGTATCACTTTGACTTCTTCCTTATTACATTTACTGCATCCTATGGTCTCTCCATTTTTTGAAATTGATGTTCACATTTTTGCATGAGTAATACCAAATGAATGTCTTATTTTTGACACGGTCTACGATTCCTCTAACGCAATAATATTTATCCTACAATTTGAGAAGGGTTTAGCTATTTTCTTTTAGAAAATTTTATAAGAAATTATTGTATAAAAATAAATATTTTATTCGATACCTCAGATAAGTCTTGATGTTTACGAATGATTTTCTCAATCGTCACTTCATTTGCACCTTGCATCCTTCGAATCAGTGACATCTCAGATATCTTCATTGGTTTGTCATTTTTGCTTAACCTATTAAGAATCCACATTGCTATGCTCATATTTAATTATTTATAATGTAGTTTATAATAATAATAATAATAATAATAATAATAATAATAATAATCCCCTACCCCTTTCTTGTGATTCTAGGGCCTGCTCCCCCCTAAGGCTCTCCGCCTTGGGTCGCCGTGCCGTCTCCACCCCCCACCCTCTCCTCAACACTCCCTCTTCGGCTTCCCACCCACCTCTCCGCCGTCCACCAACCCCTCTCTCCCCCAACCCCCTTCTGGTTTCGACCGATGGACCTTTCCTATGCTAACGCCATCCGGTCCACCCCATCATGCCCCGATCTCGTGCTTGAACCATCTCCACTTTCCCTCTCTCCCCCTTCACCTCTCAATCCCCTGCCCCCTCCTCCGTGTGTATTACTCCTCGAGCTACCGACGTCTTCCAAGGTCGCCCGACTGTTGCCTTCTCCGAGGAAGAGGACAACGCTTTGGAGCCCCCTTCAAATTGGCCCTCATCGGCAAATTCTCTAGATTCCGACCCCTTGTCGACACAGTCCGGGGTGCTCTTCCAGGATTCGGCTTCTCTGGCGCTATGGCGGTCGGCGTCCTCGATGCCAAACATCTGCTCATTCGCCCGTCCTCTGTTACGATTCAGGTCTCGAGACATATAGTTTGTTGCCGGAGTGCCCATGCGGCTTTTCAAATGGACTCGAGACGTCTCCGTCTCACAAAACGTCCATAGCTCCCGTTTGGGTCTCATTCCCCGGCTTCCCGACCTACTTGTTTGCCAAAGCCGCCATTTTCACCTTTGTTCGTTGTATTGGAATCTCCTGGAAAATTGATATCGCCACCGCTTCCCTCACCCGACCTAGTCGGGCCCGTACGCTTGTGGAGGTGGATATTTGGCAGCCCCTTTATGACAAAATCATAATCGTCCTCACCGACGATAACAGCTTCTGGCAATCCGTCGAATACGAAGACCACCCGATTTTCTGCTCTATGTGCTTCCACCAAAGCCACGTTGCCATTCCCTGCAAAATCTTTATCAATTTCGTCTCTCCTACGGATTATTTAGATAATTCTCAACCTACGGCGGTAGAGGATGCCATCGCAGTGGTTGCCCAATCGTCCCCCAGTTGCAGTTCTACCCATCCCCTCAATTCTGTTCAGGATCAACCCATCAACCTCCCCCACCCCACGTCTCCAGATCGACCAAACAAGTCGCTACACCCACCCCTCCCCTCACCGCCCCAACTATCATCCTCCTCAATCGAACCATTCTCAATTCTGCCCACCCCCATCTTCCATCAACCTCCAATCCTCCACTCTGCCAAACCACTACCTCTCCTATCCTCCCCCCTCCCGCTCCCCTTCTACCTCTCACTGTCCCCTTCCTCCGGCAAAAACTCATGACTAAAATAAGGCAGATGAGGCGCTCCGCAGCGAGCGCAGACCTCGCCCAGGACTCGTGCCCAGCGAGACAGATGCTACCCTCCGCAGGCTCTGACCATTTTGACTGCGAAGACAACGAGCATTCCTGTGCCCCCCAGATTTTGAAAGTGTGACTGTCTGGGATGCTCGTTGAATATAATCATTTCTTGATTATATTCTTAATCGTGCATAATCGTATCCTTTGAAATTTCGAGCACGAAATTTTTCTAAGGTGGGTAGATTTGTAAGCCCACTTCCCAAATTTTTTTAATTTTTAATTTAATTTATTTTATTTTATATATTTTTAAATTAGAAATTAATTTTTTTTTAATGCTATAATAGATATTTGTATTGACAAAGGGATTTGTCAAACTATTTTTTAAATTTGATTTTTATAAAAAGATATACTTTTAAACTTATTAATTTTCGATTATCAATTATATTTAAGTTTATATTTATAAACATATATTTAAATATTATTGAATTAGCAGATTTTATTGGATTTAGATGTTGTCAATTCTAAATTATGATTAGATTTAGTCTTAATTTATTGCTATATTATTTTAGATGAGATTTGTATTTATGAAAATATATATTTAGGAATATTTAAATTATTCTTATCAATATTTTTTATATTTGATTTTATAAAATATATCTTAAAGATTATTTAAAATATTAGATATTATTTTAAATTAGTATTATGGTGATTAATTATGGATTGGGATTGGATCAAATCTAATTTAATTCATGGAAGGATTTAATTTATTGAATCTAATATTTCCTTATTTAGAAAATCTCCCCTCTCCTATATAAAGGGAAGCCTCCCCTCTGCTTTTTTCTACTAACCCAATTATTATTATTATGATCAAATATTGATTGAGATTTGATCCATATGTTTTGAGATTGATTTGATTTAAATTTAATGGAAAGATTTATTCATTAGATTATTGATACTTCCAAATTAGAAAATTGAGTAAATCTCTATCTATTTAAGGAGTCCTTATTCTTCGTCCAAAATAGGCCAAAATTTATCATAAATTTAGCATCATTTTTTTGAAGCTATAGAAAATTTGCAACGCCGTTGCGACCAACTCTGGATTCCGTTTCACCTTCAGTTTTTTTTAGAACTGTATCGAGATTTGCTTTCCAAATATATAATTTATTTTCTATAATTATTAATGTAAATTTCTGGAAAAATTGAGTGACAGTTGTCCAAAAAATTGACATGTCATACTGTTTGGAGATTTCAGGAGATCCCGAACTCCGTTTTGACCGTTTGATGTTTTGGAAATTGACACATAGATCTATAACATATTAATTATCTAGAAATTAATAAAATTATTTAATATTTTTATTTAATTAGTAGAACCTATAGATGGTCGATGATCTGCTGAATTAGTAGCGATTAGCCATAATTACAATAACTTTCAACCAAATCGAGATTGTGTCGCACAAGTCAACTGCAACTTAACTCGAGGCAAGTACACTATTTGTTTATGTGTTTATTATATTGTAATGCTATTCATCGTTGTGTTTTCATTGATATCCAGTTGAGACATGATTATGACACGATAGGTTCATTGTATCATTGAATCGTTTATTGACTATTTAGTGAGTATGTGAACAAACCCCAATGAATGTTAATGTGGATAGCTAAGTCATACACCTCACGTATGGGTTAGCTGTATCAAAAATGTGGATAGCCATTATATGACGTGCCGTATTAGCCCAGCCGTTCACATGTCGAAAGACATTTCAAAGCACTGTTTGGTTAGTTTTACTTATGTTCATTTTTTAGTTGTCTTATTCATACATATTCCTACTAGTAGTTTCTTGTACATGTTATCGTTTCCAGTTATTATACATGTTCTTATATATATATATATATATATATATATATATATATATATATATATATATATATATAAAATATATATATTGCATACCATTGACTAATTTGTTTAACTTCGTTGCATGTTGGAGCTATCTGTAAGACTGTTGTATGTAATTGAAGCTCGCCTACAAGATATTGTGGTGATAATTCATTAAAATAATTTTTGCTGTCTACCATTAAGTTTTTATTCTAAATCATTACCCAGATAATCCTTTGCAGTGACCCTAGTGATGGAAATGATTGGACGTTGGCCAACTATATCTTGCAAATCACTTCCTTCATTTGTTGCTAGATCCTCCCATAGGCAAACAATTATAGGCTGATATATCACAATAATTAATTAATTAATAATATACTATGTTGAAGTATTTCCTAAAGAAATTTAATTGTATTTTTTGAAAATTATTTTGTTGAAACATTTTTCTAAATATAATGATTAGTACATTACCTTAATAAAATAGTTGTTTTTTCGCTTACCTTTGGTTTATGACCGTTATTTCCCGTAGATATATCATCATTTTTTTCTTGAATTCCAAACGATTCTTCGTTCTTTCACTTTGGTGACAATTCCATAGATATCTGCATTTTTAAGCCATATTTTATTTATGTTGTTATATATATAAGCAACGTTAAGTAACCAAAATATTTCTTAGCAATTCTATTATCATTGGGAGTTTCTAAACGTATCTGATTGAAGTCCATTAAGTTATATCAAATATTGTCAGCAATAGCTTCATATGCATCTTGTACAATAGTGTATAATTTAAGCACAAAGCTCTTTGTGTGATGTGCATTAGGAAATTCTGTGTTCGCTTTCTTCACATCTCCATTGAAAATTTGATGTCTTGTTCTTCACAAAAATTTCAGCTAAGTTCTTGATATCATCCTTGAAATAATAGCGCCAATTTGTACACCCTGACACATTAAAATTTTCTTTTTCGGGTGTAGACATGAATGTAATAAACTTAAAATAGAAATAAGTCTACATTTTGAAGATCATATACTCATTTCATGTAATATCAAATGTTACGCAAAAATACATTTGTATAAAATATATATAGTATGTAAATAAACATCTTTAGACAATTTGCACTGATATCAAATAATTACTTACATTCTACCCTGAGATCGATGTCTCAATTAAATTCTACTCACTTACTTCTTCATCGATGAATAACAGTTTTTAAATTTTCAATGATAAATCTGCTCCCCATGGTGTTTCGGACCCTACTCGTAAAGATCTCAATCGCAACGCGACAGACTTTTGGCCCAAGGGCCGAGCCAGAATTAAAATTATGGAGAGGGCGCGTGCTACTGCATATAGAAATCCTTAAAGTTGTCATGTTAATTGGACTTCAACTACAAAAAACATACTAAAGAGTCAAACAAGAATGAGCAAAAAAATAAAGCCAATATTTTCAAATTTTTACTAAAGAGGTAGCAAAACATTGCACATAAAAGATTTCTAAAATATGTAAAATATTTAATAATGTGTGAGAGGTGAGGTTTGAACTTATAACCTCTAAATTAAAAACCAAAAGCACTACCACTTGAGCTAGCTTATTCTTTGTATAATAAAGGGTCCAACTAGTATACATTGTAAACATGTAAACAAGTTTATATAGTAATCAATATTTTTTTAAAAAATTGGGGGGCCATGGCCCCTCTTGGACTCTATACAAATCCGCCCCTATTTTGGCCTATCTGTACCTCTCTTAATGGAATCGTTGTCTTCCTCGACGTAGCTATTATTTCTCTATATTAGAATCGAACCGATATATTATTGCACCAATCTAATAAAATCTAGATAAATAATTGGAAATATATATATACAGATGTTTTGTTAATGAATACTTGCATTTTACTTTGACAAAAAAATTTACGTCGATAATTGAGAAAAAGTTTTATAATGTGTGCTTCATATATATATATATATATATATATATATATATATATATATATATATATATATATATATATATATATATATATATATATATATAAAGGTACTGTAATAATTTAGTTTAAGATGGGATTTAGATGCAAATAAAGAATACTGGAAGTAGTTAAGAGCAAAGAAAACAACTAAAATATTGTTATGCTGGAAGAGATGGAATTAATAACTTTGTTTTTATTTCTTTATTTTTATTTCCTTCTTCCTCCACATGATATGGGTGGGTCCATGTGAATAGTATTCTAATAAGGAGAGGCTATGTAGCCACACGTTTCATTAATAATTTTTTGTTCCAACAGTTTTATAAATAAAGAGGAAGAGGAGGGGCTGACGTTTATGCTTCATTATAATATAAGACGACGGCGACAACAGTTTTATGGGTTCTCTGGAAGAACAGAAACAAGGCTAGATACGAGGGATACAAATACTCGCAGGGACAACTGACCAAGGAAGTGCAGAGGCAGAGAGCGAAGGTTCTGGGGGAGCAATTCGTTAGGCGGGGGTAATTTTGGGGGGGTATACTTTTTTTGCATTTTGGTGGGTATATTGTCTTTCGTTTTCGATTTTTTGCTTCTCCGATTCCCGACTTGTGGGTACGGAGGTTTTGTCCTACTTTGGCTTTTGGTGTTGGGTAGTTGGCTGCTTCAATGTTTTTAATAAATTAGCTCGTTCTCTCTCTCTATATATATATATATATATATATATATATAGAGAGAGAGAGAGAGGGGTAAAAAAAATTAATGTAATAATTGTCTTAATAATTTACTTGTGTAGTATAAGTGGAGGTTACATTTATTATCAAATTCATTTTGATGCTTTTGTAGTGTAATAATCGCTTTATATATATATATATATATATATATATATATATATATATATATATATATATATATATATATATTGAAGCAATAAGTACTTGTGGCGAACTCGCCTCCAATGAGGCTCGAACTCCCGACCACTTGGGCCGCATGCATCTCTCTTAACCATTAGGCTAGAGGTCATTTTCATATATATATATATATATATATATATATATATATATAGAGAGAGAGAGAGAGATACCGCAAAAATTTAATGTAATAATTGACTTAATAATTTTCTTGTGTAGTGTAGGTGGAGGTTACATTTATTACCAAATTAATTTTGATACTTGTGTAGTGTAATAATTGCCTTAATAATCAATGCGCTATAAAAGTAATGATATTTCCAGAACATGCATAATTTCCAGAACGACACAAGCATTATACCAGTTAAAACATTTCATTAATAATTTTTTGTTCCAAATATCATACCATCTTAATTACATATATATTTCTCTTTTTCAGCCTTCGCTTAACATATCATCATCTTAACCAACATATCCTCATTTTAATTACATTTCAAAAAAAATCCAAATATATACATATTCTTTCCTTTTTAGCACAGCAGAACGGGTGAGAAATTCCATGCTGCCAATGTTAGTCAAAAGATCCTGAAAAACAACAAACTAGGATTCATTAATTTATATTAATGGGGAGCTATTTCCTTTGAACTTTATAAAAAGAATAGTATGAGTGCAAAATAGAGAATAACAAAGCCACAAGAAATAAAATGCATATAAAAAACTATGATGTTTGTTTTGTGCTACTTGTGTTAGCAACAAAAAAAGCCTTTTGGATAAATGTAAATCCTTCAGCTATAAAAATGGGAATTTCAAAGTCAATGAGCTAAAAAAATTATGATGTCCTTTCTTATGCTACTTGTGTTGGAAGATCGCCTTTTGCTGCCACATGCATTTAAGAACAACATGCTAGTCGAAAATTCTCCACCCATTCCTACAAAGTAGGAATTAGTAAAGCACATATATCAATGAAGAGTTGGATTGGGTAATCTAGAGTAATCTTACCTATAAAACTTAGCCTCGTTAACTTGGCCCCGCGGAACTTAGGTCTCGTTTGGTACATTGTAATGTAATCGTAATCGCAATGTAATCAAATGGAAAATTTTTTTTTTCATTTGATTACATTGCGCCAACGATTACATTACAGTGTACCAAACGAGCCCTTAGTCTTGCGAAACTAGGTTCAAAACTTAACCATGTGGAGCCTAGACACATAAAACTTAGCCACCCTGAATCTAGCACCATGGAACTTTGCCCCCTTATATATTAGCATCGGTACCATCAGTTTGTCCGTAGCAAACTCGACGTTGAGGCATAGCCTCACTGAGCCTAGCTCCGCTAATTGTTTGTCCGAAGCAAATTATATTTCAAAGACTTCGTCACCGATCCTAACGAGGGACCCCTGCAAGGGAGCACTTCCCTTTTGTCCATGTTAACAAATCGAGGATATCGTGCGGGATCGAAGGGATCAATGACTTTGACTGGCTCGGATCAGCCTAGTCCGAATTTTATTGAGTCAAACCCAAATCAATTTATGAACCATCCGACTCACCAACACCTCTAATTTTTAATTAATTGACTATTAATATAATAATTATTTTAAGGGATTTTTTGACTTTCATCCCACTTATTAATATGCATTTGTACTTACATCCCACTTTTTAATTTTTTTAGACTTACATCCCACTTTTTGTCACTAAAAGTATTTATATTGTCACGAAAAGTATTCGTTTTGTCACAAAAAATATTTTTCGTGACAAAAATGGGATGTAAGTCAAATAAAATTAAAAAGTGGGATGTAAGTACAAATTCATATTAATAAGTGGGATGAAAGTCAAAAAATCCCTTATTTTAACTGAAAATTTTCTAATGCATGCACTTGTGTAGAGAATGTGAGATTCCCAATCCTAACTAAGTAACTATCACTAAAGAAATTCATTCACCAAAGAAATACATTGGTTTTATACCAAAAATTTATACTAGTACTAGATAAATAGTCAAATATTTATGAGATTTTTTGATTTTCATCCCACTTATTAATATGAATTTGTACTTATATCCCACTTTTTAATTTTATTTGACTTACATCCCATTTTTGTCACGAAAAATATTTTTCGTGACAAAACGAATACATTTCGTGACAAAATAAATACTTTTCGTGACAAAAAGTGGGATGTAAGTCTAAAAAAAATAAAAAGTGGAATGTAAGTACAAATTCATATTAACAAGTGGGATGAAAGTCAAAAAATCCCAATATTTATTGAGAGAGAATCTTATATTCCAAGTCAATGTTTCCTACCCCTATATATTCACACTCACCTCCTCTCAACCCCAACCACCCAAACCTCCTCTACTTCTTCTTCTTCAATATTCTCCTCTTCTTCTTCCTCCCCCCTAAATCCCACCAACAAGAACCACCACCACCAACCTCGACAGTAACAAACCCAATCCAAATCTTCCCTATCCTCCCAATGATGATAACGATGACATCGGAAGAAAACAACCCATCAAGAACGAAACCTCCCATAGGTAAACACAAATTTCCCCCCTTTCTTTCGATTTTCTCTCAATTTTGTGGGTAATTTCTGACCGTTGATTTTTTTTGCTTTGATTTCTATCCAATAGCGAAGTAATGATTAATGCTGGAGAACGATTCCTCTCTGCCCATATCAACACAGGTGAAAAATTAGGGAAAAAATGAAAAATAATAATTCTACAGTTAGTTATTTTAGTTTTGTTGTTGTTAAATTTGGAAGAATAACTGATAAGTTTGGTTATATCGGTGATCAGTAAAATGAATTAATTACTAGAAGCTTTACATTTTAAGAACTAGTATGCCGTTACGGATTGCAGACCGATAAAATGTAACTATAGTGAACATGTAACTATAGTGATAACTTTACTAGTTCGGTTTGAGCTGCTTAATCATATTTCATTGCATGCTTGTTAATTTTTAATATCAATGCGGTTATATCTTCCCTTTATTTTCTCCTTTACTGGGAAATTTAGGATATATAAATTTCACGAAACAAACTCTATTTAGCAATGAAAAACTTAAATTAATGACCAAACGAGTGAACTAGAGCCTATTAGAATAGAAGGCATCTCTTGTTGTCATCCATCGTTATATATTATGGGTCTTTATTGATTGGCAATAACCTATTTTATCCTAAAACGAATACTTAGTATACTAGATCCAAAATAATGGTACTTGCTAGACGTGAAATGAATGTTTTTGAACTTACAAGTGGATATTTTCATTCCTAATTTTTTTAAAGAATAAATTTATGTAGCGACGGATGTTGTCCGTTGATCTATACAAAGTTAAAATAATAAAAAAATTCCATGTAAATTTTTTCTTAAACATGTAAATATTCACATTGTTGTTATATCCAACAAACTGATAAAGAAAACTAGTAAACGCACACGCATACACACACACACACTTACAAATGAAACAAACAATAAGTAAATTAAAGTCCTAGGGAGGCACGGGAGGGAGGGGTGTCAATGAGTCTGAGATGCAATACCAAAATTGTTCACAATCCGTATGTCATAGAAAGTTGTGTTATATGAGCAGCAGTTAAATACTATGGAAGCTCTCTACGTTCTTGCTCAAATCTTTTAGTATTATTTAATTCATCCGAATAAATATCTATTCGTTTTCTTTACTCTATTACTAATTCTTCTCTAAATACACCCAACATGTTTTCTATCTAGCAAGTGAAGTTTGCATAACCATGCGCATAGGACGACTGAAGTTGATGGAAATATGGACACAATTATTTACTCTGATTCTAGCATGTACACAAGTCCTTTTTCACTTACGTACTTCCCATGTCGATAACTCGTATATCTATTGCCATATATCATGGGGTATTGTTGACTAGGGAAAACTGGAAAAACCTACTTTCACCGCCAAAGGAAATAGTTTACTATATCCAGAATATTGGTACTTGCTAGATGTGAATGAATATTAATGCAGGATTTTTGAACTTGGGTGCAGACAGTTGCGTAGCTAGAATTTTCGTCTAGGGGGCGCGGTAATTACTATTAATTTTTTTTATAATAAATACATTTATAGTTTCAAAAATATTATATATTTGTTGTATTCTTCTCATTGAAAAAAATCAAGTTCTCCTTTTTAGTCCCACATTGACTAGGAGTTCTCATATTCATTTTTATATTAGTTTCTATCACTTACTCACTTGTGAGTTGTTGTAGACTAATCATGTGGACCACACGCCGCTGCCGTCCTGCCCGGTTCGGCGCGCATAATGTGTATCCGCCCACATTCCCATCCATGTCTCCATTTTAAAACACCAAACGCATCAAAAAAAATTGATGTTCCCTAGTCAATTTTAAAATATGGTGTTAAATTGTTGAAATATGGTGTATCCGCCCACATTCCCATCCATGTCTCCATTTTAAAATATGGTGTTAAATTGTTGAATCAATATAGAAATATATCTTATGAACATTTTTTTAGTGATGTATATACTGCTTTACTACTTTCCTTTTTGTTCTATGTGCTACTAAGATAAATCTTAAAAAACCAATATATTTAGAAACTTTAGTAGACTTTAGCATTTTGTTCATAAACATGTTCTTGAAAGTATACTGCTGATTAGTTGATGTTCTGTTGTTTCCTAAATATATTATTTTACCAATCTGATATTACATTGTTGTTGTAACATCATGATAGTTTTTTTTTTATGCCCATAATAAAATTATATATATAATACTATAAAAAAATATAAACAAAAAAAAAAAATCAAAATTTGAGGGGGCGCAGCCGCACCCCCTCGACTCCATTTGGCTACGCCACTGGGTGCAGATGTTTGGATTGCTATTTATTTAAAGAGTAAATTTGTAGCGACGGATGCTTTGACCGTTTGTATCCATTACAAAGCTAAACTAATAAGACTTTTCTATGTAAACATCTTGTGGTATTTATTCATGATTGTGAATGATTAAAATTACCAACTAACTCTAAAACCGGATGATATTGACCAAGTTTCTTTATACTTGATTCCATTGTCTGAAAAATTCCTCGGTGGATCACCACCTATAAAGAAGGTTAATGAATCATCTAGTTGGCGTATCCTTTTTCTTAAAATCAAGGTTATACATATTTCCGACTTAAGTCCTTGAGATGTTATTAAATAAGCCTTGTCATATTGTAAATGAGAAACATCATTGCTTTTAATATGTTCGTTTAACGTAGATGGCATAGCCATTTTTAAACTCTACCATCCTACTTGACATGCTCAACTTAAACATGCATATTTGTGTATTTGTAAGATCTTGGAATTTCTTCCTCTTACGAACTGTAATGCTACAGAACATCAGACTTTGACATCTCAAAGTTTTTGAGTTCTCAATATTGACATATGGCCTAGCTATCTATAACTTCCAAGTAGAATATGTATCAATGTATTGGTTGGATAATTTTGATTGATTGATTTCTTTTTGAATTTAGATTTCTCAAAAATACTGATGTTTCAGGAGATGATTTGGGCGAGGTTACTGAAAGTAGTAGTTACTGTTTTCAAGGTAGTACAATTGGTGTCGGGGCCTTACTCAGAAGGTAAATGTCTCATTTTGAGTAATTATTACCAAGTTATATGTTAAGAAATTATATTAATGATCATCATATCCATCAAACTGATAAACAAAACTTGAAACATATATATATATGGTAAATCATGAATGCTCCACTGGGATTCAAACACGGTCTTATGTTTCAACGCTCTAGCTACTTTAACTACCAGGTCTCGATATATATACAATCTTTGATTACAATTCATTTTTTACGTAGTTCTATTTTGTTAGATGATTCTTATGATAAGTTTTTGTGCCAGATGTTGGGTGGTTGATATATTATTGTGGGTTATAAATCATCAGTGGAATGGATGGAATTGGAAAAAGGTAAGTACATTTATGTAACATATATATGTTTTAATTTAATTTTTGATCAAAACTGAAACCTACAACATCTAGTTGTATGCATTCATGACTCAATAATTAAAATTACCAACTGAACTCCAAAATCATTTGACAATATTGACAAAGTTTCTTTATTACTTGATTCAATAGTTACGAAATTTTCAAATTTCTCGTGCTTGGTGAATATGTAAAGAAATATTTCAGTGGATCAACACCTATAATAAAGATGGTGAATGAATCATCTAGGTGGCGTGTTCTTCATATTAAAAATCAGGGTTTTACATAATTCCGATTTAAGGTATTAGGGTGTTATAAGTAAGCCATAGTCATTAGGGGGTGGCCGAGCCAGTGGGGTCTGGCGAGGGATTGAAGGGAGGTCTGGGTTCAAGCCAAGGCAAAAAAGAATAAAAAGTAAGCCTTGTCATATTGCAAATGTGAAATATCATTGCTTCTATAAACTCCACCATCCATCTTGACATACTCAACTTTAGATCAAGCGGACTTTTGTATGTATGCATATACTTATATGCGTAATTGTTCTCATATAGCTATACGGTAAAGGCCTATATGACTAAAATTTTGGAACTTTTTCTTAAAAGCGATAATGTTGCAGAACACTTGGCTTTAACTGTTTGACATCTCAAAAGTTTTTGAATTCTCGATCACTACAAACATATTGCCTAACTATCTATGGATTCTAAGTAGAATCTGTATCAATGTACTAGTTTGATAATTTTGATTGATGCACTTCTTTTATTAATGCTAGACTTTTAAAAAGTATTGATGTTTCAGGAGAATCTGGGATGGTGGTTACTACTTTCAAGGCAGTACACTTACTGCATGAACCCTTATTTGAGAGGTAAATATATATATTTTGAGTAATTATATCAATTATAACTTAGGAAATTATATTATTCATCAAATAGAAGTGAAAACACTTTAGAATTTTATTTTAAATAGCCGTTCAAAATGTTTAGGCAAACAAGAGGAAATGTTCTCATCGAGGAGGAAGCAGTTAATGCTCTTAGGAATGAACATGCTAATTTACTTTGCTTCGAACATGATAAGTAGAAACTACATGAAGTTGCTCGAATTGGACAATGTTGTGGATGAAGAGCTGTTCACGATGGCGACTCTTCCTGTTGGTCATGCTTGGATGAACACTGATCTAGAGGCGGCGGTGGCTGCGTCGGAGTCGTCATGTGTAGTTCTAGAGTCGAACGGAGTGCCGGAGGGGAGGAACACTGCAGCAAGAGGAGCCTTGGTATTCTTCTTCTGTTGCATCTTCTTTTCAGTAGGCTACAAGTTGAGTACTGGAGCCAACCTTTTCTCCTTCTTCTTCATTAACAACTCTTCATGTTGGTCATGCTTGGATGAACACTCTTCATGTTACAAAGAGAAAAACGAAGAGAAAGGTCGATGAATGGTCGAATCAGGATTCTCAGTTATTGCCAAAGCAGATGAATGGTTCCTTTTCACATACAGAAGTCTTGTGCGCTAAGGTATGGTTTTCTTTCTTTTCACATCAAAACTTAAAATGATGATGAATATATTTCTAGCCTATTATAGAAACACTTATACCTTTCTCGGTCTTTTGGCTAAGATCAAGTGTAGTATTCTGTTCTTATCAGTTTAATATTTGATATATTTATCTCAAAAGAAAAAAAAAATTGATTGGCCATGTCCCCACACTTTATATTAAATTATTATTTTTTTCAGGGGGAAGGCCCACACTAAGCAGATTGCTGCTGGGGCCATTAAGTCTCCCTTGTGTTGCACTACTGCATGGGTCTGGCACACCCTAATTAAAAATAGTTATTTATACATGGACAACAAAAGCCCAGGAAGTATTACAACAACCTATAAAATATATATATTCTTGAAAATATAGTTTTTGTTCATTTTGGAGTCATCTCAAAAAAAGGGAGAAAAGCCAGTTAGTTATCATTTGTTAATATATTAGAATGTACTTTTTCCTCGTATTTTTATCACTTGCTTATATTTCTACTTTTTTTTGCAGTTGCTTCCTCCATTTCTTGTGGCTAATTGTAGTAGTAGTAGTTGGCGCCTTGGCATTCTTCTTCTTCTTCTTTAAAAACTCTTCTTCAGGTTGGTCATACTTGGACGAACACTCAAACTTGTTCTCCTTCTCCTTCAGTAACAACTGATCTTCATGTTGGTCAATATTCTTGGATGGACACTGATCATCTAGCCTCTTGTAGAGGACGTCTTACTTGACTAGCTTTTGTTTTGCTTTCTTAGTAGTAGTATTAGGAGTAGGAGTGCAGCTTGATGGCTTGCTGTGTTGAGGCTCACTGGCTGCTATGGGAAGAGTCAGGAGAAGTGTAGTTCCAGTTGCAGCAGCAGCTGATCTTGTTCCTGCAGAGGGTTCCCCCTGCAACATGTGATGCTTCTTCAGCTCTGGCGGTGGTTGTGAGTCTTGCGCTATTTTCTTCTTCTTCCTCACACCTTCTCCTTTGTCCGCAACATCTTGGTTGCAGACGTTTCTTAGATGTTGTTGGTGCTGGCAACTTCTCCTCGGCTTTTCCTTTCTTTCTCGAACAAGACAAGCGTTTCCTCTTTTTTGTTGAACTTGACGGTGGCCCTGCTTTTGCCGGAGGTACACTCAATGGAGCAACTACGATTATGCAGAACGTAAGAAGACATACATACATATATGCATGAAAGTTACAGAGATATAATAACTCAAAATGCTAGAAATTAATTATGTATTTAACAAGGTTCGCATTATCAGTATTGGTATCGGTATCAGTATCGGATCCTTCCTATGAGTATTGGAATCAACGGTATCAACAGTATTGACGGTGTCGATAGTATAGACAGTTTTAGATTGGAGTATAGAATTTCTTTTGGCATTTGAATGCAAATAAAATTATTAAAAAATTAATCTTTTTCGTTTAATTTTTTACCGAATTGAGTGGAAAAGAGACCCCCAATATCGGTATCGGTCTGTATCGGTATGAGTCTGTATCGAATCAGGATATGCCAAATCATATCGATATTGACAGATATCGGATCGATATCTGACCTATTCTGCAAACTAACTTATTCTGCAAACTATAATATCTAGTGCAACTTAAATATGTAACTATTCTCACTTAGGGACATAATGAGTTGCCATATGTTTCCATTTAAATGCTGAAATAATATCCGTGAGTTCAGTACTATGCTACTAGCAATCTACCACAAAAACTTAATACTTCATTGTCTAAATTGAAACATAAATGGTGGTTCTAGCAGAAAAATCATACCACTTTTAATATATACAATATTATAATTAAATATAGATTCCAGAATAAGATTTTTTTTTTTTTTTTTTAAAAAGAGAGATGGATTGTAACATATATCACAACTTTAGTTTGCACCCTCTTTTAGGTTATGATTTGCAACATATTCAAATTTAAATATTATACTAGAAATATAATAGGCATAATAAAATAATTAGATCAATTTCAATAATATTATTAAATTTAAATTGTGACTACCTGTTTCTAGGAGATGGTCCAATTGTGCTACAAGATTAACACTTTGATTGTTTATTTAGACATAATATGAAATTGAGAGGATGTTTGTGTGGCTGGTTGAAGCTTCTCAAAACTAACTTCTTATAATTAATCCTCATAATATACATATTAGATACATAGATTTTATTTCGACAAGAAAAGTTTTAAATTGAAAAAAAAATTAAAAAGGGAGAAAAGCCAGGGATAATTTCTAAATAGAATCTGTATCAATGTACTAGTTTGATAATTTTGATTGATGCACTTCTTTTATTAATGCTAGACTTTTAAAAAGTATTAATGTTTCAGGAGAATCTGGGATGGTGGTTACTACTTTCAAGGCAGTACAATTACTGCAGGAACCCTTATTTGAGAGGTAAATATATATTTTGAGTAATAATATCAATTATAACTTAGGAAATTATATTATTCATCAAATAGAAGTGAAAACACTTTAGAATTTTATTTTAATTAGCCGTTCAAAATGTTTAGGCAAACAAGAGGAAATGTTCTCATCGAGGAGGAAGCAGTTAATGCTCTTAGGAATGGACATGCTAATTTACTTTGCTTCGAACATGATAAGTAGAAACTACATGAAGTTGCTCGAATTGGACAATGTTGTGGATGAAGAGCTGTTCACGATGGCGACTCTTCCACTTGGTCATGCTTGGATGAACACTGATCTAGAGGCGGCGGCGGCTGCGTCGGAGTCGTCATGTGTAGTTCTTGAGTCGAACGGAGAGCCGGAGGGGAGGAACTAGTCGATGGTAGCAGCACTGCAGCAAGAGGAGCCTTGGCATTCTTCTTCTGTTGCATCTTCTTTTCAGTAGGCTACAAGTTGAGTACTGGAGCCAACCTTTTCTCCTTCTTCTTCATTAACAACTCTTCATGTTGGTCATGCTTGGATGAACACTCTTCATGTTACAAAGAGAAAAACGAAGAGAAAGGTCGATGAATGGTCGAATCAGGATTCTCAGTTATTGCCAAAGCTGATGAATGGTTCCTTTTCACATACAGAAGTCTTGTGCGCTAAGGTATGGTTTTCTTTCTTTTCACATCAAAACTTAAAATGATGATGAATATGTTTCTTGAAAATATAGTTTTTGTTTATTTTGGAGTCATCTCAAAAAAAGGGAGAAAAGCCAGCTAGTTATCATTTGTTAATATATTAGAAGGTACTTTTCCTCGTATTTTTATCACTTGCTTATATTTATATTTCTACTTTTGTTACAGTTGCTTCCTCCATTTCTTATGGCTAACTGTCGGCAATGAAGATCCATAAGATACTATCCAGTGACTAGAGTCCGAAACTAATGGATGCCGTGAATCCTAGAACATAAATACCATGCTTGCCTGCCATGGAAACCTCTATTGTCATTTAAGTTGAGGGGAAAACCCAGTTGGCAATTCCAAATTGAGAGACTCAACCCAAGAACATAGACAGTTTGTTGATTGAGAGGCTGAGGAGGAGGAGATCAAAAAAAAACATTGTTAGAAAAGTTCAAGAAACAAGGATCTTGATGAAAAATGGGACGTAAAGAGTAAGAAAAGAATGGACTGAATCTTGCTCCTTTGTTCTCAAGATCCTTGAAAATTTCTTTAGCTTCTTCTCTTTTACTTCTCATGAACAAACACGCATTTGTTCTGTTGGGTTGAATGGCATCAGTCCCTTGTTTGGAACTTTCAGCTGGGGGTCTCTCAACAACCTAAATCTCAGTAGGGGTTTCAATGGAGGGCAAGCATGGCATTTTTGTTCTCGGCATCCTATAGTTTCGGACTTTGGTAATTTGTGAATTATGCATCTTCTATGCCTCTGTTTCACCGAGAGGGGATTATGATCAACGACAACATCTATGAGGATTGCTAACAACATCTCTGTCGACTGACCATCAAGCTACTATTTTCATCTCTTGGCAAGAAGTTTCTGCTTGATGGAGTTTTAAGTTCTCATATCATTTTATTTTCCACATTTGGTCCTTTTTGCCTTCTTTCCTCATATGTAGAAATTTGGTATGATGTGAATTGTGTCCTCTTATATATATATTCAATATAGAGATTATACAAAATGGCTTTGTCTGTGTGGCACATATAAGCAACGCGAAAATTATTTTTATGCACCAAAGTACTGAACATATTGGACCCAGAGCTTGTGAATACAGTAGTCATAAGTATGCATTAACGGTGCGTTTGGTTTTGTCAAGAGTTGGACAAACATAATGTAATTGACATTACTTTGTAAAATCTAATTCAAGTGTTTAGTTGGACAAAAAAAATTGGATGTAATATAATGACAATTGTAGTACATCACTTTTTTTAAAAACAAATTACATTATAAAACTCATGTAATTGTGATTAAATTAGAACATATTTTTTCAATAAAAATAAATTGATTTATTTTTTATTTTTTTAGTTTATGTTTTATTTTTAAATGATCATTTAGAAAGAAAAAAAATCTTTTTTACATGACAAATTCAATTACATTACATGGTAAAACCACATATTTGAATGTAATTGATATTATTTTACGTAGTTTGATTACATGTTCCAACTA
The DNA here is from genome assembly GCA_029216955.1 of Iris pallida. Lineage (NCBI taxonomy): Eukaryota > Viridiplantae > Streptophyta > Magnoliopsida > Asparagales > Iridaceae > Iris > Iris pallida. Next base: position 11,994,390 of record JANAVB010000197.1, read on the forward strand.
AACAGGGTAATATAATCGTAATTCAATTACATTATAAACTCTATTCTATTACGATTACAATTACATTATAATGAGCCAAACACAACCTAAATCTCTGAGCACCAAAATAATACTAAATAATTAGACACGATATAATTTATCGTCTAATTAGAATTCGGAGAAAAGGTTTGTATATCTATTGAATGACTTAATGAAATAAAGTTTCGAAACCGTAAACTATTCTATTGATTATACTTTTCCATCTACTGATATATTTATCATCTTTGGTTATCAGAAGTTGTCACCATTATACTATGGCCCTGAATATGTATCAAGATAAATTGCAGAAAAGGGATTATAATAGTGGTATAGAAATATATAATAGTACCCTTTAATTTGTTTTTTTATCTGATATATATATATATATATATATATATATATATATATGGAATAAGGGTGAATTTATTCCTCGCATATAGCGGAAAAGGTATTACAGTACATAAATATCACAACATCCCATGCCCCAAATTATAAATTATGGGGCCATAACTGATACATCGAATTCTATGTTATGTAGAATTCCAATAGGGTGGGTAGTCAAGCCCTCGAAAATACGTCGGTTTCCCTTCCTTCCAGATGTGCCAAACAGACGCGGCGAGACGAACTCTGGCTCTTCTGGCCCACCCCGGATCCCGGCCACTGTGATCTCGGATCCAGCTGAGAATGCTCCGGATGTCTCTATCCATCCCAACTCCTCCTCTCAGCTGCGCACACTGCTCAGTCCAAATGTGTCAGGTCACCGGGCATACAAAGTAGAGATGCCCCATAGATTCATCCTCCACATTACAAAGCACACATTTGGCATCCAGGATCTGCATCCCAAACCAGAGGAGTCTGTCTCTCGTCATCAGTCTGCCCCGAAGAAGTCGGTATGCACATAATTGTATTTCACGGGCAACACCCTTGCTATATATATATATATATATATATATATATATATATATATATATATATATATATATATGAGTGAGTCCGGCGCTCCTAGCGTAAGTGGAAGGAGGGGGCTCTCGGCGGGGAGACCCGGGATCGAGCTCCCCTCCCGCACAAGCCGGCTGGGTGGCAGTGGCTACGGATTTGTGCTCGGATGACCGAACACCCAAAAATATATATATATTATATATTATATATATATATATATATATATATATATATATATATATATATATAAGTGACTACATATTGTTCTAATGAAAGAGCATAAATAAAATTCTTGGGCAACACCCCGTGACCTAACACCTAAGGTGCGGGTCTAGGAGTGGTAGTCATGAGTGACTACATATTGTTCTAATGAAAGAGCATAAACAAAATTCGTGGGCAACACCCCGTGACCTAACACCTAAGGTGCGGGTCTTGGAGGGGTAGTCATTTTGGCTAAAATCAATGATCTTTCTGTCTATACATAGGTTTACATTTCTTGCAAATTACAACTCTCTCAAATTAATAAATGACAGTTTATAAGGAAAAAAAAATTCTTCAAACTTGTGTTCTTAATTTATAGTTTTGTTTGATTTCTACATTGTACCTAACGACGATTACATAAAATCAAGCAAAATAAAAATGGCAACTACATAAAATCAAGCAAAAATATAAATACTATTATTATTTTAACCGAGATTTTCCTAATGCATGCACTTGTGTAGAGAATGTATGAATCCCAATCCTAAACTATTACCATAGAAATTCATTAGTTGTACAAAAAATTTACATGTGAAATCCCTTACAAGCATACTCAATGATTTACTATCTTGCTATTAGCAATAGCATTGAATCAAAAACTCACATTCTTATTAGGCGTAAGCGAATCATAAAATAAGACTTTGTCCACTCATCCAGATCAATCGTCTTTTGTTACAGAGCCAGCAATCTGATCTCTCTGTCTATCTAGTGCCTTCGCGGAGCGGGACACTACAGCTGGCAGATATGTACGTGCATCAGATAGTAAGATTGCACGGAGTTCCGGTGAGCATAGTCTCGGATCGGGATAGTCGTTTCACTTTCCACTTCTGGAGGAGTTTGCATACTAGCTTGGACGCTCAACTCAAGTTCAATACCATGTATCACCCCCAGACAGACAGTCGGTCGGAGAGGACCATCCAGACAATCGAGGATATGCTTCGCACTTGTGTGTTAGACTTCGGGGGCTCTTGGGAGGACCATCTCCACCTGGTAGAGTTTGCTTACAACAACAGCTATCATGCCAGTATAGAAATGTCGTCATTTGAGGCTCTATATGGACGGAGATGTCGCACTCCTTTGTTATGGGACGATGTCAACGAGAGAGTTTTACTTGGCCCAGAGATGGTGGTGGATGCAACAGAGAAGGTTAGGTTGATCAGGGATAGACTTCGAGTGGCTCAGGACAGACAGCGGCATTGGACCGATAGCCACCGGAGACCGCTAGAGTTCGAAGTTAGTATCAGTTTTTCTATTTGTGCTTGCTTGTGATTGTTTGCTTTAGGGTATTGTATTGAGTCTTGTCTTGTTTTTAGGTTGACGATATGGTGTTCTTGAGGATTTCTCCGACACGGTACACGATTCGCTTTGGCCGAGACGAGAAGCTTAGTCCGTGCTTCATCGGACCTTTCACTATTCTTGAAAGGGTTGTTGCAGTGGCCTATCGACTAGACTTGCCGCCTACGCTCAAGGGAGTTCATAACATGTTCCATGTGTCGCAGCTGAGACGGTACGTGGCAGATCCTGGCCATGTATTGGATCATTATGCGATAGAGGTGGGGCCTACTCTCAACTATACAGAGCAGCCTGTGGAGATTCTGGATCGTCGGGAGAAGGTGCTCCGGAACCAGGTTATACCCTTGGTTTGTGTTGCATGTAGGCATCACTCTCCAGGAGAGTCTACCTGGGAGAGAGAGACGAAATGCGGGAGCGTTACCCTTATCTCTTCGAGCCTTGATGTATTATTCTCTTTATTCTTGTTTGTGTTTCTTGTGCTAGTCTTTTCTAATTTCGAGAACGAAATTTTTTTTAGGATGGTAGATTTGTCACCCCCACTATCCTAGATAGGACTATTATAGTCATTTACATTATTTTTTTATTTCAATATTTATTTAGATTTTTATTGTTAGTATAATTACCTTGATGGTTAAATAATTATTTTTAAAGATAAATATATATATATATATATATATATATATATATATATATATATATATATATATATATATATATATATATATACAATAGAGTTTTTATTTATAAAACTTTTAATATATTTAATAAAAATAAGATACAAAATATTTAGTTTTATTTATGAATAATTTCAGGTTACTTTTATATAAATTTCTATGTATTTATTATTATTATTATTATTATTATTATTATTATTTTATATATATATATATTTTCATAAACTATGAAATTTACCATAAGACGAAATTAATAAACTTCATACAAAATATGGAATTCTTCTCAGGCAATTCAAATCGAACTTACGCCTGAAACAACAAAGTAGTAACATAAGCAAGCAAGGCTTTTAGTGACAGTAGCATTCTTCGTAAAGGCGGTAAGGATAACATAAATACATAAACTTTTTCACTCATCCTCATCCTCATCCTCATCCTCATCCTCATCGTCACCCGCACCACTTGAGTTGAGGGCATTCAAGCGCTCAATAAGCTTTAGCCCTCCTCTCCTCATAAGTCAGTTTCTTCAAATTGTACCTCTTGTGATGCCGCATGCATGTACCTTCTTGTACAGCTCTTCAATGTTATCAGGGTCAATTCCCCTCTTATATATATTCACTGTGCATATATATATATATATATATATATATATATATATATATATATATATATTGCATACCATTGACTAATTTGTTTAACTTCGTTGCATGTTGGAGCTATATGTAAGAGTACTGTTGTGTGTAATTGAAGCTCGCATACAAGATGTTATGGTGATAATTAATCATCAAAATAATTTTTGCTGTCTACCTTTAAGTTTTTATTCTAAATCATTACCCAGATAATTCTTTGCAATTACCCTAGTGATGGAAATAATTGGATGTTGGCCAACTATATCTTGCAAATCACTTCCTTCATTTGTTGCTAGATCCTCCCATAGGCAAACAATTATAGGCTGAAAACTATATGATAGGAAACACAATAATTAATTAATTAATAATATATTATTTTGAAGTATTTCCTAAAAAAAATTAATTGTATTTTTTGAAAATTATTTTGTTGAAACATTTTTCTAAATATAATGATTAATACATTACCTTAATAAAACAGTTTTTTTTTTTTTTTTTTTTTGCTTACCTTTGGTTTATGTCTGTTATTTCCCGTAGATATATCATCATTTTTTTCTTGAATTCCAAACGATTCTTCGTTCTTTCACTTTGGTGACAATTCCATAGATATTTGCATTTTTAAGCCATATTTTAAATATGTTGTTAAATATATAAGCAACGATAAGTAACCAAAATATTCACTACAAGAAAAATACCATTATATGTCGGGTAAAAAACCGTCATATATGACATTATATGACGGATTTTTTTGACACAGGCAACCATGATGAAAACGAGTGTTATAAAAGTTTATAATAACCGTTATGAATATATGGACCATATATGACATTTTTTTTTGAAATCGATATAAATAGTCCTATTATATATGACACAAAATTCTAAAACCAACATTAAAAATAGAATTATATATAACAATCAAATTTTCAACCGTCATGTATGTGCCATATATACATAACGCTTTTAGCTCCTTCTAGTATTCACACACACACACACACATACACACACACACACACACACATATATATATATATATATATATATATATATATATATATATATATATATATATATATATATATATATATATATATATATATATATATATATATATATATATAAACCTATGAAAACTTATAAATTAATGGGTTATAAAAGCAATTATCAATATGAATTTCCAGAACATGCATAATTTCCACACAAATACTATAACACCTGAAACATTAATTTCATTCATAATTTCCAGTTCCAAATACCATCTTAATTACATATTATCTATCTCTTTTTCACCCTTTGCTTAACATATCAGCATCTTAACTACATTTCCAAAAACAATTCCCTTTTCAGTACATTTCCAAAAAAATCCCAAACATATACATCTTCTTTCCTTCAAAACTTTCACCAACACAAAATCTTTCCCTTTTAGGGCGGCCGGACTCAAAACATTGAAACATTGCATTCACCAACACCAAATAGTGACATCCCTTCAAAAGCCAACATTGTATATATCGCTTCAAAAGTCAAAACAGTACCCGACAAAAAAATGTATTACAAGAAAAGGAAATGAGAAGAAATTTTTTTTTTTTTTTGGGGGGGGGGGGGGGCGTCAATAGAGGCATAAAGAATCAAATTAACAGGAAGATAAACAAAAAAACATAAATTACATAATCAACTCTCTATGATCACAGCAATAATAGTGATTTTTAGGACTTGAGAACATTATAATAATGAAATAACTACATACTAGTCCTCGTACATATAACACATAGAATAAGAAGAAGTCTACAGGCAAGTAAAGAAGCATCCAGATTCCAGACTAAAGTAGACAACACATAAAATGAGAAGAAACCTATAGACAACACATCCAGGCAAGTAGGCAACACAGCCTCTAAAGTATCAAGTATGAAAACAAAATTAAATAGTAAAAATAAATATATATACTATAATGGGCTCAGAGATCAGAGATGGATCACTACATCTTAATGAAGAAAGTTACTGCCTACAGGCAAGTAAAGAGGCATCCAGATTCCAGACAAAAGTAGGAACCACATAAAATAAGAAGAAGCCTATAGGCTACAGACAACACATCCAGGCAAGTAAGCAACATAGCATCCAAAGTATCAAGTATGAAAACAAAATTAAATAGTAAATATATATACTATAATGGCTTTGAGATCATGGATGGATCACCACATCATAATGAAGAAAGTTACTACCTAAAGGCAAGTAAAGAGGCATCCAGATTCCAGACTAAATTAGGCACCACATAAAATGAGAAGAAGCCTACAGGCTACAGACAACACATCCAGGCAAGTAGGCAACATAGCATCCAAAGTATCAAGTATGAAAACAAAATTAAATATTAATATATAAAATATAATGGGCTCAGAGATCAGAGATGGATTACCACATCATAATGAAGAAAGTTACTGTCTACAAGCAAGTAAAGAGGCATCCAGATTCCAGACTAAAGTAGGCACCACATAAAATGAGAAGAAGCCTACAGGCTACAGACAACACATCCAGGCAATAGGCAACATAGCATCCAAAGTATCAAGTATGAAAACAAAATTAAATAGTAAATATATATACTATAATGGGCTCAGAGATCAGAGATGGATCCCCACATCATAATGAAGAAAGTTACTGCCTACAGGCAAGTAAAGAGGCATCCAGATTCCAGATTCCAGTAGGCAACACAAAAAATGAGTAGAAGCCTACAGACAAGACATCCAGGCAAGTAGGCAACATAGCCTCCAAAATCCAAACTCCAAAGTATCAAGTATGAAAACAAAACAACATAGTTAAAAGAAGAATCCTACAGGCAACATAGCCTACAGGCAAGGCAAAACTATAAAAGTCCAAAGTATCTCATCAACGCCCATAATCATAGTCTACAAGCAACATAGAACCTCCAAAGTCCAAAGTATCTCATCAACGCCCATAAATCATAATAGTTATATATATAATTTATATTAATGCAAGAAAACTTCAAAAGTATCAATATTATATTACCAAATTGTACCAACCTACCAATTTTTGATACTGAAAATCTAACTTGCCAAAAATAAAGCAAAGAAGACTACAATAGAGCAACAAACCTTTCGGTACAAGCACAAACCTATTGCTAACAAGTTACACAAATGCATCAAACTAAATAAAAAAAACAAAGCAAAGCAATGGAGCAAAATGCAAATGTAGTATATATCGTGTCACCCAAACTGCAAACCTAAAATAATCCAGATAATGCAAGAGCACCAAGTTAGCAAGAGCACTAAAGCCAAAAAACCTTAACCTGCAACCAAGCAAAATTGCAAACCCAACAAAAAAATGCAACAAAGTCAAGCAAATATAAATTTTTGCAACTTAGTGAAGTATCTATACTTCAAAAAAATACAACAAACAAAGTTAGGGTCAGATCAAAGTTGAAATAGAGAGGTTGAAGGAGCAGTTGTCACTTACCATGAAACCTCAAGAAAGCTCTTCCGGCTTTCGTATCTATATCGACACTAGTAAAACCTTTCAACCAGCCACAAGTAAGCTCTAACATCCATATATCTCTAGCCTCCAATTTTTGATCACCCTTCGAAAAGACATACGCCTATGAACTCTCCCCATCTCCATGGCCTTGAAGCACTCAAAGTTGGATAAGCATATCCAAGCATGTAAGCTAGGAAGCACATACACTCAAAAATGGTTGTCAATTTCCGTAGATATCGTACATGATACAGATACTCTAATTAAATGTCAAAAATTAATGCTAAACACCCTGAAATGCCAAAATTTCTATCAGGAGAACAGTCCTCTATTAGCAATGCATTATAAACAAGAGAAAAAAACTAAAAGATAAAAAAATTTAAGAAAAAATAGAAGAACTGCAAAAATATGCTTTTAACATACCACTTATCCTGAAGAATGCCAGAGATCCACAGTCCATTTTGTAGTAGAGCTTAGAAACATTCAGTCATTTGCAAAAAATAAAGTGCTCAAAAAACAAAATAAAAGATAGTGCGTGTACCAATTCCAGCGATAAGACCAATTGTCTCCTACCAAGAACAACACCATGATACAGATGGCCCCCAAAGTACTGGACCAGCCAAATGAGCGGCCCAGAAGTTAAAAGAACCAATAGTCTATTTCCATGAAGACCAGAGCACTTTAGATTCAAGTGTATTTGTATACAAATTTCATAATAGAACCATAGTAACTATGCTCAACGTACATGCATAGGTCAAGTCTGAAGCTATAAGGTAAACCACTATTAACTATGCCTCCAAAGAAACCATTGGCATCCAGTTCAGGGCTCATCAATTGGTGCATCCAATCATATTTTATGTCTAAGTCTACTTTATGTTACCATGTTTAATGATGCCTGAATATAATGTAGAACCTCTAGTGTCTGCATATATCATATCCAGAGGCTATTGAAACTCTATTGAAGCCTAAGTTGTTGTTTCGCCAGGATGTTTCAGAGGATAATTCCTAGTTTTGATTTAGTGGAGAAGAAACTGATGGCTGATGTAGAGGCAAAGGTTGCATATGACAGGGAGCAACGAAGGCTAAGAAAAGGGCCAAGGAGTCTGCTTGGTTGGTAATTTTAAATGACAAGCACATATGACAATTCAGAAGTACAAATCATGGAGACAAAAGTATATAAATATAACACAACACGAAACAGAAACGACGACAAGGAAACACACCAGTTTTGGTGGAATCTTTCTGTCACGCCCAACATGTGTCTGACACGACCAGACACAGATACGGTGCTGGTTTTCCGAGAGTCAGTGATTCCTAGCCACTCACTAGTTCATCTTTAAGGGCTTTTTTTGTTCTTCCAAAAATCCAAAGAATTTGAAAAGAAAGAAATTTCAAGAGACAAGGAGCCAAACCTAATAGCTTCCTGTAGAGGAAAGCCTCCCTTTGCTTCAGTCCCACCATGAGATCCAGCTTCGCCAACTCGATTATGTTCCTCTTCTTGTCATCTTTCTTCATCTACAAACAAATTACATAAGACCAGTCGTTATATCAAGAAAGTAAAGGAAAAAAAACCCTAGATATTACTCGAAATGGAGAATTGGGGATTTAGGGTTAGGGTTTTTCTAGTACTGACTGACCTGGGCGATCTGGGATTCGAGGAGCTCAACGACGAGGTGACCGTCGGCCAGATCCCGTCGGGGAAGAAGGGGAGGATGGACGGCGACAAGCGGGCATGTTAAGGAAGGAGACAGTGAAGGTTGTATGTGCCTCTTTGTAGCTGTCGCACCTCTCGTTCTTCACCTCATCTTTCTCCTCCTCCGACGTCATCCCCAAACCCTAACCCTAATTTTCTCTCTCTAATGCTATTGAGAGAGTGGGAGAGAGGAAGAGTCATTGGAAGTGAAGAAAAGGATGAGGAAAGAGGAGAGGAGGAGATGAGAAGAAAAGTGGGAGAGAAAGAGAGAGGAAAAGTAGAGAACGAGGGTTTTGATTTGGGGGTTGGGTTTGAGCGGGCATTCGAGCGGGCTTTCCAAATTTTTTATCACTTTTTAGAACGATTGCGTGTAATAATGTTACATATGTGTGAACAATATATAACGCTTAACGCTATAAATCGTTATAATAGGCGCAAAAAAATTCATACCTGTCATATTATGTGTTGCTGCGGAAATTCTGTAACGTTTATAAACAAACCGTTGTAATAAACTCTTATCAAATGTTATTATAGGGTCTTTTTCTTGTAGTGATTTCTTACCAATTCTATTATCATTGGGAGTTTCTAAACGTATCTGATTGAAGTCCTTGAAGTTATATCGAAAATTGTCAGCAATATATTCATATGCATCTTGTACAATAGTGTATCATTTAAGCACAAAGCTCTTTGTGTGATGTGCATTAGGAAATTCTGTGTTCACTTTCTTCACATCTCCATTGAAAATTTGATGTCTTGTTCTTCACAAAATTTTCAGCAAAGTTCTTGATATCATTCTTGAAATAATAGCGCCAATTTGTACACCCTGACACATTAAAATTTTCTTTTTTGGGTGTAGACATGAATGTAATAAACTTAAAATAGAAATAAGTCTATATTTTGAAGATCATATACTCATTTCATGTAATATCAAATGTTACGCAAAAATACATTTGTATAAAATATATAGTATGTAAATATACATCTTTAGACAAGTTGCACTGATATCAGATAATTACTTACATTCTACCCTGAGATGTCTCAATTAAATTCTACTCACTTACTTCTTCATTGATGAATATCAGTTTTTGAATTTTTGATGATAAATTTGCTCCACATGGTATTTCGGACCTTACTCGTAAAGATCTCTATCGCAACGCGACATACTTTTGGCCCAAGGGCGGAGCCAGAATTAAAATTATGGAGGGGGCGTGCTACTACATATAGAAATCCTTAAAGTTGTCATGTTAATTTGACTTCAACTACAAAAAACACACTAAAAGTCAAACAAGAATGAGCAAAAAATAAAGCCAATATTTTCAAATTTTTACTAAAGAGGAAGCAAACATTGCACATAAAAGATTTCTAAAATATGTAAAATATTTAATAATGTGTGAGAGGTGAGGTTTGAACTTGTAACATCTAAATTAAAAACCAAAAGCACTACCACTTAAGCTAGCTTTTTCAATAAATACTAAAGGGTCAACTAGTATATATTGTAAACATGTCAAAAAGTTTATATAGTAATCAATATTTTTTTAAATGTTGGGGGATCGTGGCCCCCCTGGACTCTATACAGATCTGCCCCTATTTTGGCCTATCTGTACCTCTCTTAATGGAACCATTGTCTTTCTCGATGTAAAAATTTTAATGTAATGATTGTCTTAATAATTTACTTGTGTAGTATAAGTGGAGGTTATATTTATTATCAAATTCATTTTGATGCTTGTGTAGTGTAATAATTGCTTTATATATATATATATATATATATATATATATATATATATATATATATATATATATATATATACTTCCATATATATATTTTCCATATATATAAAAATATATATATTGAAGCCCCCTTAGAAAACCTCCTAAAAACCTCCCTCACTCTAATCCGTAATTTAATGTTAATATTAATGTTAATATTAATATTAATGTTAATGTTAATATTAACATTAAATACTAAAATTAACATTAAACTTAACATTAAAATTAATATTAACATTAACATTATAAACATTAACATTAACATTAATATTAACATTAACATTAACATTAACATTAACATTAATATAAAAAATTAATATTAACATTAATATTAACATTAATATTACGAATTAGAGTGAGGGGGATTTTTAGGGGGTTTTCTAAGGGGGACTTTTGATCCGCTCCCTATATAATATATATATATATATATATATATATATATATATATATATATATATATATAGAGAGAGAGAGAGAGAGAGAGAGAGGAGAGAGAGAGAGAGAGAGTTACCGCAAAAATTTAATGTAATAATTGCCTTAATAATTTACTTGTGTAGTGTTGGTGGATGTTACATTTATTATCAAATTCATTTTGATACTTGTGTAGTGTAATAATTGCCTTAATAATTATGATTTTTTTTACTACAACCTCCTAAAGGGGAAGAGAAGGAGGCTGATGTTTTATAATTGAAGATGAAGTGGAAGATGAGGGGACTTGTCGGCTAGCACATTTGATAGAGATAGAGAGACATATTATAGCTAGGATGCAAATTACTATAATCTCCTTGTCTATACTTCTGTATTTTGAGGGTAATTTAGTCAAGGCAATAGTTTGTAAGAAACAGGTGGGACTTTTATATGTAAAGAGGTTACATAATAAGACTCATGTAATTGCGATCAAATTACAACATAAAACTTACAAAAACATACATTTTTTTATATTATGTATATTTAAATAACTAGTCCTGCAGAACTTAGCCTCGTTAACTTACCCCACAGAACTTAGGCCTCGTTTGGTACATTGTAATGTAATCGTAATCGCAATGTAATCAAATGAAAATAAAAAATAATAAAAAATTCAATTGATTTTGTGATTAATTTTTTTTTCATTTAATTACATCGTGATTACGATTACATTACAGTGTACCAAACGAGGCCTTAGTCTTGAGAAACTAGGGTCAAAACTTAACCATGTGGAGCCTAGACCCATAAAACTTAGCCACACAGAATCTAGCACCATGGAACTTTGCCCCCTTATAGATTAGCATCGGTACCATCAGTTTGTCCGTAGCAAACACGACGTTGAGGCATAGCCTCGCTGAGCCTAGCTCCGCTAATTGTTTGTCCGAAGCAAATTAGATTTCAGAGACTTCGTCACCAATCCTAACGAGGGACCCCTGCAAGGGACCACTTCCCTTTCGTCCATGTTAACAAATCGAGGATATCGTACGGGATCGAAGGGATCAATGACTTTGACTGGTTCGGATCGGCCTAGTCCGAATTTTATTGAGTCAATCCCGAATCAATTTATGAATCGATGACTTTGACTATTAATATAATAATTATTTTAACCGAAAATTTTCTATTGCATGCACTTGTGTAGAGAATGTAAGATTCCCAATCCTAACTAACTATCACTAAAGAAATTCATTCACCAAAGAAATACATTGGTTGTATACCAAAAATTTATATTAGATAAATAGTCAAATATTTATTGAGAGAGAATCTTAGATTCCAAGTCAATGTTTCCTACCCCTATATATTCACGCTCACCTCTCACCTCCTCTCAACCCCTACCACCCAAACCTCCTCTACTTCTTCTTCCTCAATATTCTCCTCTTCTTCTTCCTCCCCCCTAAATCCCAACAAGAACCACCACCACCACCAACCTCGACAGTAACAAACCCAAGCCAAATCTTCCCTATCCTCCCAACGACGATAACGATGACATCGGAAGAAAACAACCCATCAAGAACGAAACCTCCCATAGGTAAACACAAATTTCCCCCCTTTCTTTCGATTTTCTCTCAATTTTGTGGGTAACTTCCGACCGTTGAATTTTTTTTTTTTTGTTTGCTTCGATTTCTATCCAACAGCGAAGTAATGATTAATGCCGGCGAACGATTCCTCTCTGCCCATATCAACACAGGTGAAAAATTAGGAAAAAATGAAAAAAAAATTCTATAGTTATTCATTTTAGTTTTGTTGTTGTTAAATTTGGAAGAATAACTGATAAGTTTGGTTATATCGGTGATCATTAAAATGAATTAATTACTAGAAGCTTTACATTTTAAGAACTAGTATGCCATTACGGATTACAGACCAATAAAATGTAACTATAGTGAACATGTAACTATAGTGACAACTATACTAGTTCGGTTTGAGCTGCTTAATCATATTTCATTGTATGCTTGTAAATTTCTAACATCAATGCGGCTATATCTTCCCTTTATTTTCTCCTTTACTGGGAAATTTAGGATATATAAATTTCACGAAACAAACTCTATTTAGCAATGAAAAACTTAAATTAATGACCAAACGAGTGAACTAGAGCCTATTAGAATAGAAGGCATCTCTTGTTGTCATCCATCGTTATATATTATGGGTCTTTATTGATTGGCAATAACCTATTTTATCCTAAAGCGAATACTTAGTATACTAGATCCAAAATAATGGTACTTGCTAGACGTGAAATGAATGTTTTTGAACTTACAAGTGGATATTTTCATTCCTAATTTTTTAAAGAATAAATTTATGTAGCGACGGATGTTGTCCGTTGATCTATACAAAGTTCAAATAATAAAAAATTTCCATGTAAATTTGTTTTCTTAAACATGTAAATATTCACACTGTTGTTATATCCAACAAACTGATAAAGAAAACTAGTAAACACACACGCATACACACACACACACGCATACACACACACACACACACACTTACAAATGAAACAAACAATAAGTAAATTAAAGTCCTAGGGAGGCACGGGAGGGAGGGGTGTCAATGAGTCTGAGATGCAATACCAAAATTGTTCACAATCCGTATGTCATAGAAAGTTGTGTTATATGAGCAGCAGTTAAATACTATGGAAGCCCTCTACGTTCTCGCTCAAATGTTTTAGTATTATCCAGTTCATCCGAATAAATATCTCTTTGTTTTCTTTACTCTATTACTAATTCTTTCTCTAAATACACCCAACATGTTTTCTATCTAGCAAGTGAAGTTTGCATAACCATGCGCATAGGACGACTGAAGTTGATGGAAATCAAGTTCTCCTTTTAGTCCCACATTTACTAGGAGTTCTCATATTCATCTTTATATTAGTTTCTATCACTTACTCACTTGTGAGTTGTTATGGACTAATCATGTGGGCCACACGTGCATGTCGTCTGCTGCCATCCTTCCCGGTTCAGCGCGCGTAATGTGTATCCGTCCACATTCCCATCCATGTCTCCACTTTAAAACACCAAACGCATCAAAAAATATTGTCTCCATCGGACAATTTCAAAAAAAAATGCCATTCCTAATGACATATTTTTCTTTGTAAGTTAGTTAGGAGGCATTCACATTATATATATATATATATATATATATATATATATATATATATATAAAATATGGTGTTAAATTGTTGAATCAAATAGAAATATATCTTATGAACATTTTTAGTGATGTATATACTGCTTTACTACTTTCCTTTTTGTTCTATGTGCTACTAAGATAAATTTTAAAAAACCATCATATTTAGAAACTTCGGGTAGACTTTAGCATTTTGTTCATAGACATGTTTTTGAAAGTATACTGCTGATTAGTTGATGTTCTGTTGTTTCCTAAATATATTATTTTACCGATATGATATTACATTGTTGTTGTAACATCATGATAGTTTTTTTATGCCCATAATAAAATTATATATATAATACTTTAAAAAAATATAAACAAAAAAAATCAAAATTTGAGGGGGCGCAGCCACACCCCCTCGGCTCCATGTGGCTATGCTACTGGGTGCAGATGTTTGGATTGCTATTTATTTAAAGAGTAAATTTGTAGCGACGGATGCTTTGACCGTTTGTATCCATCGCAAAGCTAAACTAATAAGACTTTTCTATGTAAACATCTTGTGGTATTTATTCATGACTGTGAATGATTAGAATTACCAACTAACTCTAAAACCGGATGATATTGACCAAGTTTCTTTATACTTGATTTCATTGTCTGAAAAATTCCTCGGTGGATCACCACCTATAAAGAAGGTTAATGAATCATCTAGTTGTCGTATCCTTTTTCTTAAAATCAAGGTTATACATATTTCCGACTTAAGTCATTGAGATGTTATTAAATAAGCCTTGTCATATTGTAAATGAGAAACATCATTGCTTTTAATATGTTCGTTTAACGTAGATGGCATAGCCATTTTTAAACTCTACCATCCTACTTGACATGCTCAACTTTAAACATGCATATTTGTGTATTTGTAAGGTCTTGGAACTTCTTCCTCTTACAAACTGTAATGCTACAGAACATCAGACTTTGACATCTCAAAGTTTTTGAGTTCTCAATATTGACATATGGCCTAGCTATCTCAAAGTTTGGTTATATCAGTGATCAGTAAAATGAATTAATTACTAGAAGGTTTACATTTTAAGAACTAGTATGCCGTTACGGATTGCAGACCAATAAAATGTTACTATAGTGAACATGTAACTATAGTGATAACTTTACTAGTTCGGTTTGAGCTGCTTAATCATATTTCATTGTATGCTTGTAAATTTTAACATCAATAAGGTTATATCTTCCCTTTATTTTCTCCTTTACTGGGAAATTTAGGATATATAAATTTCACGAAACAAACTCTGTTTAGCATTGAAAAACTTAACTTAATGGCCAAACGAGTGAACTAGAGCCTATTAGAATAGAAGGCATCTCTAGTTGTCATCCATTGTTATATATTATGGGTCTTTATTGATTGGCAATAACCTATTTTATCCTAAAGCTAATACTTAGTATACTAGATCCAAAATAATGGTACTTGCTAGACGTGAATGAATGTTTTTTAACTTACAAGTGGATATTTTCATTCCTAAATTTTTTAAGAATAAATTTATGTAGCGACGAATGTTGTCCGTTGATCTATACAAAGTTAAAATAATACAAAATTTCCATGTAAATTTGCTTTCTTAAACATGTAAATATTCACATTGTTGTTATATCCAACAAACTGATAAAGAAAACTAGTAAATGCACACGCATACACAAACACACACTTACAAATGAAACAAACAATAAGTAAATTAAAGACGTAGGGAGGCACGGGAGGGAGGGTGTCAATGAGTCTGAGATGCAATACCAAAATTGTTCACATTCCGTATGTCATAGAAAGTTGTGTTATATGAGCAGCAGTTAAATACTATGGAAGCCCTCTACGTTCTCGCTCAAATCTTTTAGTATTATCCAGTTCATCCGAATAATATATATCTCTTCGTTTTCTTTACTTTTTACTAATTCTTTCTCTAAATACACCCAACATGTTTTCTATCTAGCAAGTGAAGTTTGCATAATAATGCGCATAGGACGACTGAAGTTGATGGAAATATGGACACAATTATTTACTCTGATTCTAGCATGTACACAAGTCCTTTTTCACTTACGTACTTCCTATGTCGATAACTCGTATATCTATTGCCATATATCATGGGGTATTGTTGACTAGGGAAAACTGGAAAAACCTACTTTCACCGCCAAAGGAAATAGTTTACTAGATCCAGAATATTGGTACTTGCTAGACGTGAATAATATTAATGCAGGATTTTTGAACTTGGGTGCAGACAGTTGCGTAGCTAGAATTTTCGTCTAGGGGGCGCGGTAATTACTATTAATTTTTTTATAATAAATACATTTATAGTTTCAAAAATATTATATATTTGTTGTATTCTTCTCATTGAAAAAAAATCAAGTTCTCCTTTTTAGTCCCACATTGACTAGGAGTTCTCATATTCATTTTTATATTAGTTTCTATCACTTACTCACTTGTGAGTTGTTGTAGACTAATCATGTGGACCACACGCCGCTGCCGCCCTGCCCGGTTCGGCGCGCATAATGTGTATCCGCCCACATTCCCATCCATGTCTCCATTTTAAAACACCAAACGCATCAAAAAAAATTGATGTTCCCTAGTCAATTTTAAAATATGGTGTTAAATTGTTGAAATATGGTGTATCCGCCCACATTCCCATCCATGTCTCCATTTTAAAATATGGTGTTAAATTGTTGAATCAATATAGAAATATATCTTATGAACATTTTTTTAGTGATGTATATACTGCTTTACTACTTTCCTTTTGTTCTATGTGCTACTAAGATAAATCTTAAAAAACCAATATATTTAGAAACTTTAGTAGACTTTAGCATTTGTTCATAAACATGTTCTTGAAAGTATACTGCTGATTAGTTGATGTTCTGTTGTTTCCTAAATATATTATTTTACCAATCTGATATTACATTGTTGTTGTAACATCATGATAGTTTTTTTTTATGCCCATAATAAAATTATATCTATAATACTATAAAAAAATATAAACAAAAAAAAAATCAAAATTTGAGGGGGCGCAGCCGCACCCCCTCGACTCCATTTGGCTACGCCACTGGGTGCAGATGTTTGGATTGCTATTTATTTAAAGAGTAAATTTGTAGCGACGGATGCTTTGACCGTTTGTATCCATTACAAAGCTAAACTAATAAGACTTTTCTATGTAAACATCTTGTGGTATTTATTCATGATTGTGCATGATTAAAATTACCAACTAACTCTAAAACCGGATGATATTGACCAAGTTTCTTTATACTTGATTCCATTGTCTGAAAAAGTTCCTCGGTGGATCACCACCTATAAAGAAGGTTAATGAATCATCTAGTTGGCGTATCCTTTTTCTTAAAATCAAGGTTATACATATTTCCGACTTAAGTCCTTGAGATGTTATTAAATAAGCCTTGTCATATTGTAAATGAGAAACATCATTGCTTTTAATATGTTCGTTTAACGTAGATGGCATAGCCATTTTTAAACTCTACCATCCTACTTGACATGCTCAACTTAAACATGCATATTTGTGTATTTGTAAGATCTTGGAATTTCTTCCTCTTACGAACTGTAATGCTACAGAACATCAGACTTTGACATCTCAAAGTTTTTGAGTTCTCAATATTGACATATGGCCTAGCTATCTATAACTTCCAAGTAGAATATGTATCAATGTATTGGTTGGATAATTTTGATTGATCGATTTCTTTTTGAATTTAGATTTCTCAAAAATACTGATGTTTCAGGAGATGATTTGGGCGAGGTTACTGAAAGTAGTAGTTACTGTTTTCAAGGTAGTACAATTGGTGTCGGGGCCTTATTCAGAAGGTAAATGTCTCATTTTGAGTAATTATTACCAAGTTATATGTTAAGAAATTATATTAATGATCATCATATCCATCAAACTGATAAACAAAACTTGAAACATATATATATATATATGGTAAATCATGAATGCTCCACTGGGATTCAAACACGGTCTTATGTTTCAACGCTCTAGCTACTTTAACTACCAGGTCTCGATATATATACAATCTTTGATTACAATTCATTTTTTACGTAGTTCTATTTTGTTAGATGATTCTTATGATAAGTTTTTGTGCCAGATGTTGGGTGGTTGATATATTATTGTGGGTTATAAATCATCAGTGGAATGGATGGAATTGGAAAAAGGTAAGTACATTTATGTAACATATATATGTTTTAATTTAATTTTTGATCAAAACTGAAACCTACAACATCTAGTTGTATGCATTCATGACTCAATAATTAAAATTACCAACTGAACTCCAAAATCATTTGACAATATTGACAAAGTTTCTTTATTACTTGATTCAATAGTTACGAAATTTTCAAATTTCTCGTGCTTGGTGAATATGTAAAGAAATATTTCAGTGGATCAACACCTATAATAAAGATGGTGAATGAATCATCTAGGTGGCGTGTTCTTCATATTAAAAATCAGGGTTTTACATAATTCCGATTTAAGGTATTAGGGTGTTATAAGTAAGCCATAGTCATTAGGGGGTGGCCGAGCCAGTGGGGTCTGGCGAGGGATTGAAGGGAGGTCTGGGTTCAAGCCAAGGCAAAAAAGAATAAAAAGTAAGCCTTGTCATATTGCAAATGTGAAATATCATTGCTTCTATAAACTCCACCATCCATCTTGACATACTCAACTTTAGATCAAGCGGACTTTTGTATGTATGCATATACTTATATGCGTAATTGTTCTCATATAGCTATACGGTAAAGGCTTATATGACTAAAATTTTGGAACTTTTTCTTAAAAGCGATAATGTTGCAGAACACTTGGCTTTAACTGTTTGACATCTCAAAAGTTTTTGAATTCTCGATCACTACAAACATATTGCCTAACTATCTATGGATTCTAAGTAGAATCTGTATCAATGTACTAGTTTGATAATTTTGATTCATGCACTTCTTTTATTAATGCTAGACTTTTAAAAAGTATTGATGTTTCAGGAGAATCTGGGATGGTGGTTACTACTTTCAAGGCAGTACACTTACTGCATGAACCCTTATTTGAGAGGTAAATATATATATTTTGAGTAATTATATCAATTATAACGTAGAAAATTATATTATTCATCAAATAGAAGTGAAAACACTTTAGAATTTTATTTTAAATAGCCGTTCAAAATGTTTAGGCAAACAAGAGGAAATGTTCTCATCGAGGAGGAAGCAGTTAATGCTCTTAGGAATGAACATGCTAATTTACTTTGCTTCGAACATGATAAGTAGAAGCTACATGAAGTTCCTCGAATTGGACAATGTTGTGGATGAAGAGCTGTTCACGATGGCGACTCTTCCTGTTGGTCATGCTTGGATGAACACTGATCTAGAGGCGGCGGCGGCTGCGTCGGAGTCGTCATGTGTAGTTCTAGAGTCGAACGGAGAGCCGGAGGGGAGGAACACTGCAGCAAGAGGAGCCTTGGCATTCTTCTTCTGTTGCATCTTCTTTTAGGTAGGCTACAAGTTGAGTTCTGGAGCCAACCTTTTCTCCTTCTTCTTCATTAACAACTCTTCATGTTGGTCATGCTTGGATGAACACTCTTCATGTTACAAAGAGAAAAACGAAGAGAAAGGTTGATGAATGGTCGAATCAGGATTCTCAGTTATTGCCAAAGCAGATGAATGGTTCCTTTTCACATACAGAAGTCTTGTGCGCTAAGGTATGGTTTTCTTTCTTTTCACATCAAAACTTAAAATGATGATGAATATATTTCTAGCCTATTATAGAAACACTTATACCTTTCTCGGTCTTTTGGCTAAGATCAAGTGTAGTATTCTGTTCTTATCAGTTTAATATTTGATATATTTATCTCAAAAGAAAAAAAAAATTGATTGGCCATGTCCCCACTCTTTATATTAAATTATTATTTTTTTTCAGGGGGAAGGCCCACACTAAGCAGATTGCTGCTGGGGCCATTAAGTCTCCCTTGTGTTGCACTACTGCATGGGTCTGGCACACCCTAATTAAAAATAGTTATTGATACATGGACAACAAAAGCCCAGGAAGTATTACAACAACCTATAAAATATATATTCTTGAAAATATAGTTTTTGTTCATTTTGGAGTCATCTCAAAAAAAGGGAGAAAAGCCAGTTAGTTATCATTTGTTAATATATTAGAATGTACTTTTTCCTCGTATTTTGATCACTTGCTTATATTTCTACTTTTTTTTTGCAGTTGCTTCCTCCATTTCTTGTGGCTAATTGTAGTAGTAGTAGTTGGCGCCTTGGCATTCTTCTTCTTCTTCTTTAAAAACTCTTCTTCAGGTTGGTCATACTTGGACGAACACTCAAACTTGTTCTCCTTCTCCTTCAGTAACAACTGATCTTCATGTTGGTCAATATTCTTGGATGGACACTGATCATCTAGCCTCTTGTAGAGGACGTCCAACTTGACTAGCTTTTGTTTTGCTTTCTTAGTAGTAGTATTAGGAGTAGGAGTGCAGCTTGATGGCTTGCTGTGTTGAGGCTCACTGGCTGCTATGGGAAGAGTCAGGAGAAGTGTAGTTCCAGTTGCAGCAGCAGCTGATCTTGTTCCTGCAGAGGGTTCCCCCTGCAACATGTGATGCTTCTTCAGCTCTGGCGGTGGCTGTGAGTCTTGCGCTATTTTCTTCTTCTTCCTCACACCTTCTCCTTTGTCCGCAACATCTTGGTCGTGCAGACGTTTCTTAGATGTTGTTGGTGCTGGCAACTTCTCCTCGGCTTTTCCTTTCTTTCTCGAACAAGACAAGCGTTTCCTCTTTTTTGTTGAACTTGACGGTGACCCTGCTTTTGCCGGAGGTACACTCAATGGAGCAACTACGATTATGCAGAACGTAAGAAGACATACATACATATATGCATGAAAGTTACAGAGATATAATAACTCAAAATGCTAGAAATTAATTATGTATTTAACAAGGTTCGCATTATCAGTATTGGTAACGGTATCGGTATCAGTATCGGATCCTTCCTATGAGTATTGGAATCAACGGTATCAACAGTATTGACGGTGTCGATAGTATAGACAGTTTTAGATTGGAGTATAGAATTTTTTTTGGCATTTGAATGCAAATAAAATTATTAAAAAATTAATCTTTTTCGTTTAATTTTTTACCGAATTGAGTGGAAAAGAGACCCCCAATATCGGTATCGGTCTGTATCGGTATCAGTCTGTATCGAATCAGGATATGCCAAATCATATCGATATTGACAGATATCAGATCGATATCTGACCTATTCTGCAAACTAACTTATTCTGCAAACTATAATATCTAGTGCAACTTAAATATGTAACTATTCTCACTTAGGGACATAATGAGTTGCCATATGTTTCCATTTAAATGCCGAAATAATATCCGTGAGTTCAGTACTATGCTACTAGCAATCTACCACAAAAACTTAATATTTCATTGTCTAAATTGAAACATAAATGGTGGTTCTAGCAGAAAAATCATACCACTTTTAATATATACAATATTATAATTAAATATAGATTCCAGAATAAGATTTTTTTTTTTAAAAGAGAGATGGATTGTAACATATATCACAACTTTAGTTTGCACCCTCTTTTAGGTTATGATTTGCAACATATTCAAATTTAAATATTATACTAGAAATATAATAGGCATAATAAAATAATTAGATCAATTTCAATAATATTATTAAATTTAAATTTGTGACTACCTGTTTCTAGGAGATGGTCCAATTGTGCTACAAGATTAACACTTTGATTGTTTATTTAGACATAATATGAAATTGAGAGGATGTTTGAGTGGCTAGGTTGAAGCTTCTCAAAACTAACTTCTTATAATTAATCCTCATAATATACATATTAGATACATAGATTTTATTTCGACAAGAAAAGTTTTAAATTGAAAAAAAAATTAAAAAGGGAGAAAAGCCAGGGATAATTTCTAAATAGAATCTGTATCAATGTACTAGTTTGATAATTTTGATTGATGCACTTCTTTTATTAATGCTAGACTTTTAAAAAGTATTAATGTTTCAGGAGAATCTGGGATGGTGGTTACTACTTTCAAGGCAGTACAATTACTGCAGGAACCCTTATTTGAGAGGTAAATATATATTTTGAGTAATTATATCAATTATAACTTAGGAAATTATATTATTCATCAAATAGAAGTGAAAACACTTTAGAATTTTATTTTAATTAGCCGTTCAAAATGTTTAGGCAAACAAGAGGAAATGTTCTCATCGAGGAGGAAGCAGTTAATGCTCTTAGGAATGAACTATGCTAATTTACTTTGCTTCGAACATGATAAGTAGAAACTACATGAAGTTGCTCGAATTGCACAATGTTGTGGATGAAGAGCTGTTCACGATGGCGACTCTTCCACTTGGTCATGCTTGGATGAACACTGATCTAGAGGCGGCGGCGGCTGCGTCGGCTGCGTCGGAGTCGTCATGTGTAGTTCTTGAGTCGAACGGAGAGCCGGAGGGGAGGAACTAGTCGATGGTAGCAGCACTGCAGCAAGAGGAGCCTTGGCATTCTTCTTCTGTTGCATCTTCTTTTCAGTAGGCTACAAGTTGAGTACTGGAGCCAACCTTCTCTCCTTCTTCTTCATTAACAACTCTTCATGTTGGTCATGCTTGGATGAACACTCTTCATGTTACAAAGAGAAAAACGAAGAGAAAGGTCGATGAATGGTCGAATCAGGATTCTCAGTTATTGCCAAAGCAGATGAATGGTTCCTTTTCACATACAGAAGTCTTGTGCGCTAAGGTATGGTTTTCTTTCTTTCACATCAAAACTTAAAATGATGATGAATATATTTCTTGAAAATATAGTTTTTGTTTATTTTGGAGTCATCTCAAAAAAAGGGAGAAAAGCCAGCTAGTTATCATTTGTTAATATATTAGAAGGTACTTTTTCCTCGTATTTTTATCACTTGCTTATATTTATATTTCTACTTTTGTTACAGTTGCTTCCTCCATTTCTTATGGCTAACTGTCTGCAATGAAGATCCATAAGATACTATCCAGTGACTAGAGTCCGAAACTAATGGATGCCGTGAATCCTAGAACATAAATACCATGCTTGCCTGCCATGGAAACCTCTATTGTCATTTAAGTTGAGGGGAAAACCCAGTTGGCAATTCCAAATTGAGAGACTCAACCCAAGAACATAGACAGTTTGTTGATTGAGAGGCTGAGGAGGAGGAGATCAAAAAAAACATTGTTAGAAAAAGTACAAGAAAAAGAATGGACTGAATCTTGCTCCTTTGTTCTCAAGATCCTAGAACATTTCTTTAGCTTCTTCTCTTTTACTTCTCATGAACAAACACGCTTTTGTTCTGTTGGGTTGAATGACATCAGTCCCTTGTTTGGAACTTTCAGCTGGGGGTCTCTCAACAACCCAAATCTCAATGGGGGTTTCAATGGAGGGCAAGCATGGCATTTTTGTTCTCGGCATCCTATAGTTTCGGACTTTGGTAATTTGTGAATTATGCATCTTCTATGCCTCTGGGGATTATGATCAACGACAACATCTATGAGGATTACTGACAACATCTCTGAGTATTGCTCTGTCGGCTGACCATCAAGCTACTATTTTTCATTTCGTGGCAAGAAGTTTCTTTTTGATGGAGTTTTAAGTTCTCATATCATTTTATTTTCCACATTTGTTCCTTGTTTACCTTCTTTTCATCATATGTAGAAATACGGTATGATGTGAATTGTTTCCTCTTTTAGTTCGTATATATATGCTTGAATGACTTCAAAATTGTTGCTTATAAAGCTTTTTGCATTATCACAATCCTCAGTAGAGATACCTTAGCCTATGCGTCAGAGTACCAACTTTTTTGGACCTAATGTTCAATATTGAGATTATACAACATGACTTTGTCTGTGTGGCACATATAAGCAACGCAAAAATTAATTTTATGCACCAAAGTACTGAACATATTGGACCCAGAGCATGTGAGTACAGTAGTCACAAGCATGCATTAACGGTGCGTTTGGTTTGTCCAGAGTTGGACAAACATAATGGTTGGACAAAAAAAGGGATATAATGTAATGGTGATTATATTACATCGCTTTCTTTTAAAATAAACTAGTAATGTGCACGTGCGTTGCACGTGTTTCCTATCATTTTTAAAAAATGTTTTGATAGTGTATTTTTTTATTTTTTTTATCTTGTCTTGTTCATTTATGGTCGTTTTAGTATTTTACTCATTCAGTAACTTTATAGTACATGTTTTATTTTATTTGTTTTGCATTTTTGAGGCTTAAAGATTGGGGACCTAATTATCAAATCTTAATTTAAATTCAAACACAGCTGCAAATTCAACACACTCCTTAGATTTTTGTAAACTAAAAATAATATAATAAATAAACTACTATTATCATCTATCTACTCTTTTTATACTTTGATTTTGATGGCCGTTGTCCTCTTCTTTTGTTTGTTTTTGCAAGCATCCTTTTTTGTTTGTTCATCAACATTTGAAGAGGCTCATTGTCATCGCTTGAAATCTCAATGTCAAAGTTATCTTCTTTGTCCTTGTTTTTTTGCATATTCGTTTGTAGGTGACTTTCTTTTCTTCTCATCATCAGTCGTCATAGCACCGTCTTTGCTTTTTGTTACATTCTTTTTCCAATTTGGTTTGCACGATATATATAGTTGTCGTCTTTCTTTCTCTCTTTTTTTGTGTTCCAGCTGAATTTTTTCAATTGCTTCTGCAAGGACATTCAATTTTTCTTGACAACTTCTGTCTTTTTGTTCAGCGGAATAAGAAAACGAATTTTGGTCAAAGCTTGCAAATTCAATCTCCTATAGTATTTTGATTCATGTTCTCCCTCCATGCATTTATATTGATATTATCTCTTGCAAAGTAATACATATTTTTAGACAGATGGACTTCTTTTTTCTACACAGTATTTTGTATTTAAATTAATTTATAATCTAGATAAATAATATTATACCTTCTCAATTGATTTTTTGTATTCCTCTACTGGACATCCAATATATATTGATGCCGCCTCCTATAACGTCGTAATGCATGCATTGTGATTTACTTGCACAACATTTAGCACCAATCTGTATCTGTAGTTATTTAAATAATAGTTAGTACATAGAATTAGTCTATCAATAAATTAATTTTGAAGTGTCTAATTAGTTCGTACTTGGTACCACTTCAACTTCTTCTTTATTACATTTACTGCATCCCATGGTCTCTCCATTTTTTGAAACTGATATTCACATTTTTGCATGAGTCATACCAAATGAATATCTTATTTTAGACTCTGCCTACGTTTCCTCTAATGCAATAATATTTATCCTACAATTTGAGAAGGGTTTAGCTATTTTCTTTTAGAAAATGTTATAAGAAATTAATGTATCAAAATAAATATTTTTATTTGATACCTTTTATATTAAAAATTCTAAAAAAAATTTATATTAACAATATTTTTCAACTAAGAGACAATATTATATATGTATATATATATATATATATATTTTAATATATATATATATATATATATATATATATATATATATATATATATATATATATATATATATATATATATATATATATATATATGCGTGCACGTCTCCATTTTGCGCTCACCAGGCCAACCATGCGCCTCCTTCGGGGGTGCATGCGCCCCCCGGGAGGTGACGGAATAGGAATATACGCCCACTCCCTTCCCCTGGGAGTGCATGCGCCCTTCACGGATGCCCCCCCCCCCCCCCCGGCTCTCAAGGTCCTGGCCCCCCTTCGGGCGCATACGGATTTCCACTCCCCGCGGGCGCTGCCATCGGATGCCCTCACGGGTCCTCTTTCCCCTTAGGCACCTACAATGGCGGCCCCCCTGCGACAGCTGGCAGCGGTGTGCCCCAGGCGACTCCTTCGTCCAATCATCCACCAGGAGCCTCCTCTTTCGCGGACAAGCTCAGAGCTGAGCGCTCGTTTGTCTCCCCTCTCTCCGAAGTGACACTCCAATCGATCGAGAACCCCCCTCCGTCAGGAGTCGGTAGTATCTCTGTGCGGTTCTCCGATCATGACGCTCGACACTATCCAAGACCTTACCGCGCACCTGGGTCATGCATTTCACCCCCACCTGCCCTAAAATCCAGCGGATCCAAACCCTGTCGACTCCTGGGACCTCTCCCCGGGATACAGCGTAGCCCCACTCCACCCTAATTCCACCCTTCTATACCTCTCCTCTGCCACAGGCGACAGGAAAGCTCTGCTCCACAGCTCAGGGTGGATCGGCAAGCACCACTTCACTCTCTCCAAATGGAACTCCCTCGGACCTCCATCCTCCTCGACCGTGTCCTCATGGGTCACCTTCCCGAACCTCCCCCTCATATGTTTCGCCACGACGACACTGAAAAGGATCGCTTGCTCCTTCGGCAAGTTCGTTGTTGTGGCTGACGAAACCTGCAGCGTCGCCAAGGGTAACTACGCCAGAATCTGAATGGAGATAGACATCTTCAGAGAGCTACCACAGTCCGTCCTCATAGAGTTCGGTGACAAGTCGTCCACTCAGCCTATTATTACGAGCAACGGATCAGCTTCTGCCAACACTGTCGCACCAAGGGCCACTCCCTAGCAAGATGCCACCGCGCCCACCCGGAGATAATCAAGCCGGTCTCTCGCTCATCCCGTCACCCGTCGCCCAATAAAATCCCTACATCGAATCCCATTCCCAATTCCCATCTTCATTTTACCTCAGATGATGAGATTGCCTCCTCCCGATCTCATACCATCTTCAAAGGCCCTCACCCAATTGCTGACCCAGAGCCTAGCTCTCCCCCGGAGCCAGCAGCTCGTTCAGGGGCCACGTCTATTGGGTATCTCCCCCACACTCCTCCTACTCCGCTGCTCACTGCCAACCAGTTCTACGCCCTTGCTCAGGACGCCTCCGATGATTCAGCAGAGCTCTCCATCTATGTCTGCTCAACACACCCCCCAACCAAGGCCAAGGCCAGAAACACGTAGCCATTGAGACCGCCAATCAGTCAGCTAGCCTCGCCCAGGGAATCAGTCTGCAGGAGATCTCTGTTTCCTCCGAGGCCGCAGAACCACAACATTCCTCGAGAGCCTCGATCGCCGCCCCTCAGCACTGAGCCCCAACTGAAGATCCCCACTCGAGGACCTCACCCCCCGCTGGCCCCGTCGCTTCTGATCCAGCACTAAACCTTGATAACACCGCTGCCGCCCTAGCATCTTCGCTCATCGAATCCCCAATCCAATATCGTGATTTTTTCGAGCGAATTGCGACTGTGTGCTCCCAGGAAGAGGCTCTACGGGAACTCCACGTCTTCTGCAACCTGGACGATAACCCCGATCTAGCCTACGCGATCCTACCCAGAATGCTGGAGGTCAAGCAGGCCCTTGATACGGCACTGGGTATACACAACAACGAACACGTCAACTTGGAGTCCTATTTCGCACACAAATTCCCGACTCCGAAGCTGCCCATCGGATCGCGAGAGGTTCAGCCTAAACGAGAAACATCGCAGTTTGCAGCGGTACCAACGTCTGTCCCGCCCAGGGTCCTACGCTCTTCTAGCTCGGGAAAGAAGCAGATCCCACCCTTTAAGTGTCCTCCTTAGTTTGGGGTGGATGGGTCCTCCCCGTCCTCTTTCTCCCAGTACCCCCTCTTATTCTGTACCCCCCCCCCCCCCCCCCCCCCCCAAGTTCTCCCGGCTTGTATCGCCTCCTCGTTTTGGTTTTATAGGTAAGCGTCCTCCAGAGTGGAGGTTTTGTAGGTACTTGGGCCATCTCCCGGCACCACCCCCTGTTTGCTTTGAATAATATTTTTCGTTTAATATATATATATATATATATATATATATATATATATATATATATATATATATATATATATATATAAGTCTTGACGCTTACGAATGATTTTCTCAATCGTCACCTTATTTGCACCTTGCATCCTTCGAATCATTGACATCTCAGATATCTTCATTGGTTTGTCGTTTTTGCTTAACCTATTAAGAATCCACATTGTTATGCTCATATTTAATTATAAATAATGTAGTTTATACATAATAATAATAATAATAATAATAATAATAATAAAAATAATCCCCCCTTTCTTGCGATTCTAGGGCTTGCGTCCCCCTAAGGCTCTCCGCCTTGGGTCGCCGTGCCGTCTCCACCCCCACCCTCTCAGCAACACTCCCTCTTCGGCTTCCCACCCACCCCTCCATCGTCCACCAACCCCTCCTCTCCCCCCCAACCCCCTTCTGGTTTCGACCGATGGCCCCCTCCTATGCTAATGCCAGTCCGGTCTACCCCCATCATGCCCTGATCCCGTGCTTGAACCGTCTCCACTTTCCCTCTCTCCCCCTTCTCCTGTCAATCCCCGCCCCTCCCCCCATCCTCCCCCCTGCCCCCTCCTCCGTATGTATTCCTCTTCGAGCTATCGGCGTCTTCCAAGGTCGCCCGGCTGTTGCCTTCTTCGAGGAAGAGGTGCGCCCGACTGTTGCCTTCTTCGAGGAAGAGGTCAGCGCTTTGGAGGCCCCCTACAAATTGGCACTCATCGGCAAATTCTCTAGATTTCGACCCCTTGTCAACACAATACAGCGTGCTCTTCAAGGATTCGGCTTCTCCGGCGCTATGGCGGTCGGCGTCCTCGATGCCAAACATCTGCTCATTCGCCCGTCCTCTATCGATGATTTCTTACGATTCAGGTCTCGAGACTTATGGTTTGTTTCCAGAGCGCCTATGCGGCTTTTCAAATGGACTCGAGACTTCTCTGTCTCACAAAACGTCCATAGCTCATGTTTGGGTCTCATTCCCCGACTTTCTGACCTACTTGTTTTCCAAAGCCGCCATTTTCACCTTTGCTCGTTGTATTGGAATCCCTGGAAAATCGATATCGCCACCGCTTCCCTCACCCGACCTAGTCGGGCCCAAGCGCTTGTGGAGGTGGTTATTGGGCAGCCCCTTCATGACAAAATCATAATCGTCCTCCCCGACGATAACATCTTCTGGCAAGCCGTCGAATACGAAGACAACCCGATTTTCTGCTCTATGTGCTTCCACCAAGGCCACGTTTCCATTCCCTGCAAAATCTTTATCAATTTCGTCTCTCCTACAGATTATTTAGATAATTCTCAACCTACGGCGGTAGAGGATGCCATTGCAGTGGTTGCCCAATCGTCCCCCAGTTGCAGTTCTACCCATCCCCTCAATGCTGTTCAGGATCAACCCATCAACCTCCCCCACCCCACGTCTCCAGATCGACCGAACAAGTCACCTACGTACACCCACCCCTCCCCTCACCGCCCCAACTATCATCCTCCTCAATCGAACCATTCTCAATTCTGCCCACCCCCATCTTCCATCAACCTCCAATCCTCCACTCTGCCAAACCACTACCTCTCCTATCCTCCCCCCTCCCGCTCCCCTTCTCCCTCTCACTGTCCCCTTCCTCCGGAAAAAAACTCAAGACTAAAATGATGCAGATGAGGCGCTCCGCAGTGAGCGTATACCTCGCCCAGGACTCATGCCCAGCGAGACAGATGCCGCCCTCCACAGGCTCCGACCATTTTGACTGCGAAGACAACAAGCATTCCTGTGCCCCCCAGATTTCAAAAGTGCTACTGTCTGGGATGCTCTCCGGGACTATCCACTGACGGCGAAGGTGGTATCCCTTCCCTCTGACATCTCCCCCGAGCCCTCACACCACCTCATCCCCCTCCGTCATCCGGGAGACACCAAACTTAGAAAGCCAACCAGAATCGCCGCATCAAAAATGCTAAATCGAAGAGAGGCGCGCCCCCTCCTCCGATTAGCACCACTTCAAATCCCCCTACCCCCTCGATGATTAGCATTCTGATTTGGAATGCTAGGGGCATCGATGGGTCAAATACTATCATCGATGGGTCAAATACTATCAATCATCTCAAAAGTCTTAGAAACGTTCACAAATTCTCCCTCCTTACTATTATTGAAGCCAAAGTCGATCCATCCAAGATTGATAGTTACAGGATTATATTAGGGTTTGATCGCGCCATCCCCCTGACAAAGACATTTGGTTCTTCTCTAAATTGGATTTCGAGCACCAGGTTATTGCCTCCAACGACCAATGTATCTCAGTGGAGCTATCCCTTCCCGAAATTCAACGCTAGTCCATCCTCACCATCGTCCACGGAGGTAGAACCAAGCAAAAGCGAAGAGAATTATGGTATCACCTGATTCAAATTACCATCGATTTCCCGGATCACTCGGGGATCTGTAGCGGGGACTTCAACGCTATCACCTCGCCACCGAAAAATCCGATGGAGCTGACCCTGACTTCGGCTCAATGAATGGCTTCAACTAGTTCATCTTCAAAGCTAATCTATTCCACGCTCCTTACTCATGTTCTCCCCTAACAAGGGCTAAGGCTCTGATGGTCAACAATCTTGCCTCGATAGAGTGCTGACCAACCAAGCTCTACTCGACTCCATCCACCACATCGACGTCACTCACCTAAGCAAAATGTGCTCCGACCACTCCCCTCTCCTGGTGAACATCTACGTCCGAGGGACTAGGGCGGCAAGACCTTTCAAGTTTCAACAATTTTGGCTAAGCGACCCGGAATTGCTCTCTGACGTTGGGCGTGCATGGGGCGGTTTCCAGCATCAGTGCCCTCTCACTAGCTTCTCACTCAAATTGCAGTATGTCTGTCACGCCCTGGCGGCGTGGAGCCGTGAAACCTTCGACGGTATATTTCAAGCCGTCCGACTCGCCGAGGAAGCAGCCGCCGCCGCCGAATATGAGTATGCCTTCGTCTAATGTACCGAGAATCGCAACAGGTTGAATGATTCCAAGGCTAGCCTCCATCGATGTGTTGCGGTGGAAACGTCCTTTTGGAGACATGCTTCTCATCCTCATCCTCATTCTTCAGGTGTTAGCGACCAGAGCCTTCTTTGAGAGAGCCCGCTACCCAAGCGATATTGCAGACATGCTTCTCATCCTCATCCTGAAATCCCCCAATCCAACTACCTTCTCCGACTACCGCCCAATTACTGTAAGCCCACTTTCCGATTTTTATTTTTAGTCTTATATATTTTTAAGTTAGAAAATAAAATTTATTTTTTTCTTAATTCTATAAAAGATATTGGGAGAATTTATGAAATGCCCAAAAACTAAAAAAGTTTTACGTAAAACCCACCGACAAAAAAACTTTCATCGCGTGCCCAGAATTAGAGAAACTTATCCAAAGCGGGTTCCAAATGACCCTTTTGCCCTTACTTTTAATTTATTGAAAACACCCACGAAACTGCTCTTAAAAAAAACGTTTCGATACTTCATCTTCTTCCATACGCTGCTCACTTTCGAATCTAGGTTTTCTTCTCAAAAATCTTCAAAAACTTGTCGAAAAATTTCGGAAAGACCGGGACAAACGGCAAAAGTGCTAAAACGGAGGTCCAAACATCATTTTTTTGCGATTCTAAAATTTCGGAAGGTCGTCTAACGATAATATCGTTACTTTCAGTCTCCTCGACGATACGCTCATTTTGCGACAAACGGGACCTCGTTTCGACCTCCCAATCAAAAGTTATGGCCCTCCAAAGTTTCAGCTGACCATAAAATGCAGGAGAATGACCATTCTCCGTGTTAGAACACGAAAAATGTTAATTTCGCATGAGGGTGGTCATTCTCCGTGTTAGTAACACGGAGAATAGTCATTCTCCGTGTTAGTAATACAGAGAATGGCATTCTCCGTCTTAATTTACACGGAGAATGTCATTCTCCGTGTAGTTTATCACGGAGAATGGTCATTCCAGTGTTAAAACACAGGAGAATGACCATTCTCCGTGTTAGAAACACGGAGAATGCCATTCTCCGTGTTAAATAAAACGGAGAATGTTATTCTCCGTGTTAAATAAAACGGAGAATAGCATTCTCTGTGTAATTTATCACGGAGAATGGTTATTTCAGTGTTAAAACGCAGGAGAATGGTCATTCTCCGTGTTAAATAAAACGAAGAATGACGTCCTCCGTGTTAAACAAAACGGAGAATGGTCATTCTCCGTGTTAAATAAAACGGAGAATGGTCATTCTCCGTGTAATTTAGCACGGAGAATGGTCATTTCAGTGTTAAAACGCAGGAGAATGGCCATTCTCCGTGTTATGACATTATCCATGTTTAATAAAATGGAGAATTGCCATTCTCCGTGTAATTTAGCACGGAGAATGACCATTCCAGTGTTAAAACGTAGGAGATGGTCATTCTCCGTGTTAGAAACACGGAGAATGTCATTCTCCGTTTTAAATAAAACGGAGAATGGCATTCTCCGTGTTAATTTACACGGAGAATGGCATTCTCCGTGTTAATTTACACGGAGAATGGTCATTTCCAGTGTTAAAACGTAGTTCTCCGTGTAATTTAGTTTTTTCAGGAATAAAGAGTTTCGTTCTTCTTTCAAAGCGATGATAATTCTTATAGAAAAGAAGAAAAAAGATCTTCTCTCCACAATTGACCCAATCGTCGGAAAACTTCAAATGTCTCCACGATGAAGATGATGATGATGGTGATGATGATGACGAGCGATGATTTGAGTTCGACCGAAGAAAAGCACACCGAACTACGAACGATCTTTGCGATCTCTGCTGAAGATGAGAGCAATGGAATTCAGATTTTCCGTGAAGAAGAAGAAGACGAAAATCGCAATCCAGATCTGAGTTTTTTGAATTCAAATACATATAGATGACCAATTCGCACTGAGGGGTAGTTTTGGTATTATAAAAATAGCAGTTTCCAGCGGGTAGCATCTAAAAGGGAATCTTGGAATAATTAACGTGAAAATACTTAATTCTGGGTATTTCATAAAACTCTTCCAGCGGGTGGGCATTTCATAAAAGCCCACCCCGAAATTGGGTTTCTCAACAATTTCCAGAAAGATATTTGTATTGACAAAGGAATTTTTCAAACTATTTTTCAATTTAATTTTGTTTTTATAAAAGATATACTTTTAAATTTATTAATTTTTTATTATCAATTATGTTTAAGTTTATATTTGTAAAAATCTATTTTTAAATATTATTTAATTATTATATATTATTGGATTTAGATGTGGTCAATTCTAAATTATGATTGGATTTAGTCATAATTTATTACTATATTATTTTAGATGAGATTTGTATTCATAAAAATATGCATTTAGGAATATTTGAATTATTCTTATCAATATTTTTGATATTTGATTTTATGAAATCTATTTTAAAGATTATTTAAAATATTAGATATTATTTTAAATTAATATTATTGTGATTAATTATGGATTGAGATTTGGTCAAATCTAATTTAAATCATGGAAGGATTTAAATCATTGAATCTAATCTTCCTTATTTAGGAAATCTCCCATCTCCTATATAAAGGAAAGCCTCCCTTTGCTTTTTCCACAAACCCAATTGTTATTATGGTCAAATATTGATTGAGATTTGATCCATATATTTTGAGATTGGTTTGATTTGAATTTAATGGAAAGATTTATTCATTAGATTCTTGACCCTTCCTATATAGAAAATTGAGTAAATCCCCATCTATTTAAGGAGTCCTTATTCTTCTCCCAAAGCCAAAACCCTTACAATCTAATGCTAATTAAGTAATGAATATTCATTATATATACCTATTGAACCTATGTCATCTTTTATATTTTATTTTCCAAAATTTCTCTCTTTTTCATCCAAAATAGGCCAAAATTCATCATAAGTTCAGCCTCGTTTTTTTGAAGCTATAACAAATTTGCGAGGCCGTTGCAACCAACTCCGGACTCCGTTTTGTCTCCATTTTTTTCTTAGAGCCGTATCGAGGTTAGCTTTCCAAATCTATAATTTATTTTTATAATTATGAATGTAAATTTCTGAAAAATTATTTGAATGTCAGTTGTCTAAAAAATTGACATGTCGTACTGTTTTCGAGATTTTAGGAGATCCTGAACTCCGTTTTGTGAATCGTTTGATGTTTTGGAAAACTGACACATAGATATATAGCATATTAATTTTCTAAAAATTAATAAAATATTTTAATATTTTGTTTAATTTGTAGAACCTATAAATGGCCGATGACCCCAGCAGGGCATAGCTTTTGCCATGGCTATTGAGGAGCCCGAGCCCAAACCAGATGTGATAGCAGGTTCCATACTTCTCAAATATTTTTCCGCTATAGCTTTGTTTGATTCAGGTGCATCCCACAGTTTTATTTCTGTAGCTTTTGTATTCAAGCATAGCATAGCATATGAACCCTTGGGTGGTAGTTGCAAAATTAAGACAGGCGGAGGCGCTATCCTAGTCAAGGATATTTGCATGAGGTGTCACATCACCTTGGAAGGAAGAGTGTTGTGTGCTAACTTACTCGTAATGCCCCTTTCGAGTTTCGACATTGTTCTCGGGATGGATTGGTTGAGTAAGAATTATGCCAGTATAGACTGCCATCGAGGATGTGTTGTATTTAGTCCTCCCGGGCAGTCTGCATTCGAGTTCGCTAGAGGGGCGATAGAGCAGCAGAGTCAGGCTTTTTGTGGAGCTACGATTCAGGTGGAAGAGGCACTGCATCCCATCATCGAGGAATTCATGAACGTTTTTCCTTTGGACTTACCAGTATTGCCGCCAGATAGAGACGTCGAGTTTGCTATTGATTTGGTGCCAGGCGCAGAACCAACGACACAACCAGTGTATCGGATCAACAACAAGGAAACTGAAGAATTGAAGAAGCATATCGATGAATTGCTAGAGAAAGGGTTCATCAGAGAGAGTTCGTCACCATGGAGATCCCCTATTCGTTTTGTGCCGAAGGAAGATGGTATGGTGCGGATGTTCATCGACTACCGGACCTTGAATAATCATACTATCAAGAACAAGTACCCATTGTCGAGGATTGACGGTCTCTTCGATCAATTGAGCGGCGCACGGGTATTCTCGAAGATAGATTTGAGGCCAGGTTACCATCAACTGAAGGTGAAGAAAGAAGATATACCGAAGACTGCCTTCGGAGCCAAGTATGGACAATACGAGTGTATGGTGATGCCGTTCGGGTTAACCAATGCCCTGGTAGTCTTCATGAACTTGATGAACAAGGTATTCCATCCGTACCTTGACAAGTTCGTAGTAGTGTTTAACGATGACATACTCATTTATTCGAAAACATTGGAAGAACACGAGGAACATCTGAGGATCGTGCTAGAGACCCTCAGGAAGGAGCAACTCTATGAAAAACTCTCGAAATGTGAGTTTTTCTTGAATAAGGTGGAGTTCCTCGGACATGTGGTGACAGGCGATGGTATATCCGTTGATTCAAAGAAGATTGCAGCTATGGAAGCTTGGATTACTCCGACTATGGTGGCAGAGATACGAAGCTTCTCGGGATTAGCAGGATATTATCGAAAGTTCATGCAAGATTTCGTTCGGATTGTGGAGCCGATGACTTGGCTCACTCGAAAGGATGTAGAGTTCATATGGACAGAGGACTGCCAGGCTGCGTTCGATGAGTTGAAGAAGAGGCTGACGACAGCCCCCATTTTGGCTTTGCCCTTAGGATCAGAAGGTTTCACCATTTATAGTGTTGCATCGGGAAAGGGACAGGATTGTGTCCTAGAGCAGAACAAGAGAGTGATAGCCTATGCGTATCGACAATTGAGACCGCATGAGAAGAACTACCCCATACAAGACCTAGAGTTGGCAGTCGTGATCGTAGTCTTGAAGTTGTGAAGATACTATTTGTATGGAGAGCGGGTAGAAATTTTTACTGGTCACAAAAGCTTGAAGTACGTCATTACACAAAAGGAGTTGAACATGAGGCAACACAGATGTCTTGAGCTGATAAGTTACTATGATATTTCTCTACAATACCACCCGGGAAAAGCCAACGTTGTTGCGGATGCTTTAAGTAGGTATCCCGTAGCAATGTGCTTGACTCGAGATCGTCACTTATTAGCGGACTTGGAGAGTTTGGGCATCGAGATCGTCATTCCAGGGGCCGAAATGCAGATGATGGGCATGCAGACACTACCAAAATTTATCGATTTAGCGACGGCTATATCCGTCGCCAATCCGACGGTAATTACAATTAGCGACCGATTACTGACGGATTTTGGCCAAAAAAATTCATCGGCAATCAGCTCGTCGCTAATAACGATCCGTCGCTACGTAGTCGTCATGCGACGGAATAGCGACGTTTTATCGACTTAACAATACAAAGCAGTAGCGATGACGTTCCGACGGACTAGCGTCTTTTTCAAGTATTAAGTACTGAAATGTGTAGACAATAGCGACGTAAAGTTCCGTCGGTAACCCGTCGTAATAGCGTATCAGAGTTTATCATGCCGTCGCTAATTCGTCGACGCCTTCGATAACAAAGGACGGATTAGCGACGGTTTACTGACGGAATATCCGTCGATCAGCTTCTGGAAATTCATGTCATTTCCAGCAACATGGCGACGGATAAGTCGTCGCTAGTCCGTCGATATATATCGACGGAATACGGACGGATTATCCGTCGATCTTGTTCTGGAAATTCTTGGTATTTCCAGAATAACGGCGACGGACAGGTCGTCGCTATTCCGTCGAACAATATACCATGCCGACGGATAATCCGACGATCGTCCGTCGCTACCTGGAAACATATTCAAATCTCCAGTTAGCGACGGAATAGCCGTCGGAAAGTAGTCGGAAACTGGTAGTAACCGTCACAAAACGGTCACAAGTCCGTCGCTAACTGACAATATTTAAAAAAATTACAACGCTTTCCCTGTTCGCAAAAATTTGCATAAACCAAACCAATATATAATACACACCAATTATCCAACAATCACATAGACCAAATATATTATGCACACCAATTATCCAAGAATCACATAGACCAAATATGCACATACGAATTTAATGCACACCAATTATCCAAGAATCATATAGACCAAACCAAATTAATATAAAATAGACATCAATTATCCAGAAGAGTAACCTAATATCCATCGTTATAATCCGATCATAGCACAAATATTCCAAATTTTTCACAAATATTCCAAAACACATAGGAAAGAGTTGGCCAGTTACAGTAACCTAATATCCATCGTTATAATCCGATCATAGCACAAATATTCCAAAATTTTACAAATATTCCAAAACACATAGGAAAATCGACTTTGGCCTCAACAAAGACCACAAGTCAGACGATGAATCCTCACAGCCAGGGATGATAGTTGCGTTGAGGCATGTACCATTCTATCAGCCACTTTGCATACAAAGGCTCAATCTGGTTGAGGTCTTCTGTAGCGACAGGAGGGTCGATCCCGATGCTACTACTCTCTGACGGTGGCTCCTCTTTAGCTTCAAGCTTGGGAGCAATCTCTTCCCTGATGGTCATCGGTTCTTCCTTGACCTCGACCTTTGGTAACACCTTCTCCTTAACAGTCACCGGCTCTTGTTTGACGACGGAGACTTCCTCCGTGTCGACCTCCAAGGGTTTCTTGCCTCGACCCCTTCCTCGACTAGCAGCACCACCTCGACGAGTTCTAGGAGCCATCTTTCTGACAACAGAAATTTTCATATAGGGTAAAGAAATTTACCCAAGTTATAAAAGTTGTGACGTTGGTTTTTTGCGTTCATCATCATTAGAGGGAGCAGTACTGGAAAAGTTGTGACGTTGGTAGCATGAGAGAGTAAAAATCTGTATCACAAGACTAACAGAATTACTATGTAATCATGTACTCACCAATAACCGGATGTAACTGGAGTCGTTGGGCCTATCGTGCAGTAATTTGTGGATCCGCTGGTATAGGCCAGATGTACTTAGTATCTAGTGTATCAGATTAGTATCGGTCTATCGGTTTGGTATAGGACGTATCATATTGGTATTGGCCTTAACAAATTGGTATCGTCCTATATCCGATATGTACATGTATCGGGCGAATAGCTAGGATTCATATTGGCCTTATCGATTTGGTATCGGTCATATCCGATAGGTATCGGCCGTGTTGGATTAGTATAGACTATTTCGGATTAGTATCGTGGAAGGTTTAGTAACAAATGTACTTGGATTTCTCTCTTCTCGAGCTAGAATACCATTGCAAGAGAATCACCAGATCGTGATTGGCCAGTTACAGTAACATACATACTTCCTTTTCCATCAGGAAAAGCGAGATTGAAAAGGAAGTAAGTATGTTCTGTAACTGGCCATCTACGCTCTCGTGACTCTCTTGCAATGGTAATCTAGCTCTAGAAGAGAGAAATCTAAGTACAGTTGTTACTAAACCTTCCACGATACTAATCCGAAATGGTATATAATAATCCAACATGACTGATACCTATCGGATATGACCGATACCAAATCGATAAGGCCAATATGAATCCTAGCTATACGGCCGATACATATCGGATAGGACGATACCAATTCGCTAAGACCAATACCAACCGATACGGCCCATACCAAAACGATAGATCGATACTAATCCGATACGGTCAATACTTATAAGTACCTACGGTCCAGGAGGTTGATCCGCTAGTACATCCGCTAGTACAACCATTGTGGGACGAGCACGGAAACTTTGACAAAGGAGACCACCATGCCGTCAGGAACCTCTCACTCGAGCTCTACACGAAGGATGTCCACTTGAGCTCTGGGGCAAAATTTTGGCTCGGAGCAAGAATCTGTTGACGGAGCACATCCACCTTGCTGTCAGAAAAAAATAGTAACGGTGAGAGACCCATCTGAGTAGGACGTATACTCTGATAATATCCCCTCCAACACTCAATACCACTACTGATATCATTCTTATAAAGGTGATCTCTCATAGTATACGTCATACTCAGATGGATGTCTCAGTGTACTCTCTCTTGTTGCTTGTCGTATCATCATTGCCGAGGGATGAGGGTCGGAGGACAGTCAACTTTATCTACGGATACATAGTTTCTGCCTCGCCAGTCGAACGGCTGCAGGGACTATGTCCTGATCACCATGTCGTAGTCCAATACAATCCAGAGATTGACACAGTTCTAATTCATATATGTAGTCCAATACAAATAGTCTAATACAAAACAACCCAATACAAATAGTCCAATACAAATAAGTACTAATAGCTAATGAGAACCATGCTGCTCACGCAAACGCTCAGTGATACGTTCACGCAACCACCTCGAAAAAGCGAGATTTTTGGCGCGAGGAGAGATGTCGTCCCTTGCAAGGACTGCATGAAGAGAACTCTCGGTCTCACTAGCTACCGGTGCTGGATGAATAGAACTCCCGGTCTCACTAGTAACCGGTGCCACTTCCTCCTCAACTGTAGGAGGAACCACCTCAGTATTCACTGTTTTCTTCAAACGATGTGCCGCTCCTCGGGTCATGGGTGCCATCTGGTAAGATCGATAGTCACAAATAATATAATTGAAACATAAGCAAGCTAACTAAAGGAACCATGATGTAATTTGAGTATATTTTCGAAAGCCGATAAAGTATGAAAAATTAGATTTTTTGCCAAGTGTGAGAACGGATGGCTCAGAACACAACCCAAGGTTCATTCAAGCATACATTAGTGTGAATCATCTATGTTCTGTACATATGGTGTAGTATATGTTCTTATCGTATCTAGGATCTGAAGGACGTAACAGAATCAAGATGAACTCACTAATGTCATACTAAGACATCATCTACTACTATATAAGATATAGTGATAGGTTGTCGTATCATCATTGCCGAGGGATGAGGGTCGGAGGACAGTCAACTTTATCTACGGCTACATAGTTTCTGCCTCGCCAGTCGAATGGCTGCAGGGACTATGTCCTGATCACCATGTCGTACCGTAGATTAATGCAAATGGAGCTGGAACTGCTGCCAAAATACAGTACTACTTCACCATATTGTACCATTTTACTCTCTCTCTCTCTCCTCCCCTCCGGCGCTCTCACTCTCTCCGGCGCTCTCACACTACTAATTCCTATGTGATTTAAGTGTGAGAACGGATGGCTCAGAAAACAACCCAAGATTCATTCTAGCATACATTAGTGTGAATCATCTATATTCTGTATACATATCGTGTAGTATATGTTCTTATCGTATCTAGTATCTGAAGGACTTAACAGAATCAAGATAAACTCACTAATGTAATACTAAGACATCATCTACTACTATATAAGATATAGTGATAGGTTGTCGTATCATCATTGCCGAGGGATGAGGGTCGGAGGACAGTCAACTTTATCTACGGCTACATAGTTTCTGCCTTGCCAGTCGAATGGCTGCAGGGAATATGTCCTGATCACCATGTCGTGTCGTAGATTAATGTAATTAATGGAGCTAGAAATATTCGTCGCTAACAGGTAACTAGTCCATCGCTAACTGAGTTGTCACATACACATATGTATATCACAGCTAGATGTATAGATATATACATCAATACAGAAGTACACAACTGATAGAACTCACACTGTCCTTGAGACAGTGAACATATACACCATGAATCCAAACCCCATATTCACATTTGCTATATCCAAACACCACCAAACTAATGGAACACCCAATATGGATAACACATTATTTAGCCAATATATAAACTCAGATGAATTTGAGAAGCAAAGCCACCCGCCGCCCCCGACCAAAGCCTGCCGCCCAGTAGTTCGGTTGCATATATATATGAAGAGTGCTTAAGGGTGTGCATCGGTTGCAAATAGCCCCGATGCACCCGCCCCAAGCCAGCCGCCCAGCCCCCGACGCCACCGCCCCAAGCCCACCGCCCAGCCTTCGACCCAAGCCAGCCGTCCAGCCTCCGACGCCCCAGCCCCAAGCCCGCCTCCCAGACCCCGACGCCCCCGCCCCAAGCCCACCGTCCAGCCCCCGACCCAAGCCAGCCGCCCAGCCCCCGACGCCCCCGCCCCAAGCCAGCCGCCCAGCCCCCGACGCCGCCGCCCCAAGCCCACAGCCCAGCCCCCGACCCAAGCCAGCCACCCAGCCCCCGACGCCCCAACCCCAAGCCCGCCTCCCAGACCCCGACGCCCCCGTCCCAAGCCCACCGCCCAGACCCCGACCCAAGACAGCCGCCCAGCCCCCGACGCCCCCGCCCAGCCCCCGATGCCCCAACCCCAAGCCCGCCTCCCAGACCCCGACGCCCCCGCCCAGCCCCCGACGCCCCAACCCCAAGCCCACATCCCAGACCCCGACACCCCCGTCCATCCAACCGCCCAGACCCCGACCCAAGCCAGCCGCCCAGCCCCCGACGCCCCAGCCCCAAGCCCGCCGCCCAGCCCCCGACGTCCCCGCCCCAAGCCTACCACCCAGCCCCCGACCAAGCCAGCCGCCCAGCCCCGGACGGCCCAGCCCCAAGCGCGCCGCCCAGCCCCTATACAACACTGCAAGAGAGAGAGAGAGAGAGAGATCGAGAGAGAGAGAGGGGGTTATCTTCGGGAGAGAGAGAGGAGAGGACGCCGACGCCGACGACGAGCCCGACGCCGATCACCGAAGCCGACACTGGCGAGAGAGAGAGAGACGAGAGAGAGATGAGAGAGAGATGAGAGAGAGGAGAGAGAGTGAATTTGGGGAGAATGCGAAAAGTTCCTCCCGCCGTTTCATTTAAAGTCTGGTACGTATATATAGCGACGGACTAGCGACGAACAAAAAACCCGTCGTCGAACAGTCGCCCTTTTGATACGTGCCGACTGAATATCCGTCGCTAAGTCGTCGAAGATATGTCCCGCCAATTTTTTACACAATTCCCGCCAAATAATCGACTGCGTAGCGACGACTGTAAATCCGTCGCTATAACTCCGACAATCTAGCGACGGATGTGCGACCTTTCCTCCCTCTAAAATTAAAATAAAAATGACAAAGGCGTGTGGTCGGTAATCAGTCGGCGAGCGGCCACGAAGCCCTCGCTAATGCCGACTGAAAAATTCTGTCGCTAAATATCCGTCGCTAATTTAGTGTATTTTGGTAGTGAGATTCAGTCAGGACTGATGGACAGGATTCGGAAGGCATAGCACTAGGACGAGCAGCTGAAGAACATCATGGCACAGGCACGGGCCGGTTTGCTAGACGACTTCACTATTGCAGATGATGGTTCGTTGAGGCACGTGACGAGGCTTTGTGTACCTAGTGGAGAGCTTAGAGAAGAAGTTATACGGGAGGTACACCGTTCCCAGTATTCTCTACATCCAGCAGCCAATAAGATGTACAAGGATCTGAGAAACCACGTGTGGTGGTATGATATGAAAGGAGAAGTGGCCTACTTTGTTTCTAGGTCCTCGTATGTCAGCAAGTTAAGGCAGAGAGGTAGAGAAAAGAGGATTGTTGTCGCCACTATCGATACCCGAGTGGAAGTGGGAACACATCACCATAGATTTTGTTTCCGGTCTTCCAAGGTCATCGGGCAAAAAAGATGCAATTTGGGTCATCGTTGACAGGTTGACCAAATCGACCCATTTTATACCATTCAAAGTGGGGTTATCTACGGAGAGATTGGCGGAGCTATAAGTGAAGCAGATAGTCAGGTTGCACGGGGATCCAGTGAGTATCATGTCAGATCGCGACAGCATGTTCACATCCCACTTCTGGTGGAGCCTACAGGCTAGCTTGGGCACAGTGCTCAAGTTCAGCACCGCCTATCATCCGTAGACGGATGGACAGTCAGAGCGGACCATTCAGACGCTCGAGGATATGCTGCGGACGTGCGTGCTAGATTTTGGCGGCTCATGTGAGGATCACCTTCACCTCGTAGGGTTCTCCTACAACAACAGCTACCAAGCTAGCATCGAGATGTCCCCGTTCGAAGCGCTATATGGGCGGAGATGTCGTATCCCGCTTTCTTGGGACAATGTGGGCGAGCGAGCACTGTTAGAACCAGAGATGGTAGTAGATGCTGCAGAGAAAGTCAAGATGATTGGAGAGCGACTTCGTGTGGCACAGGACAGACAGAAGCACTGGGCTGACAGTCAACATAGACCATTAGAGTTTGTGGTAAAGAATCCCCTTATTATAAATTACGTGTTAGTTATAGATTCTTGGTGATATTTGTGCATTTTAGGTTGGCGACTTGGTGTTTTTGAAGATTTTCCCGATGCGTGACACTATTCGTTTCGGTAAAGGCGGGAAACTCAGCCTACGCTTCGTTGGGCCATCTGGTATTCTCGAGAAGATCGGTACAGTAGCACACTGTTTGGCCTTGTCGTCCTGCACTGGAAGGAGTGCATAACGTGTTCTACGTATCCCAGCTGAGATGATACTTGGTGGACCCCAGCCATGTGTTGGATCATTCGAAGATCAAAGTGGGACCAAGTCTCAGCTACCAATAAGGTACTGAGGAATCAAACAATCTCCTTGGTTCGTGTCACGTGGAGACATCACTCTCTGGGTGAATCCACGTGGGATAGAGAAGA
Source organism: Iris pallida (assembly GCA_029216955.1). Classification (NCBI taxonomy): domain Eukaryota; kingdom Viridiplantae; phylum Streptophyta; class Magnoliopsida; order Asparagales; family Iridaceae; genus Iris; species Iris pallida. The sequence continues at coordinate 12,038,060 of JANAVB010000197.1, forward strand.
TAAGATGCGCGAGCGTTACCCCTATCTTTTTGAGCCATGAGGTACATTTTCCATCCCATGTCCACTCTAAATTTCGAGGACGAAATTTTTCTGGGGGTGGGTTTGTAAACCCTTGATCAATTTCTTTTATTATTATTTTTTCGACATTAAAAATTGTTGATTCAATGTAATGTTTATTACATATGACCCCAAGAGGAGAGAATTCGTATAGGCACCAAAAGGCAGGGACCTAAGTGATTAATGTTGGGATTAATGTATTCAAAGAATATAGGTATAACCCCTATACCAAACCCGATTCAAACATCCTATTTGAATTGAATAAGATAACTCCAACTCCAATTCAAAATCTAAATCCCTCTATCAGTTTTCCTTTGAATCAATCCAAACCCTATGCGTATATAAAGGGGCAACAGCCGATCCCAACCCTCTCCTAACTCTAGAAAGCTCATCTTCTCCCCTTCCGCAGAAGACTTGTGATAAGGAGCAGTTGAGTTGGTGCAAACAGGTGAGTACATCTTCCTTCGAAATACAAATTTCTGATTTCCTCTCACCAAAAATAGCAAAAGAGAAGAGTAGTTAACACTAGATAAATTTCTAGATAGATTCAGGTATAAGAACCTTCCCTAGTAACCAGTGGAAATTGATAGGTGAACCATCTTTATATGCACATTACTAATGGAAGAAAACTAGTAAGGAGCCTTCCTTGTACTCATTAGATAACACGGTGTGAATCTTTCTCGCATCCAATGGATACTGACAGGGACATCCCCTTTGTAACCATTGGTACTGACATGAACTGTCCTGGTTATTCATAAGACATAAAAAAAAGAAGAATTGGATGATATTGACAGGTAAATCTTCAATAATGATACCTTGCTATATTTTTAGTATTACCATTGCTAGCCATTGACTAGATATCGGGCATCTTAGATTAACCCAGAAACATGTTGCTGGTACCATTACTGTATGGCCTATTAATCCATCTACCTGTCACAAGGACTATAGAACATAGGGAGATAACCATAGGTATCCAATGTCAGGTCTGTGCAAGCATAGGTCAGGAAGTAGAGGAAAATAGGACTGATAACATGGACACGGGTATCAATCATTCCCATTGTGACTAGGGGTATCAACTATCCAAGGATCTCAGGGAGATCGAGTCTGTGTCAGTGAGAAACGAAGGGGGCTAACACTAGCTAACCATGTGACATTAGTTATTTGTACAACCATTGCTTTACCAAAACTAGACCTATCCACAGGTGGGCAACACGAGCATTAATGAGACCCAAGAAAATAGGGCTCGGGTTCTCATCTCTATACCAGGTAAGTATAGGTAGTATTCCTAAGAATAGATTGATGCAACTGGTGAGTTCTCTTTATATGCACAGGTGAACTTAGGGTCCTCATAGCAGTGACAAACTATAGTTAACCGCATTGGGAAGCAAGTTTAATAAACCTGAGGGTGGGAGACTAGAATATCAGTAATGATATATAATACCATCAGTTGAAATTGATGGGTAGACACTCTTCTTTACCCAGGCTTACACCATCAGGGAAATGCCATGATAATCCTTTCTCTTATCCAATAAATGCAGGTTAACCTTAGGATACAGATCCTAGATACCATAGAGTATCAGAAATAGGGAAGGAAGAGAAGCAGGGGTGTCACGACCCGCACCCGCTAAAAGGGCACGTGACGCGACAACGCCCAGCCCTCACCGGAAAAACGGCGTGGAACGCTGTGTATTTTCTAGTCTGACAACAGTTTATATATATAACAAAACCTGTCGAGAATATAGTCAACTCCGAACGGAGGACAAGCAATGAATATATATAATGCTCAATCACAACTCTAAGACGAAAAGTAAAGACTGAAAGATAAAGACAACAAGACAAAAATATAACCTGTCAAGTCCAGATACAAATAATATACAAGTCCAGTCTCTAAATACAGTCCAATGTAATACAGACTCAAAAGTAGTACAGTCTCAAAAGTAACTGGAGACAAAGTCCAGTACAAAGACCTACTCTAACTATACAAGTGGTATGGTCTCGTCAGGCGGAGCTACGCCCTGCGGGACCAAGTCTAGGCCCACTACGTCGTCCGGACCGTAGTAGGTACTGCAATCTCCCTCGTCGAAATCTATAATATTTTATCAACAGTCAAGTCAGGATGGAACGAGTACATATATCTCATAACAGATCTCAAGATAGAATAAAATCTATAAGACTATAAATAGAGCATATACAATGAATCATGGAGTGTACTTGTATGCATCATGGCATGGTAAGCTGTAAAGCTAGAGCTAGAACAAGAAAATAGAACGGGATCATGGCATGTACACAATCAAGGCAAGCTATATATCCAATATGTGTGAGTAATAGTTTCAGCTTGTGATCGGCTTGGGTACCTGTCAAGAATCGGACTGGCAAGTCATATGTGCGGTATATGACTCACACTGTTCGGGAATGGGATGGATCTGATCACAGGCCTACGCTACTACTCCCCCTACCCCAACTGGTAGAATGGATCCAAACAGGATACGTCATTGCACGGGATTCTAATGAGAAGGTAGCTAGCCTTCTCTAGAATCAGTGACCATATATCGAGCAAGAGCTACAAGGGTGCTTGCACAATATATCCCAACCTAAGAAGGAGAAAACATCTCTCGTTGGGATCCAAGAATACCAATCCGTGAGAACCATGTGTCGGGAATAAGCATATCAACACTAAGTACATGAATCATAGCAGTTATCATAAATTGAGAATAAGTATCAGAGAATGTACTCGCCTGTAAGATGATAAAATACGTCGACTGGATCAACTGCAGTGTCTCGAGGACCTATAGAGAACAAGACGTATCAATACTAAGAGGAAGTAAAGTTAAATCAAATTAAATCCTATTTAGTCACTCTAGGTCAAGACATGTCTAGTCGGGTCAATCTTGGTCATGGGACAACATTAGAAGTTAAACCGGATCAATCTAGGTCGAAAACTGGCTTACCGTTGACTTTTGGTCAACGGGCCAACTCTGGTCAACTCTAGGTCAACTCTAGGTTAACCCTAGGTCACTGGTGACTAATAGTTGACTTTTAGTCAACTGCCCAAGTTAAATGGATTTGGAACTAATTTGGGTAAAGTGTTGACCCATAGTTGACTTTTAGTCCAAAAAGTCAACCGTGGTCAACCGGGTCCAAGACTAGGTTTAGACGGCTAAATCTGCTTATTACCAATCCCTACAACATATCCAAGTCCATCTTGGACTCGAAACTCAAATCTTGGCCGTGGGCCAAATCCCTATTTTACCCTTTTTAAGGGTAAAATTCCACCCTCGGCGATTATCTAGATAGCCTACCTACGCTAGTTATTTTGACCCGATTTCCCTAGGGTAGTAGGGTACTATCCTATAGGTTCGTTATCTACCATAATACCTAGATAAAGTGGACATCTAGTCCACCTTACGGCCCGTTGCAGATATCTCGAATATTTCGAGATACGCACTGACACGGCGCGATACCGGCGCCCTATGACCCCGATTTCCACTCGGGAGCTTACCCGCAAAATCTAAATCACGTAACCTAGGCCTATGTCAAGTTTCATCGCGATCCGATGCTCCGGGCTCAATTTTGCCCTCTAACTCGATTTCTACCAAAAACCCCTCTTTTAGTCTCATTCTCAATCTCTTCTTTGATTCTCGATTTTAGTTATCTTCTTCTCAACTTCTCAAATCTTCTTCTTCTCTAATTCTTCTTCTTACTCCTTCCTATTCTTCTTCAATTTCCTAACCTACTCTAATTCTTCTCTTTCTCTCTATTCTTTCCTCTTTCTTTCTTTCATTCTTCTTCTATATTTCATCCCAACTTCCTATCTTCTATCTATATATATACATACTATATATAGATATCTACCTACATATATATATATATATATATATTCTAGGGGGGTCAATGGGGGGTTTAAGGGTGTACAGGGGGGTTCAAAGAGGGGGGGAGGAGCTGCCAATGGCAGCTCCTACTGCTGCCAATGCTGCTGCTTGCTAGCTGCTGCTGCAGCTCACCCTGCTGCTGCTGCTGCTGCTCAAGCTGCTGCTGCAGCTCCTGCAGCTGCTGCTGCCCCTTCTCTTCTCCTACTACTCCTCCTACTTCATTCCCTCCTCTCCTCTTCTATATATATATATACCTATATATACCTATCTATCTATATATCTATCTATCTATTTCTATGTATATATAACCATATCTTATCCTCTCCTCCCATCTATTAATATACACACATACACCTCTACATATATACACACACACACGTATACATTTTATCTATACATACATATATATATATATATACAAATACACTATACTATATATAATATATATATATAATATATATATTAGATTATATATATATATATAATTAATATATATATTATATTCACAACCACACACAACCACTCACACAACCACACACACAACCACACCACCACTCTCATCCTCTTCCCACCACTCTTACACACACACACAAAATATATACATATAATTTCATATATATATATATATATATACATATAATATACATATACCATATATATATATACCATAGATATATATAATATATTATATAATATATATATATATATATAAAATATATATATATATATATATATATATATATTTTATATATATATATATTATATATATATATATAATATATATATATATTATATAATATATATATATATATATACTAATTAACTTACTAAACCCTTAATTATTCCTAACCTAGATTTCTAGGGAGAACCTACAAAATAGGGGCAAAGTGTAGAGAATTGAATTCTCTACACTTAATATGAAGGACAAGAATGGAAATGAGTAATATTTGGGGATTAAGGGCTTACCTAAGCTTGTGCTTGGAGAGGAAGAAGAAGCTTGAGAAAAGAAAAGAAATGTGGAAGAAGAAGTGTTTACTTTGTGATGAAGTAAAAGGGGGGGGGGGGGTTATGGTGGTCGGCCACTTGGGGGGGGGGGGGGGGTTTTGGGTTGGTAGGATCCAATAACCCTCCACCCATTAGACTTGGGTTGGTCCAATTGAATTCGGGTTGGTTCGGTTTGATTTGGTTTGATTCTAAACGACTAATTAAGTCTCTAAATGACTAATTAAGCCATGAAAATTAGGTTAATAATTTTCTAGCCTATTTATGATGGTACATGGGCTAAGCCCAGCTAGTATGGGGGTCCCACTAGGGTCCAGGCTACCCGGGTCTCCAAATTGGGTCCGAATTAGATAAAATTCAAACCGACTCAAATAAATTCCTAAAAATCATATAAAATCAAATAAAATTCCTAAAATATTATTAAACTTGAAAATGACAAAATACCCCTAATTTGAAAAACTGGGGTGACAAATCTACCCTCCTTAAAAAAATTTCGTCCTCGAAATTGAATGAGGGCTAACACAGCAATCATGAACAGACAAGGAAGAAAAATAAAGAATTTTACCTCAAGGCTCGAAGAGATATGGGAATCGCTCCCGCATGTCGTCCTCCCTCTCCCAGGTGGACTCACCTGGAGAGTGGTGTCTCCATGCAACGCGAACCAAGGGAATGACCTGGTTCTGGAGCACCTTCTCTCTTCGGTCCAGATCTCGACCGGCTTCTCTGGGTAGCTGAGTGTCGGTCCCACTACGATCTCGAGTGGTCTAAGACGTGACTGGGATCTGCCACGTACCGTCTCAGCTGGACACGTGGAACACACTGTGCACTCCCTCTAGTGCAGGCGGTAACTCCAGTCGGTAAGCCACTGCACCGACCCTGCCCAGGATACGGAATGGTCCGATATAGTGGACTAAGCTTCCCGCCACCACAAAACGAATCGTGCCACGCATCGGAGAAATCCGCAGAAAGACAGATCATCAACCTAGAACAAACACAAGACTAGGCTTGATCTAAAACAATCACAATCAGCCTCAAATACTAGAAAAATCTAATTTATACTCAAA
>JANAVB010000197.1:12064042-12190382 GCA_029216955.1 Iris pallida
ACATCCCAAAACCACAATAAAAAGAAATAAATAATCATCTGCTACAAGTCTGTTCTAAGGAAATAAGGAAATAAAGTATCAAGTCTAAAATGAAGGGACATGTCTTAAGAGAAGTCTTCGGCCACTATCTCCTCCTCTTGTGATAGTACGTCATCTGTCTCGACTCCAGAACCATAAACCTTCGAAAAATCCTAGTCTCTAACTAAGCCTGAAGAGATCGCCAGGTCCTCAGGGTACTAGCAAGATACATAAAATATGCCTACTATGATAGTTTATAACATGCGAGAAAATAGGGATAACAACTGCTAAGATATGAATAAAGATCTCATGGAAAGAATATATGATCGTGACATGTCATATGAAAATAATACTAAATATGACTACAAATAAATCGAATGACCGTAGCCCTGCCGTGGTACTCTCGGTCCTATAGCTAGTAGCCCTGTCGTGGTACTCCCTAACTATAGTGAGTCTCTATCGTAGCCCTGCCGCGGGTCTCCCGAGTCGAGGGTGGTCAACTAGCCAATCCTAGTATCGGTAGAGGGTCGAGTCAAGGTAACAAGAAACACGTGATCAAGTTAAAATATCATGGCACATGTGATCAAATCAAGATACTCAAGTGAATAACACTGTCAAAGTCATCTGTGAAAAATATAAAAATAACTAATGATAACAATAAGTGATAACAGATCCGAGACAGAGAAATAAATCATGGCAAGATAGTAAATAAGGAATAGAAAATAAGATATGAACAAGAAATAATAATAAGAGCATGCATGGAAGTAAACTGTACAAAATTGGCAAGGTATACTTGTCCGGTGGTAGAACATAGAACCAACACTATCCAATCAATCAACGAGCCACAAAAGTCAAACTTTCGCAACAGTCTCCGGACGCTTAAACAGACATCACCAACCTATTTGTCATAAAATAAATGTCTTAACTTGCCTGCCTAAAAGTCTAATTCTGGACACAAGGACAAAACGATAATTTCGGGTCAAAACGATGTCTGTCGTTGGACCCCATTTGCACCAAAAAATGTGCCAGAGATTATGGTCTCTAAAGTCATCAAACTATATGTCTACGGGTCTGATTTGACGATACGAAACTAACGGTATATCCAAAGTTGGATTCCGATGGGCCGTGCACAAATTCGTCTGGTGGATCGGGTCGCGGGCCCGCTAAAATAGCGTTCCGGTCGATCTTCTCAGAATCGGACCAAACTTGGCTCACATGACCAAAAAACTGACATGGTTCCAATGGCACAAGTTTCGTCTCGAGTTAACGAACGTGTACAAAGTAATTGACTACTTTACAAAGAGGTCGATACGGGATATCTCAACCGATACATCTCGATTTCGTCGCGCACACACAACGAAATCAAGTTTCGTCGATCCTCACACGTCCGCAACATCCGTACGCATCTTTCTATGCTCACGGGTTGCGACCAAGTCGCCTAGTTTGACGGGACAGATCCCGTTTTGGTAAGTTTTCCTAAAATTAAAACTGCTTTGAAAGTAGTTTTTCTCAGTTTTGGGAAACTAATTTTTCAGCATATATACGATAAAAAAATTAAACTACAAAAAGGGTTCTGGTGTCCTATATGTTGTCTAAAGGATTATTTAAATGGATTTTGAAAACTCTCTAAAACTTTGCAGTTATCACCCTTCCAAGTTGTGGAAAAATTCATTGAAACTATCAACCGTATTCGGTGACTTTTCATGAATTTCAGAGAATTATTTCAAAATATTCTGTGTATTTTCACTAAAACTAATAAAGGGATCTTCTAGTAGGTCATGTAGACCATGCGATGGACTTTACTATCTAAATTTGATCGAAAATAGGGAAATATATATGACTACGAAGTAGCGTACCTCGCAGAGATGTCTGCTGCTGGTGTGTGCTATTTCCACGCATTTTTCAGCAATTGTCGGAGTTCGTACGGCGGTGCAGGGGAATGAGGCGACGCACAGGAGGATGGGGGCGAGGTCCCGGGTGTTGGTCTAGGGTTTTAGGGTTTAAGTCGAGAAATTTGTCTCTCCCCATCGGTTTTACAAATATATATAGTGTATTTCCATATGGGGGTCGGGTAAGTCCTTCTCTGATCGGGTTCAAAATAAACTTCTATGATGTTTTAAAATAAATATTAACTTAGTATATCATAACTACTATATCAAAAATAAAAAAACTTATTTATAGAATATGTACACATAAAATAATATATATAATGATATAAGCATAAATATATTGGGTAGCACTTGTACGTACATTTACTTAATAGATATATATATACATATATATATAGCAAAAATCCCAAAAATCCACCAAAATATTTTCAAAAAAATTATTTGCCATACTTTCAAAATCAAATATTATTTAAATAGCAAGAATATATATATATATATATATATATATATATATATATATATATATATATATATATATATATATATATATAACCACAGTTTTATAAATTGCCTCCTATTTCATTAAAATAAATACCGCTTAATACATATCTACCCGGACGTCTCTGTACGCACTACATGCCTACTTGGGCTTGGGTTGGGTTCGGATCAAGTTTGGGCTAAATTGGCACAACCGGGTCTCCTAAAAAGTTAATTATCTAATTAATAACTAAGTAAATCTGTCTATAGGGGTTAAGTCGCCACTTTGACTGGTTTCCTAGTTAGAACACACTTATGGCTCGGCCTTCCCGACTATGATTAAAATACTAATCAAAGCACTCGAGAGAGAGAGAGAGAGAGAGAGAGAGAGAGAGAGAGATACCACAAAAATTTAATGTGATAATTGTCTTAGTAATTTACTTGTGTTGTGTACGTGGAGGTTACATTTATTATCAAATTCATTTTGATACTTGTGTGTAATACTTGCCTTAATAATTACGATTTTTTTTTACTCTAACCTCCTAAGAGGAAGAGAAGGGGCTAATGTTTTATAATTGAAGATGAAGAGGAAGAGGAGGGGACTTGTCGGCTAGCATTTGGTAGAGATAGAGAGACATGTTATAGTTAGGATGCAAATTACTATAATCTCCTTGTTCGAATTTGACTGGCTCGGATCGAAGGGATATCGTGCGGGATCGAAGGGATATCAATGACTTTGATTGGCTCGGATCGGCCTAGTCTGAATTTTATTGAGTCAATCCCGAATCAATTTATGAACCATCCGACTCACCAACACCTCTAATTTTTAACTGAAAATTGCTGAGAAACCCAATTTCGGGGTGGGCTTTTATGAAATGCCCACCCGCTGGAAGAGTTTTATGAAATACCCAGAATTAAGTATTTTCACGTTAAATATTCCAAGATTCCCTTTTAGATGCCACCCGCTGGAAACTGCTATTTTTTTAATACCGAAACTACCCCTCCGCGCGAATTGGTCATATATATGTATTTGAATTCGAAAAACTCAGATCTGGATTGCGATTTTCGTCTTCTTCTTCCTCACGGAAAATCTGAATTCCATTGCTCTCATCTTCAGCAGAGATCGCAAAGATCGTTCGTAGTTCGGTGTGCTTTTCTTCGGTCGAACTCAGATCATCGCTCGTCATCATCAACATCATCTTCATCGTGGAGACATTTGAAGTTTTTCGACGATTAGGTTAATTGTGGAGAGGAGATCTTTTTTCTTCTTTTCTATAAGAATTATCATCGCTTTGAAAGAAGAACGAAACTCTTTATTCCTGAAAAAAACTAAATTACACGGAGAACTACGTGTTAACACTGGAAATGACCATTCTCCGTGTAAATTAACACGGAGAATGCCATTCTCCGTGTAAATTAATACGGAGAATGCCATTCTCCGTTTTATTTAAAACGGAGAATGACATTCTCCGTGTTTCTAACACGGAGAATGACCATCTCCTACGTTTTAACACTGGAATGGTCATTCTCCGTGCTAAATTACACGGAGAATGGCAATTAATAATTATTTCATAAAACTCTTCCAGCGGGTGGGCATTTCATAAAAGCCCACCTCGAAATTGGGTTTCTCAGCAATTTTCAGTTCATAAATTGTCCCAATTTTAATTAATTGACTATTATAATAATTATTTGAACCGAAATTTTTTTAATGCATGCACTTGTGTAGAGAATGTAAGATTCCCAATCCTAACTAAGTAACTATCACTAAAGAAATTCATTCACCAAAGAAATACATTGTTTGTATACAAAAAATTTATATTAGATAAATAGTCAAATATTTATTGAGAGAGAATCTTAGATTCCAAGTCAATGTTCCTACCCCTATATATTCACACTCACCTCTCGCCTCTTCTCAACCCCTACCACCCAACCTCCTCTACTTCTTCTTCTTCGTCCTCCTCAATATTCTTCTCTTCTTCTTCCTCCCCCTAAATCCCACCAACACCACGAAAAACCAACAAGAACCACCACCACCACCAACCTCGAAAGTAACAAACCCAATCCAAATCTTCCCTATCCTCCCAACGACGATAACGATGACATCGGAAGAAAACAACCCATCAAGAACGAAACCTCCCATAGGTAAACCCAAATTTCCCCCATTTCTTTCGATTTTCTCTCAATTTTGTGGGTAATTTCCGACCGTTGATTTGTTTTGCTTCGATTTCTATCCAACAGCGAAGTAATGATTAATGCCGGCGAACGATTCCTCTCTGCCCATATCAACACAGGTGAAAATTAGGAAAAAAATGAAAAAATAATTCTATAGTTATTTATTTTAGTTTTTTGGTTGTTAAATTTGGAAGAATAACTGATAAAATTTGGTTATATCGGTGATCAGTAAAATGAATTAATTACTAGAAGCTTTACATTTTAAGAACTAGTATGCCGTTACGGATTGCAGACCAATAAAATGTAACTATAGTAAACATGTAACTATAGTGATAACTTTACTAGTTCGGTTGGAGATGCTTAATCATATTTCATTGTATGCTTGTAAATTTTTAACATCAATGCAGTTATATCTTCCCTTTATTTTCTCCTTTATTGGAAAATTTAGGATATATAAATTTCACGAAACAAACTCTGTTTAGCATTGAAAAACTTAACTTAATGGCCAAACGAGTTAACTAGAGCCTATTAGAATAGAAGGCATCTCTAGTTGTCATCCATTGTTATATATTATGTGGGTCTTTATTGATTGGCAATTACCTATTTTATCCTAAAGCGAATACTTAGTATACTAGATCCAAAATAATGGTACTTGCTAGACGTGAAATGAATGTTTTTTTAACCTACAAGTGGATATTTTCATTCCTAATTTTTTAAAGAATAAATTTATGTAGCGACGAATGTTGTCCGTTGATCTATACAAAGTTAAAATAATACAAAATTTCCATGTAAATTTGCTTTCTTAAACATGTAAATATTCACATTGTTGTTATATCCAACAAACTGATAAAGAAAACTAGTAAACGCACACGCATACACACACACACACACTTACAAATGAAACAAACAATAAGTAAATTAAAGTCCTAGGGAGGCACGGGAGGGAGGGGTGTCAATGAGTCTGAGATGCAATACCAAAATTGTTTACAATCGTATGTCATAAAAAGTTGTGTTATATGAGCAGCAGTTAAATACTATGGAAGCCCTCTACGTTCTCGCTCAAATCTTTTAGTATTATCCATTTCATCCGAATAAATATATATCTCTTCGTTTTCTTTACTTTATTACTAATTCTTTCTCTAAATACACCCAACATGTTTTCTATCTAGCAAGTGAAGTTTGCATAACCATGCGCATAGGACGACTGAAGTTGATGGAAATATGGACACAATTATTTACTCTGATTCTAGCATGTACACAAGTCCTTTTTCACTTACGTACTTCCTATGCCGATAATTCGTATATCTATTGCCATATATCATGGGGTATTGTTGACAAGGGAAAACTGGAAAAACCTACTATCACCGCCAAAGGAAATAGTTTACTAGATCCAGAATATTGGTACTTGCTAGATGTGAATAAATATTAATGAAGGATTTTTGAACTTGGGTGCAGACAGTTGCGTAGCTAGAATTTTCATCTAGGGGGCGCGATAATTACTATTAATTTTTTTATACTAAATACATTTATAGTTTCAAAAATATTATATATTTATTGTATTCTTCTCATTGAAAAAAATCAAGTTCTCCTTTTTAGTCCCCCATTGACAAGGAGTTCTCATATTCATCTTTATATTAGTTTATATCACTTACTCACTTTTGAGTTGTTGTGGACTAATCATGTGGGCCACACGTACATGTCGTCCGCTGCCGCCCTGTCCGGTTCGGCGCACGTAATCTGTATGCGCCCACATTCCCATCCATGTCTCCATTTTAAAATACCAAACGCATCAAAAATATTGTCTCCATTGGACAATTTCAAAAAATTGCCATTCCTAATGACATATTTTTCATTGTAGGTTAGTTAGGAGGCATTCACATTATATATATAAAATTGTAATATATATATATATATATATATATATATATATATATATATATATATATATATATATAATTGTGATTAAAAAATATTATATAAATAAAATATGGTGTTAAATTGTTGAATCAATATAGAAATATATCTTATGAACATTTTTTCTAGTGATGTATATACTGCTTTACTACTTTCCTTTTTGTTCTATGTGCTACTAAGATAAATTTTGAAAAACCAACATATTTAGAAACTTCAGTAGACTTTCGCATTTTGTTCATAGACATGTTCTTGAAAGTAAACTGCTGATTAGTTCATGTTCTATTGTTTCCTAAATATATTATTTTACCGATCTGATATTACATTGTTGTTGTAACATCATGATAATTTTTTTTATGCCCATAATAAAATTGTATATATAATACTTTACAAAAATATAAACAAAAAAAATCAAAATTTGAGGGGGCGCAGCCGCACCCCCTCGGCTCCATGTGGCTATGCCGCTGGGTGCAGATGTGTGGATTGCTATTTATTTAAAGAGTAAATTTGTAGCGACGGATGCTTTGACCGTTTGTATCCTTCACAAAGCTCAACTAATGTCTTTTCTATATAAACATCTTGTGGTATTTATTCATGACCGTGAATATATCCGTGAATGATTAAAATTACCAACTAACTCTAAAACCGGTTGATATTGACCAAGTTTCTTTATACTTGATTCCATTGTCTGAAAAATTCCTCGGTGGATCACCACCTATAAAGAAGGTTAATGAATCATCTAGTTGGCGTATCCTTTTTCTTAAAATCAAGGTTATACATATTTCCGACTTAAGTCCTCGAGATGTTATTAAATAAGCCTTGTCATATTGTAAATGAGAAACATCATTGCTTTTAATATGTTCGTTTAACGTAGATGGCATAGCCATTTTTAAACTCTACCATCCTACTTGGCATGCTCAACTTTAAACATGCATATTTGTGTATTTGTAAGGTCTTGGAACTTCTTCCTCTTACAAACTGTAATGCTACAGAACATCAGACTTTGACATCTCAAAGTTTTTGAGTTCTCAATATTGACATATGGCCTAGCAATCTATAACTTCCAAGTAGAATATGTATCAATGTATTGGTTGGATAATTTTGATTGATTGATTTCTTTTTGAGTTTAGATTTTTAAAAAATACTGATGTTTCAGGAGATGATTTGGGCGAGCTTACTGAAAGTAGTGGTTACTGTTTTCAAGGTAGTACAATTGGTGTCGGGGCCTTATTCAGAAGGTAAATGTCTCATTTTGAGTAAATATTATACCAAGTTAATTATAAGTTTAGAAATTATGTTAATGATCATCATATCCATCAAACTGATAAACAAAAGTTGAAACATATATATATGGTAAATCATGAATGCTCCACTGGGATTCAAACACGGTCTTATGTTTCAATGCTCTAGCTATTTTAACTACCAGGTCTCGATATATATACAATCTTTGATTACAATTCATTTTTTACGTAGTTCTATTTTGTTAGATGATTCTTATGATAAGTTTTTGTGCCAGATGTTGGGTGGTTGATATATTGTTGTGGGTAATAAATCATCAGTGGAATGGATGGAATTGGAAAAAGGTAAGTACATTTATGTAACATATATATGTTCTAATTTAATTTTTGATCACAACTGAAACCTACAACATCTAGTTGTATGCATTCATGACTCAATAATTAAAATTACCAACTGAACTCCAAAATCATTTGACAATATTGACAAAGTTTCTTTATCATTTGATTCAATAGTTACGAAATTTTCAAATTACTTGTGCTTGGTGAATATGTAAAGAAATATTTCAGTGGATCAACACCTATAATAAAGATGGTGAATGAATCATCTAGGTGGCGTGTTCTTCATATTAAAAACCAGGGTTTTACATATTTCCGATTTAAGGTATTAATAGGGTGTTATAAGTAATCCATAGTCATTAGGGGGTGGCCGAGCCGGTGGGGTCTGGCGAGGGATTGAAGGGAGGTCTGGGTTCAAGCCAAGGCAAAAAGAATAAAAAAGTAAGCCTTGTCATATTGCAAATGTGAAATATCATTGCTTCTATAAACTTCACCATCCATCTTGACATAGTCAACTTTAGATCCAAGCGGACTTTTGTATGTATGCATATATTTATATGCGTAATTGTTCTCATATAGCTATACGGTAAAGGCCTATATGACTAAAATTTTGGAACTTTTTCTTAAAAGCGATAATGTTGCAGAACACTTGGCTTTGACTGTTTGACATCTCAAAAGTTTTTGAATTCTCGATCAGTACTAACATATTGCCTAACTATCTATGGATTCTAAGTAGAATCTGTATCAATGTTCTAGTTTGATAATTTTGATTGATGCACTTCTTTTATTAATGCTAGACTTGTAAAAAGTATTGATGTTTCAGGAGAATCTGGGATGGTGGTTACTACTTTCAAGGCAGTACAATTACTTCAGGAACCTTTATTTGAGAGGTAAATATATTTTTTGAGTAATTATATCAATTATAACTTAGGAAATTATATTATTCATCAAATAGAAGTGAAAACACTTCAGAATTTTATTTTAATTAGCCGTTCAAAATGTTTAGGCAAACAAGAGGAAATGTTCTCATCGAGGAGGAAGCAGTTAATGCTCTTAGGAATGAACATGCTAATTTACTTTGCTTCGAACATGATAAGTAGAAACTACATGAAGTTGCTCAAATTGGACAATGTTGTGGATGAAGAGCTGTTTACGATGGCGACTCTTCATGTTGGTCAATATTCTTGGATGAACACTGATCTAGCGGCGGCGACGGCTGCGTTGGAGTCGTCATGTGTAGTTCTTGATTCGAAGGAGAGCCGGAGGGGAGGAACTAGTCTATGGTAGCAGCACTGCTGCAGGAGGAGCCTTGGCATTCTTCTTCTGTTGCATCTTCTTTTCAGCAGGCTACAACTGGAGCCAACCTTTTCTCCTTCTTCTTCATTAACAACTCTTCGTGTTGGTCATGCTTGGATGAACACTCTTCATGTTACAAAGAGAAAAACGAAGAGAAAGGTCGATGAATGGTCGAATCAGGATTCGCAGTTATTGCCAAAGCAGATGAATGGTTCCTTTTCACATACAGAAGTCTTGTGCGCTAAGGTATGGTTTTCTTTCTTTTCACATCAAAACTTAAAATGATGATGAATATATTTCTTGAAAATATAGTTTTTGTTTATTTTGGAGTCATCTCAAAAAAAGGGAGAAAAGCCAGCTAGTTATCATTTGTTAATATAGTAGAAGGTACTTTTTCCTAGTATTTTTATCACATGCTTATATTTATATTTCTACTTTTGTTGCAGTTGCTTCCTCCATTTCTTATGGCTAACTGTCGTCAATGAAGATCCATAAGATACTATCCAGTGACTAGAGTCCGAAACTAATGGATGCCGTGAATCCTAGAACATAAATACCATGCTTGCCTGCCATGGAAACCTCTATTGTCATTTAAGTTGAGGGGAAAACCCAGTTGGCAATTCCAAATTGAGAGACTCAACCCAAGAACATAGAAGTTTGTTGATTGAGAGGCTGAGGAGGAGAATATAAAAAAAAAAAACATTGTTAGAAAAAGTACAAGAAACTGATTGAGAGGCTGAGGAGGAGAATATAAAAAAAAAACATTGTTAGAAAAAGTACAAGAAACAAGGATCTTGATGAAAGATGAGACGTAAAGAGTAAGAAAAGAATGAACTGAATCTTGCTCCTTTGTTCTCAAGATCCTATAACATTTCTTTAGCTTCTTCTCTTTTACTTCTCATGAACAAACACGCATTTGTTCTGTTGGGTTGAATGGCATCAGTCCCTTGTTTGGAACTTTCAGCTGGGGGTTTCTCAACAACCCAAATCTCAGTGGGGGTTTCAATGGAGGGCAAGCATGGCATTTTTGTTCTCGGCATCCTCTAGTTTCGGACTTTGGTAATTTGTGAATTATGCATCTTCTATGCCTCTGGGGATTATGATCAAAGACAACATCTATGAGGATTACTGACAACATCTCTGAGGATGGCTCTATCGGCTGACCATCAAGTTACTATTTTTCATTTCTTGGCAAGAAGTTTCTTCTTGATGTAGTTTTAAGTTTTCATATCATTTTATTTTCCACATTTGTTCCTTTTTTGCCTTCTTTTCCTCATATGTGGAAATACGGTATGATGTGAATTGTTTCCTCTTTTAATTCGTATATATATGCTTGAATGACTTCAAAATTGTTGCTTATAAAGCTTTTTGCATCATCACAATCCTCAGTAGAGATACCTTAGCCTATGCGTCAGAGTACCAAATTTTTTGGACCTAATGTTCAATATAGAGATTATACAACATGACATTGTCTGTGTGGCACATATAAGCAACGCAAAAATTATTTTTATGCACCAAAGTACTGAACATATTGGACCCAGAGCATGTGAATACAGTAGTCACAAGCATGCATTAACGGTGCGTTTGGTTTGTCCAGAGTTG
The DNA here is from genome assembly GCA_029216955.1 of Iris pallida. Classification (NCBI taxonomy): domain Eukaryota; kingdom Viridiplantae; phylum Streptophyta; class Magnoliopsida; order Asparagales; family Iridaceae; genus Iris; species Iris pallida. The sequence continues at coordinate 12,074,982 of JANAVB010000197.1, forward strand.
GACAAACATAATGGTTGGACAAAAAAAAGGATATAATGTAACGACGATTATATTACAACACTTTCTTTTAAAATAAACTAGTAATGTGCACGTGCGTTGCTATCATTTTTAAAAAAAATGTTTTGATAGTGTATTTTTTATTTTTTTTAATCTTGTCTTGTTCATTTCTGGTCGTTTTAGTATTTTACTCATTCAGTAACTTTATAGTACATGTTTTATTTAAATTAGTTCTATTTGTTTTGCATTTTGATGCTTAAAGATTGTGGAACTAAGTATCAAATCTTAATTTAAATTCAAACACAACTGCAAATTCAACACACTCCTTAGTTTTTTGTAAACTAAACATAATATAATAAATAAACTACTATTATCATCTATCTACTCTTTTTCTTCTTTGATTTTGATGGTCGTTGTCCTCTTCTTTTGTTTGTTTTTGCAAGCATCCTTTTTTGTTTGTTCATCAACATTTGAAGAGCCTCATCGTCACCGCTTGAAATCTCAATGTCAAAGTTATCTTCTTTGTCCTTCCTTGTTTTCTTTGCATATTCGTTTGTAGGTGACTTTCTTTTCTTCTCATCATCAGTCGCCATAGCACCGTCTTTGCTTTTTGTTACATTCCTTTTCCAATTTGGTTTGCATGATATATATAGTTGTTGTCTTTCTTTCTTTCTTTTTTGTGTTCCGGCTGAATTTTTTCAATTGCTTCTGCCACAACATTCAATTTTTATTGACAACTTCTGTCTTTTTGTTCAGCGGAATAAGAAAACAAATTTTGGTCAAAGCATGCAAATTCAATCTCCTATAGTATTTGGATTCATGTTCTCCCTCAAATGCATTTATATTGATATTACCTCTTGCAAAGTAATACATATTTTTAGACAGATGGACTTCTTTTTTCTACACAATATTTTGTATTTAAATTAATTTATGATCTAGATAAATAATATTATACCTTCTCAATTGATTTTGGTTTTTTTTAGGGGCACCTCATTTTCTACTAGGGGACAACCCAAAAATTTTTTGAAAAATTTACAAGTTTGCCATTGTGTTTTTTTACTAGGGGGGCAGCCCAAAAAAAAGTATAAAACCCAACTCCATTTTATTTCATCTCTCTCTTTCTTCTTTTCCTACTTCTCTTCCTCCACTTCTTTTTTTTTCTTCTACTCATATAAACCTATATCTAACCTAACCTAGGTGAAATTGTCCCCCAAACAAAAATCGTTGAAGATTTTTGGTAGAATACAGTGTCAATCACTTCTCTCATTTATTTGTAAGTCGTCGAATTTATTTTCGTGTTATATTTTAAGTTTTAACCTAAATTTTACATATAAAAGTGGAAATTTTTGTTTAATGTAGAAAGAAATAGATAATGGATCAACCCGGACCATCAAATGCTGGATATTATCCTCCCAACACTTCCGAAGAACACTTTGACGCATCGGAAATCATCGTGGTAACTACATTTGAACTTTACGTGGAGTGGAAAATTGTATTTCGACACAGAGGACTGCCATAAGTGTGGCAGTCCCTCACATATATAGGACTGCCACAACCTGGGCAGTCCTACACTAAGTGAGGGACTGCCACATTTGTGGCAGTCCAGTGAATGTGAGGGACTGCCCAATCTCTGGCAGTCCTCTGTAGGAATGTGTGTTATTTGTATATCACACCAATATGTGATTTTTCTTTTAGTACTATCTAACTAGTTAATCCAGATTTATATATATATAACCCAAATATGAACATTGATCCAAATGGACAATGTTACTTTGAAGTGTCTCAACTTGTGACCAAGAACAAACTTCTATATAAATAATAATACAGACTCCTCTATAAATAATAATACGCTTTATTTAGTTGTTTAGTTTTGACTTTTAACTTCTATTGTAGGACTTTCGATCTTCCGAGGTTGCGGTACATGCTCCAATTGCAATTGATGTAGGGCATTTATTTTCGACCGATCTTTCGTTTCCATCAAGCGACGATGCGGTACAATGGTGTCGAGAAGTTGGAAGGGAAAACAAGTTGGTTCTAGTGATATCCAGATCGGCCCGAAATCGCCCGGGACGACAAAGTGTTATGGTTGGCTGTGAAAGAGGTGGTGTGTTCCGATCGCACAAGAAAGACACAGTTATCCAAGATAACGTAGTAAGAAAGAAAGCCGGAACGAGGAAATGTGGTTGTCCATTCACGATCCAGATTAGAAAAGAAGAAGAAGAGAAGTGGTCAGTACAAGTGAAGAATGGAACCCACAATCATGAGATTGCCGAGACACTATTGGGTCATCCGTATGTCGGACGGTTGAACCCTACGGAGAAGAAGATAGCCGAAGACTTGTCTATTTCCGGTGTTGCACCTAGACAAATATATTCAGTCATACGGCATGAAGATGAGAAGAACACGTCTACGATGAGGTCTATATACAACACCCTATCTTCTTCGAACGCTTTTCGGAACAAATCAAGAATGGCGATGCAAGAATTGCTGAAGTTGCTTGCCGATAATCACTACGTTGAGTTCCATAGAACCCATCCCAAGAGTAAGGAAGTAATTTCAATCTTTTGGGCTCATCCAGATTGCACAAATCTGGCCCGGTCTTTTGGCGACGTGTTAGTCCTTGATTGCACGTACAAGACCAACAAGTTCAAGATGCCTCTCCTTCATATCGTCGGATTCACCTCTACTCGGAAAACATTCCCGGTGGCATTTTGCTTCATGAAGAGTGAAAAACTTGAAGACTACACTTGGGCATTGGAGAAGCTGAAAACACTTTACAGCGGTCATACAGAGCCGTCAGTTCTTGTGACCGATAGAGAGTATGCCCTAATAAATGCAATTCACATTGTTTTTCCTCAAGCGGATACATTGCTATGCACTTGGCATGTCAATCGTAATATTGAAGCCCAATGTAAGTTGAAGTTTCATAAGGAGGAAGGTAAAATTGACATGCAAAAATTTCAAGAATTCTCCAATGACTGGAATTGTGTGTGGCGAGCCTCTACGATTGACAGTTACGACGCCGCATGGTATATGTTCAAGGATAAGTGGGAGGCGAGGGAGCCGGCATGCATTACATACATCAAAGATACATGGCTTGACCCGCACAAAGAACACTTCGTCTTAGCATGGACGAATTTGGTGAAGCATTACGGCACGACAACCACCAACCGTGTCGAAGGAGCACACTCTGTAGTGAAGAGACAACTAAAATCATCTCTCGGCAACTTTGTCTCTGTTTGGCAAGCTATACATCTTATGGTAGACCGGACCGTGAATGAAATTAAGGCATCATTTGAGATGAGCTTAAATATAGTCAAGCATGAGCATAGAAAGAATGTACTGTTAGATGTTGTAGTTCGCGTGGTATCACACACGGCGTTGACATTAATATGTGATGAGATTGAAAGGTCGAAGGATGTCGGGTTTGATCCCCAAGTTTGCGGGTGTGTACATCGACATACACTGGGCCTCCCTTGTGCACATCAGATTAATGAATATCGCCGTGAATCCATTCCTATTCCAGTAGAAGCAGTAGATCAACGTTGGAGGCAGCTGTCTATGATGCCTGTGGTGAAGACGAGCGATGATTTCTTCTCTTTGCCAAGTGTGAAACTTCTTCACGCAAGGTGGTTAGCCTCAGTAGCAGCAGAGCGACAGTCCATTGAGCTTAAAGTGCAAGAAATAGCATGTCCGGTCACTACTACAATGCATGAGCCGACCGTTGTTTCCAATCCTAAAGGCAGGCCTCACACAAGATTGACTAGTTCACAGAAGAGAAGGCTGGAGTCAACTAGGAGAGATCCATCGCACTTTGAGCATGTTGAACGAAGCTTACAGCAAGCTCCGCCCGCACGGAAGGGAAAACTTGTCATTCGCCGAAAATTGGAGAAAATGGACCTCCCAAGAGAAGATATCGTTGCAAGCCAGACACTGAACATGTATATTGATAAATTCCAACCTGAGATTCGCCGATACATTTGGTCTATTGTCGATGTCCCCGGTGATGGCCATTGTGGATTCCATGTGCTTGCAAGACATCTTGGTTATGATGTCAAAGACGGATGGAAACATGTAAGGAAGGAGCTGTATGAGGAGTTACGGACTCGTCTTCCATTCTACTCCCGCCTCCTAAGCGAAGAAACGGTTGCAAGTTTGTTGTTAAGTATCCCTTGCACCGACAGTGTTACCGGGACAGACCACTATATGTCAGTCCCGTCTGCCGGCTATTTATTTGCCAATAGGTACATGATACCTCTCGTAATTTTCTCGATGGGTATAAGAGAAACATTCTTTCCGATGTGCGCACCTCCGCCGGACCACGGACATTCTAACCTATGTACTATAGGTCACATCGGTGATCACTTTGTCATACTAAAGATGATCGGTCATTCTCCGATTCCTCCACCTTCAACAGTTTGGTAGAAAAGAGCACCTGTCGAAGCCAGAGCTTGGACCACACCTTTCGATCATCAAATCGACCATTGTAAGAAGTTGTTGAAGTTTGAGGAGCCCAAGAGACTTACCTGCAGACCACTATGACGTCGAAATCGACTGAGTATCAATGTGTTATATGGAGGACCACTTTTGTATAAATTTTGGCATTTTGGTTATAGAGGACCACTTTTGTATACATTAAACTATGAAATATGAAGTCCAATATATGTTTCTTACTTTTATTTATGTCTTATATGTCTTTTATCTGGGTGTTCTACATGTGTGTTTTGTGTGTTTTTTGTGTGAGACGTGTGTGTTTGATCACAGAAAATTCTTGTGTTCACAGAACATTTCAATTTGGACTGCCACACACTGGGCAGTCCTTCACTAGTGTAGGACTGCCCTGGGTGTGGCAGTCCTAATTGAAATGTTCTGTGATGAAATCACAGAACATTTTAGAATGGACTGCCACACCCAGGGCAGTCCTACACTAGTGAAGGACTGCCCAGATTGTGGCAGTCCTAATTGAAATGTTCTGTTATGTGTTCACAGAACATTTTAATTAGGACTGCCACAACCTGGGCAGTCCTACACTAGTGAAGGACTGCCCAGAGTGTGGCAGTCCTAATGGAAATATTCTGTTATGTGTTCACAGAACATTTTAATTAGGACTGCCACAACCTGGACAGTCCTACACTAGTGAAGGACTGCCCAGAGTGTGGCAGTCCTAATGGAAATGTTCTGTTATGTGTTCACAGAACATTTTAATTAGGACTGCCACAACCTGGGCAGTCCTACACTAGTGAAGGACTGCCCAGAGTGTGGCAGTCCTAATTGAAATGTTCTGTGAACACATAACAGAACATTTCACAAGTACATATCCACAAGTACATAATCATACATAATCATACATAATCATACATAACATTTCCCAAGTACATAATCATACAAATAGAAATGTTCTGTGAACACATAACAGAACATTTCCCAGGTTGTGGCAGTCCAACACATAATCATACATAATCATCACAAGTACATATCCACAAGTACATAATCAACACAAGAATGATTTCGACATATATCCCAAAATAGTGTTAACACAAGCATCCCACACATTTTAAACATCCAAAATAATGTCAACACCCAAAAATATATCCATACACAAGACATATCCAACCGCTACACAAGACATTTTCAACATCACACAATCCCAAATGACAAATATCACATAAACAAGACATTTTCAACATCCGAAATGCTCGACACAAGTATTCAACATCATACAAGAACGTCAGACTTTCCATACTACATATCATGGCGGGCCTTCGAACGAGACTCCGCATTACGCATGAATGGGAACTCAACCTCGTCGTCGATGAGCTCAAGCTCGTTGGCGACCAAGGTACTAGTTTCGACCAAGACACTAGTGTCACTTTGGCAAGCGCTCCGAAGTGTCTTGGCCAGTTCCTTCGCCCTTCTAGACTGTAAATGAAAGTATAATTGAATTTAGTATAAAGTCAAAACCATCTCGAACTAACTACTAATGCGGAACTCACCATCTTAACCAATGAAGCATACAAGATGTTTTTCGACGGAAGATTTCCAACAGCTGCTACAGGCGCGGGACCCGGGTTTGTAGGGTTCAACAACTTCGGATGTCCGACCCGCCGGAAGTACGGCATGTAGTCCTTGCTGCAGTCAGCCATCAGGGTGACCGGTTGACTCTCGTCTTCCCCAAGCAGGTGCCTTTGCCACTCGGCGTAGAAGTCGGTCACCCAGTCGAAAAACGCCGGTTTGTAGTTCAATGGTTGGGTCCCGCGGGGAGGTTCCAACATCCTCAGTGTGCGCTTGGGCACTTTTTGCACGAAGCCAAACTGCCGAAGTACACGATCAGGCATGTACGGCTCCGTGATATCATAGCACGTGATCATGCCATGAAATAAGGAAACTGGTTGGATGGCACGACTCCCTCGCGCAAATCCCGGTATGGATCCCAAAATACCTGTAGGAAAACAGTTAACAAAAAAAAACAGTTGACAAAAAAAAAACTGCCAAAGAAAAAATAAGTCTCAATTTATTACCTCTTCTGCTACCAAATTGTCAAGTACTCCACGAATGGTAGCCAGTACTTGCCAATCTTTCGTTTCCACCTGGGCCGGCCTCCATCGAGCCACTCTAGGAAGGTGTTCAAGGTAGTTTGGGTTCAGCTCACCCCGCCCGAGCATCGGAAAGTGCTCGTATATCCATGCCTATTCAATTTATAAGTTAATAATCACAAAATATAAACAACAAAATGAAGTATACGAGACTAAGTTGTTGGAAGTTTTCTTACATGTAGCAGAGTCTGGCATCCGGCAATTGTCTTAGTCCCGACGCGGGATGCGATGCCTAGCTCGCGGTAAAGATAGGCGAGAATACCGCTACCCCACGATATATCTATGAAGTCATCCACGGACAATAAGTTGAGCATGTACCTCGCGTGTATCGAGGTTCCGGACTTGTCCGAAATGCCCACCGTTCCTAGGACGAACAGCATGTAAGCACGGGCCACCGCGTCGACCAACACATCATCATCCTCATCCAATTCCAGATATGTGAAGTGCTCCACCAAAAATGACAACGGAATTCCGTATGATTTCTTGAAGCCGGGGAGAGTTGTGAAACTAGTTTCCTCAAGTCCAAGGTTACTTGAGACAAACCTGACGATCTTCTCGTACCATTTCACAGATTTTTCATTCGTGTAATGCTCTTTGGTCATTACGCGCCCGGTCACTGGCAGCTCCAGTAGCTGGTAGACGTCGTCCAGTGTAATGGTTATCTCCCCGCATGGGAGATGAAACGTGTTGGTCTCCGGGTGCCATCTCTCCACAAAAGCGGATATCAGGGCACTATCCATTGTCCTGTAGGCATAATCTGCCAGATTGTGCAAACCGCTCGGTACGATTTTCTCCTGGACGGCCTCCGGCAAGCTGCAAAACGGCCAAGACATGATTTTCTTCCCGTGACTCACAGCCCTGAGCATACGATATGTCCTCTGTATATCAAACAACATATAAAAACATAAAAAACATGAAATACATATAGATATCATATACTGAACTACTAGCTTACAAAAGTAATGCACATACCGGGTCCTTCCATATTGCATATGCAATATGGTTCTCAAAAGAAGCCAACATTGAGCAACCTGGAGGCCGGACAGGCGGCTCAGAAGGACCGGCCTCTTCAGAAGGACCGACCTCCTCTTGACGTGGTGGTAGGAATTGGCTAAGTGGCACGTCGTCGTCATCACTGGAAGGAGAAGGAGTACGAGCTCGTTGCTTCGACCGAGCTTGTGCAACCGGGGGGGGTCTCCGTGTCCCAGCCCGACCTTGGCCCTCGGGTTGGGAAATTGTTATCGGGCGCTCAAGAGGACGTTCGGCACGTTCCTTCCGCTTTGATGCGGTGGGACGTATTCTTTTTGGTGCCTCGGGAGGACTGTCACCCCTATAGAGCAATAGATTGTGCGACCGTACAATTAATAACTAATGCAGACTAAAATAGATCTATTATCCCCTAATAGATTGTGCGACTGTTACCCCCTATTCTTACCCCCAGAACTGAGTATAGTAGGACTGCCAAGATTGTGGCAGTCCTCATATACACAAGGACTGCCACAGTCCTGGCAGTCCTCTGTTAATAGAGGACTGCCAGGACTGTGGCAGTCCTTGTGTATATGAGGACTGCCACAATCTTGGCAGTCCTACTGTACTCGGCCAACAGAAACGACTCGCTAGTGTGTCGTTTTCTAGGGTTAGGGTTTGAAGAGATATTGTGGGTTTGTTGTGTTCGAAAATCCCATTTATAAACCCTAAAGACATTATAAACCTAAATTATCAAAAAAATTTCGATATTTCAAACTATTCTAGGGTTTCAAAAAAAATTTATCAAATTATAGAACGAAATTAGCAAAAAACGTACCTAGCATCGGATGTCTTGGACTTGCGTGTCATCTCGTCGAACGTGGGAGAGTTCGAGAAAGAAAATGGGTGGAGGAATTAGGATGAGAATGATGGAGGAGAAATTTTAAGGATTTAGGGAGAAGAGAGCTCTTTTCTTTTGGAGGAGAGAGAGAGTGAATGATGAAATGAAATGAAAAAAAGACTTTGGGGGGTTGGGCTGCCCCCTAGTAAAATTTGGGCTGCCCCCTAGTAAAAGTTCCACCCAATGGGCTGTCCCCTAAGTAAGGGCTGCCCCCTAGTAAAAATGGGTGTGCCCCTAAAAAAAACCTTGATTTTTTGTATTCCTCTACTGGACATCCAATATATATTGATGCCGCCTCCTATAACGTCGTAATGTATGCATTGTGATTTCCTTGCACAACATTTAGCATCAATATGTATCTGCAGTTATTTAAATAATACTTAGTACATAGAATTAGTGTATCAATAAATTAATTTTGAAGTGTCTATTTAGTTCGTACCTTGGTACCACTTCGACTTCTTCTTTATTACATTTAATGCATCCCATGGTCTCTCCATTTTTTGAAATTGATGTTCACATTTTTTGCATGACTCATACCAATTGAATGTTTTATTTTCGACTCTGTCTACGATTCCTCTAACGCAATAATATTTATCTTTCAATTTGAGAAGGGTTTAGCTATTTTCTTTTAGAAAATGTTATAAGAAATTAATGTATCAAAATAAATATTTTTATTCGATACCTTTTATATTCAAAATATATTCTAAAAAATATTTATATTAACAATATTTTTCAGCTAAGAGACAATATTATATATATATATATATATATATATATATATATATATATATATATATATATATATATATATATATATATATATATATATATTTTGGAACCAGGTAAATTATTTCTGGAATCGTTCCCACTGGGATTCGAACTCCTGACCACTCGGGCCGCATGCATCTCTCTTACCCACTAGGCTAGAGGTCATCTGCTATATATATATAGGAAGCGGATCAAAAGCCCCCCTTAGAAAACCCCCCTAAAAATCCCCTTACACTAATCCGTAATTTAATGTTAATGTTAATATTAATATTATTGTTAATGTTAATATTAATGTTAATATTAACATTAAATACTAAAATTAACATTAAACTTAACTTTAAAATTAATATTAACATTAACATTAATATTAACATTAACATTAATATAAAAATAAAAATAAATATTAATATTAATATTAACATTAATATTAATATTAATATTAACATTAACATTAATATTAATAGAAAAAATTTGAGTGGCACCCACTTGGATGGTCTATTTATGCGGTGCACCCCACATTGTTTGCTATATGTATAAGTAGTCCCACATCTGACGGAAAATGTCACTTTTGACTGTAAACGATGTTTGACCATTTAAAAAAGACGAAAATGTCCATCTTTCTTTTTGTCTTATTCTCTGAACCCAATTTCTTTTCTCCCCCTCCTCTCCGGTGAGCCGCCGCCGTAGCAGCCTAGGAAGTAGAGCGCGACGCGCCCGACGTCCGGGTCGAGCCCGAGGGCCACGGAGAGGCGGCCGGGAGGCGGAGCTCGGAGGAGGAGACGTAGACGAGGTGGGTGATGGCGGAGGCCGGGCGGCCCCACTGCTCGAGGCAGACGAGGCTGGCCTCGGCAGCCATCCGGACGACCGCGGAGTTGGCGATCTCGAGGCGCTGCTTGATCGTCGGGGAGCCCTCGGTGGCGAGTTCGGGGTACTTGTCAAGGATCTCCTTGGACATCACTGTGTACCTTTCTCGCTAATGACGTTCTACCTTTGATTTTGATTTTGATTTTTTATTTTGATTTGTAGTCTTCAAATTGATAGATTGTCAAACCATATTTTCACCATTGAGCCTTCAGGTCTCAAGATATAGGCAGAAAGAAGCAGTCACACAGGTTGAGGTTCCTCTTTGTTGGGAAATATTTTCAATAGTCACTCCTCCCTGCAGTGCAGTTAGTCTTTCCATTCAAATTAGAATATTTCTTTTCTTTTTTCGATTACTTCTTGCACAGATGGCAACACCTTTCTTGTTCAACTCCACTCCTTGGACATCACTGTGTACCCTCGTAGAGATGGGGGTAGACGGGGGAGGGGGCGGAGGGGGGCGAAACGAGAGGGGGGCGCAGGGGCAGTGGTGGTGTTAGTGGTGATGGTGGTGATGGTGATGATGGTGGTGGTGGTGGTGAAGGTGGTGGTAGTGGTGGTGGTGGTGATGGTGATGAACGCGGCAGCGGCGGGGCGGAGGCAAGACAGCGGCGGAGCGGAGGTGGGGACGTGACAGCGGCGGGACGGTTGGATTTGGAAGAAGACAAGGGTACTTTCGTCATAAATTATCGGTCAAACCCTGTTAACCGTCAAAGTGACGTTTTCCGTCAGATATGGGACTACTTATACATATAGCAAACAATGTGGGGTGCACCGCATAAATAGATCATCCAAGTGGGGTGCCACTCAAATTTTTTCATATTAATATTAATATTAACATTAAATTATGGATTAGAGTGAGGAGGGTTTTTAGGGAATTTTCTAAGGGGGCTTTTGATCCGCTCTCATATATATATATATATATATATATATATATATATATATATATATATATATATATATATATATATATATATATATATATATTGTCTACCTCAGATAAGTCTTGACGTTTACGAATGATTTTCTCAATCGTCGCTTCATTTGCACCTTGCATCCTTTGAATCATTGACATCTCAGATATCTTCATTGGTTTGTCGTTTTTGCTTAACCTATTAAGAATCCACATTGCTATGCTCATAATAATAATAATAATAATAATAATAATAAAATGTTCATCCCCTCCCCCTTTCTTGTGATTCAAGGGTCGGCGCCCCCCTAAGGCTCTCCGCCTTGGGTCGTCGTGCCGTCTCCACCCCCCACCCTCTCCGCAACACTCCCTCTTCGGCTTCCCACCCACCTCTCCGCCGTCCGCCAACCCCTCCTCCCCCCCTTCACCTCTCAATCCCCGCCCCTCCCCCCTATCCTCCCCCCTGCCCCCTCCTCCGTGTGTATTCCTCCTCGAGCTACCGGCGTCTTCCAAGGTCGCCCGACTGTTGCCTTCTTCGAGGAAGAGGTCAACGCTTTGGAGCCCCCTTCAAATTGGCCCTCATCAGCAAATTCTCCAGATTTCGACCCCTTGTCGACACAATCCGGCGTGCTCTTCAAGGATTCGGCTTCTCCGGCACTATGGCGGTTGGCGTCCTCGATGCGAAACATCTGCTCATTCGCCCATCCTCTGTTGAAGATTTTTTATGATTTAGGTCCCGAGATTTATGGTTTGTTGCTGGAGCACCTATGCGGTTTTTCAAATGGACTCGAGACTTTTCTCCGTCTCGCGAAACGTCCATAGCTCCCATTTGGGTCTCATTTCCCGGCTTCCCGAACTACCTGTTCGCTAAAGCCGCCATTTTCACCTTTGCTCGCTGTATTGGAATCCCCTGAAAAATTGATATCACCACCGCTTCCCTCACCCGACCTAGTCCGGCCGGTGCGCTTGTGGAGGTGGATATTGGGCATCCCCTTCATGACAAAATCATAATCGTCCTCCCTGATGATAACAGCTTTTGGCAAGCCGTCGAATAGGAAGACCACCCGATTTTTTGCTCACTGTGCTTCCACCAAGGCCACGTCGCCATTCCCTGCAAAATCTTATCAATTTTGCCTCTCCTACGGATTGTTCAGATAATTCCCAACCTACGGCGGCGGAGGATGCCATCGCATGTGGTTGCCCAATCGTCCCCCAGTTGCAGTTATACCCATCCCCTCAATGCTGTTCAGGATCAACCCACCAACCTTCCCCACCCCACGTCTCCAGATCGACCAAACAAGTCGCCTACACCCACCCCTCCCCTCACCGCCCCAACTATCATCCTCCTCAATCGAACCATTCTCAATTCTGCCCACCCCCATCTTCCATCAACCTCCAATCCTCCACTCTGCCAAACCACTACGTACCTCTCCTATCCTCCCCCCTCCCGCTCCCCTTCTCCCTCTCACTATCCCCTTCCTCCGGCAAAAACTCAAGACTAAAATAAGGCAGATGAGGCGCTCCGCAGCGAGCGCAGACCTCGTCCAGGACTCGTGCCCAGCGAGACAGATGCCGCCCTCCGCAGGCTCTGACCATTTTGACTGCGAAGACAACGAGCATTCCTGTGCCCCCCAGATTTCGAAAGTATGACTGTCTGGGATGCTCGTTGAATATAATCATTTCTTGATTATATTCTTAATCGTGCATAATCGTATCCTTTGAAATTTTGAGGACACAATTTTTCTAAGGTGGGTAGATTTGTAAGCCCACTTCCCAAATTTTTTTAATTTTTAATTTAATTTAATTTATTTTATATATTTTCAAATTAGAAATTAAATTTTTTTAATGCTATAATAGATATTTGTATTGACAAAGGGAATTGTCAAACTATTTTTTAAATTTAATTTTTATAAAAAGATATACTTTTAAACTTATTAATTTTCAATTATCAATTATATTTAAGTTTATATTTATAAACATATATTTAAATATTATTGAATTAGCAGATTTTATTGGATTTAGATGTTGTCAATTCTAAATTATGATTAGATTTAGTCTTAATTTATTGCTATATTATTTTAGATGAGGTTTGTATTTATGAAAATATATATTTAGGAATATTTAAATTATTCTTATCAATACTTTTATATTTTATTTTATAAAATATATTTTACAGGTTATTTAAAATATTAGATATTATTTTAAATTAGTATTATGGTGATTAATTATGGATTGGGATTGGGTCAAATCTAATTTAATTCATGGAAGGATTTAATTTATTGAATCTAATATTTCCTTATTTAGAAAAATCTTCCCTCTCCTATATAAAGGGAAGCCTCCCCTCTGCTTTTTTATACTAACCCAATTATTATTATGATCAAATATTGATTGAGATTTGATCCATATATTTTAAGATTGATTTGATTTAAATTTAATGGAAAGATTTATTCATTAGATTCTTGACCCTTCCAAATTAGAAAATTGAGTAAATCTCTATCTATTTAAGGAGTCCTTATTGTTCGTCCAAAATAGGGCAAAATTTATCATAAATTTAGCATCATTTTTTTGAAGCTATAGAAAATTTGCGACGCCGTTGCGACCAACTCTGAATTCCGTTTCACCTTCAGTTTTTTTTAGAACTGTATCGAGGTTTGCTTTCCAAATATATAATTTATTTTATACAATTATGAATGTAAATTTTTGGAAAAATTGAGTGACAGTTGTCCAAAAAATTGACATGTCGTACTGTTTTCGAGATTTCAGGAGATCCCGAACTCCGTTTTGTGAACCATTTGATGTTTTGGAAATTGACACATAGATCTATAACATATTAATTATCTAAAAATTAATAAAGTTGTTTAATATTTTTGTTTAATTAGTAGAACCTATAGATGGCCGATGATCTGCTGAATTAGTAGCGGTTAGCCATAATTACAACAACTTTCAACCAAATCAAGATTGTGTCGCACAAGTTAACTGCAACTTAACTCGAGGCAAGTACACTATTTGTTTATGTGTTTGTTACATTGTAATGCTATTCGTCGTTGTGTTTTCATTGATATCCAGTTGAGACATGATTATGACACGATAGGTTCACTGTATCATTGAATCGTTTATTGACTATTTAGTGAGTATGTGAACAAACCCCAATGAATGTTAATGTGGATAGCTAAGTCATACACCTCACGTATGGGTTAGCCGTATCAAAAATGTGGATAGTCATTATATGATGTGCCGTATTAGCCCAGCCGTTCACATGTCGAAAGACATTTCAAAGCATTGTTTGGTTAGTTTTACTTATTTTCATTTTTTAGTTGTCTTATTCATACATATTCCTACTAGTAGTTTCTTGTACATGTTATCGTTTCCAGTTATTATACATGTTCTTATATATATATATATATACTATTCGCCCTTATATATATATATATATATATATATATATATATATATATATATATATATATATATATATATATATATATTTTATATATATATATATATATATATATATATATATATATATATATATATATATATATATATATATATATATATATTGCATACCATTGACTAATTTGTTTAACTTTGTTGCATGTTGGAGCTATCTGTAAGACTGTTGTATGTAATTGAAGCTCGCCTACAAGATATTGTGGTGATAATTTATTAAAATAATTTTTGCTGTCTACCATTAAGTTTTTATTCTAAATCATTACCCCGATAATCCTTTGCAGTGACCCTAGTGATGGAAATGGTTGGACGTTGGCCCACTATATCTTGCAAATCACTTCCTTCATTTGTTGCTAGATCCTCCCTTAGGCAAACAATTATAGGCTGATATATCACAATAATTAATTAATTAATAATATACTATGTTGAAGTATTTCCTAAAAAAATTTAATTATATTTTTTGAAAATTATTTTGTTGAAACATTTTTCTAAATATAATGATTAGTACATTACCTTAATAAAATAGTTGTTTTTTTTCGCTTACCATTGGTTTATGACCGTTATTTCCCGTAGATATATCATCATTTTTTCTTGAATTCCAAACGATTCTTTGTTCTTTCACTTTGGTGACAATTCCATAGATATCTGCATTTTTAAGCCATGTTTTAATTATGTTGTTAAATATATAAGCAACATTAATAACCAAAATATTTCTTAGCAATTCTATTATCATTGGGAGTTTCTAAATGTATCTGATTGAAGTCCTTAAAGTTATATCAAATATTGTCAGCAATAGCTTCATATGCATCTTGTACAATAATGTATAATTTAAGCACAAAGCTCTTTCTGTGATGTGCATTAGGAAATTTTGTGTTCACTTTCTTGACATCTCCATTGAAAATTTGATGTCTTGTTCTTCACAAAATTTTCAGCAAAGTTCTTGATATCACCCTTGAAATAATAGCGCCAATTTGTACACCCTGACACATTAAAATTTTCTTTTTCGGGTGTAGACATGAATGTAATAAACTTAAAATAGAAATAAGTCTACATTTTGAAGATCATATACTCATTTCATATAATATCAAATGTTACGCAAAAATACATTTTTATAAAATATATAGTATGTAAATATACATCTTTAGACAATTTGCACTGATATCAAATAATTACTTACATTCTACCCTGAGATGTCTCAATTAAATTCTACTCACTTACTTCTTCATCGATGAATATCAATTTTTGAATTTTCGATGATAAATCTGCTCCACATGGTGTTTCGGACCCTACTCGTAAAGTTCTCAATCGCAACGCGATAGACTTTTGGCCCAAGGGCGGAGCCAGAATTAAAATTATGGAGGGGGCGTGCTACTACATATAGAAATCCTTAAAGTTGTCATGTTAATTGGACTTCAACTACAAAAAACATACTAAAGAGTCAAACAAAATGAGCAAAAAATAAAGCCAATATTTTCAAATTTTTACTAAAGAGGTAGCAAAACATTGCACAGAAAAGATTTCTAAAATATGTAAAATATTTAATAATGTGTGAGAGGTGAGGTTTGAACTTGTAACCTCTAAATTAAAAACCAAAAGCACTACCACTTGAGCTAGCTTACTCTTTGTATAATAAAGGGTCCAACTAGTATATATTGTAAACATGTAAACAAGTTTATATAGTAATCAATATTTTTTAAAAAAATTGGGGGGCCGTGGCCCCTCTTGGACTCTATACAAATCCGCCCCTATTTTGGCTTATCTGTACCTCTCTTAATGGAATCATTGTCTTCCTCGACGTAGCTGTTATTTCTCTGTATTAGAATCGAACCGAAATATTATTGCACCAATCTAATAAAATCTAGATAAATAATTGGAAATATATATATACAGATATTTTGTTAATGAATACTTGCATTTTACTTTGACAAAAAAATTTACGTCGATAATTGAGAAAAAGTTTTATAATGTGTGCTTTACAATGGCGGAGCTACTGGTTGGCTAACCTGGGCTACAGCCCAGGTAAGAAAAAAAAAATTACGCTATACTCGGACTAGTTAAACCACTCAGCCTACTTTACATATTTGTACAAAATGGAGCTTTCCATTCCTGTTCTTTCACTTGCAATATCATTTGTCCATTCGAGAGAAATAAAAAAAAAATAGCATTTTTCCAATGGACACCCGAAGGCAAAGAAATGAGCCGATGGCCGACGCGGAGGCGGCCCGAAGAAGCAGCTAGTCTCCCGCTCCTTCAAGGCCAGCCTCCAGTTTTTTGTCCGACATATCGGTCGCTACCTCAAAAATGGCAACTATGTGCAGCATATTAGCACTGGCGTTCCCGTTTACATCGTTATAGTCCTCAAGAATGGCCGCTATGTGCAACACGTTAGCACTAGCGTCCCCGTTTACATCGTTTTAGTCCTGGAGTACCTTGTCGCTGAGATATATAATTTGGGAGTATTTTATGTTCAGCCCAGCGTAAACTCAAATCCTGCCTCCGCCCTTGGTGCTTTATATATATATATATATATATAAAGGTGCACATCGAGTCGTGGTGTACTGGTAACACCACTGTGCACTGGGGGTGAGGGCCGGGTTCGAGCCCTCCCTCCAACGGAGGTGGCTAGGTGGCGGTGGCCACGACCTCCGGGCCAAGGTCGGATGGAGTCATCCACCGGCTTTGTTTATATATATATATATATATATATATATATATATATATATATATATATATATTATATATATATATATATATATATATATATATATATATATATAAAGGTGCTATAATAATTTAGTTTAAGATGGGATTTAGATGCAAATAGAGAATATTGGAAGTAGTTAAGAGCAAAGAAAACAGCTAAAATATTGTTATGCTGGAAGAGATGGAATTAATAACTTTGTTTTTATTTCTTTATTTTTATTTCCTTCTTCCTCCACATGATATGGGTGGGTCCATGTGAATAGTATTCTAATAAGGAGAGGCTATGTAGCCACACATTAACAGTGTCTTGTTGGCAGGGGCGGCCCTGGCCCAGGGCCCCCTGACGAAATGGGACACCAACGTAGAGCTATCTACAATAGAACTAGTATGTCTCATGTGCCTTCTTTTTAACAAAAAATATTGTGGTGTAGTGGTCATAATGCTTGACTTATATATAAGAGGTCCTTGTTTGAAATCTTGACTACACCAAAATTTTGTTTTATTTAAACTTTTTTTTTTACATTATATATGCGGGCCTATTTTGGAAGTTTTGCCTCGGCCCCCCATTAGTTCAGGGCCGGCCCTGCTTGTTGGCAACTGTTATCAATTCTTCTTTGTCTAATGCTTTTGTACATGCATAGTGGACTTGAAGATTAGCCTGACCTCTAAACAAATAAGCATAAAATATAATGTCTTCGGTCCTAACTTATCATAAATTATTAACGAAAGGTGCTCCCCTTCTCTATAGTTGTTCCTAAACAATGATACTTAGTGATGTGCATAAATTAATCTTCTTCTATAGTTGTTCCTAAACAATGATACTTAGTGATGTGCATAAAGATGAGAGTTGGAGTTCACCTTAGTGAAAGATAACATTGCTCGGCACAAGTCAACGAAATGGTCGGCTCCAGCGGTGTGTTCAATAGAAGGTCTGACACGTACGCACTGTTGGCGACGTTTCCTGAAGACGTCGAGTGCAGCATAAAGGAGAATTTGCTGGTAAGGGTGCAAGCAATCGGCACTCGATCGATGGCGAGAGTATGCAGACAAGAGGGTTGGAGGCTGATGTTTTATAAATGAAGAGGAAGAGGAGGGGCTGACGTTTATGCTTCATTATAATATAAGACGACGGCGACAACAGTTTTATGGGTTCTCTGGAAGAACAGAAACAAGGCTAGATACGAGGGATACAAATACTCGCAGGGACAACTGACCAAGGAAGTGCAGAGGCAGAGAGCGAAGGTTCTGAGGGAGTAATTCATTAGGCGGGGGTAATTTTGCGGGGGGGGGGGGGGGGGGGGGGGGGGGGGGGGGGGGGGGGGGGGGGGGGGGGGGGGGGGAGGGTATACTTTTTTTTTGCATTTTGGTGGGTATATTGTCTTTCGTTTCCGATTTTTTGCTTCTCCGATTCCCGACTTGTGGGTATGGAGTTTTTGTCCTACTTTGGCTTTTGGTGTTGGGTAGTTGGCTGCTTCAATGTTTTTAATAAATTCTCTCTCTCTCTCTCTCTCTCTATATATATATATATATATATATATATATATAGAGAGGAGAGAGAGGGGGGGGGGGGGGGTTTAAAAAATTTAATGTAATAATTGTCTTAATAATTTACTTGTGTAGTATAAGTGGAGGTTAATTACATTTATTGTCAAATTCATTTGATGCTTGCCTAGTGTAATAATTGCTTTATATATATATATTATATAATATATATATTATATATATATATAGAGAGAGAGAGAGAGCGAGAGAGAGAGAGAGGAGAGGGGTACCGCAAAAATTTATGTACTAATTGACTTAATATTTAGAGCATCTCCAACCCTATTGTGAGTTTGAAAAAAATGGGTGCCACATAGGAATAACAACCATTTTTTCCAAAAGTACTTCTCCAATGCAAATGTGAAATTAAGTGTGGAGTTGACATGGCAATGACATGGCAAAGACAATGTGAAGTTGGTTGTCTAGATCTAGACAATGCACTTCACAATGTCTTTATGTCCACATCATCATTTGTGAATAAAAATATTTATAAAAAGAAGTAGAAGAGTAAAAGTTGTCTTGGAAGTTGTAAAAAATTATTTGTATTGTCTTCTCAATACTTGCATTGGAGATGACTTTTTAAACCCATTGTCATGTGAATATAACCTTGCCACCTATACAAGACATTGTCTTGTCCCTCATGCCACTAGATTCACAACACAAACAAGACAATAGGGTTGGAGATGCTCTTACTTGTGTAGTGTAGGTGGAGGTTACATTTATTACCAAATTCATTTTGATACTGTGTAGTGTAATAATTGCCTTAATAATTATGAATTTTTTTACTATAACCTCCTAAAGAGGAAGAGAAGGGGGCTGATGTTTTATAATTGAAGATGAAGAGAGATGAGGGACTTGTGGCTAGCATTTGGTAGAGATAGAGGGACATATTATAGTTAGGATGCAAATTACTATAATCTCCTTGTCTATACTTCTGGGTAATTTAGTCAAGACGTTATTTGTAAGAAACAGTGGGACTTTTATATGTAGAGATGACATCATAAGACTCATGTAATTGAGATTAAATTACCATAAAACTTACAAAAACATACATTTTATTTATTTTTATATTTTGTATTTTTAAATACTTGTCCTCCAGATCTACACTACAAGAAAAACAACTTTTATGTCGGGTAAAATCGTCATATATGACATTTTATGACCATTTTTACATCAACAACGTGATGAAAACGGGTGTTATAATGTGTTACAAAAACCGTTATGAATGATTATACCTTATATGCATTTTCTATTTGAAAAATATAAATAGTTCTATTATATAACACAATATTTTAAACTGACATTAAAGACATAATTATATATAACATCAAATTTTAACCGACATTAAAGACACATTATACATAACATTTTATCCTGTTCTGGTATTCACACACACACACACACACACACACACACACACATATTTAAAACTTGTGAAAACTTAAAATCAATGCGTTATAAAAGCAATGATATTTCCAGAACATGCATAATTTCCAGAACGACACAAGCATTATAACAGTTAAAACATTTCATTAATAATTTCCCGTTCCAAATATCATACCATCTTAATTACATATATATCTCTCTTTTTCAGCCTTCGCTTAACATATCATCACTTAACCAAAATATCCTCATTTTAATTACATTTCAAAAAAAATCCAAATATACATATTCTTTCCTTTTTAGCACAGCAAACGGATGAGAAATTCCATGCTGCCAATGTTAGTCAAAAGATCCTGAAAAACAACAAATTAGGATTCATTAATTTATATTAATGGGGAGCTATATTTCCTTTGAACTTTACAAAAAGAACAGTATGAGTGCAAAATAGAGAGTAACAAAGCCACAAGAAATAAAATGCATATAAAAAACTATGATGTTTGTTTTGTGCTACTTGTGTTAGCAACAAAAAAACCTTTTGGATAAATGTAAATCCTTCAGCAATAAAAATGGGAATTTCAAAGTCAATGAGCTAAAAAAATTATGATGTCCTTTCTTATGCTACTTGTGTTGGAAGATCGCCTTTTGCTGCCACATGCATTTAAGAACAACATGCTAGTCGAAAATTCTCCACCCATTCCTACAAAGTAGGAATTAGTAAAGCACATATATCAATGAAGAGTTGGATTGGGTAATCTAGAGTAATCTTACCTATAAAACTTAGCCTCGTTAACTTGGCCCCGCGGAACTTAGGCCTCGTTTGGTACATTGTAATGTAATCGTAATCGCAATGTAATCAAATGGAAATTTTTTTTTTTCATTTGATTACATTGCGCCAACGATTACATTACAGTGTACCAAACGAGCCCTTAGTCTTGCGAAACTAGGTTCAAAACTTAACCATGTGGAGCCTAGACACATAAAACTTAGCCACCCTGAATCTAGCACCATGGAACTTTGCCCCCTTATATATTAGCATCGGTACCATCAGTTTGTCCGTAGCAAACTCGACGTTGAGGCATAGCCTCACTGAGCCTAGCTCCGCTAATTGTTTGTCCGAAGCAAATTATATTTCAAAGACTTCGTCACCGATCCTAACGAGGGACCCCCGCAAGGGAGCACTTCCTTTTGTCCATGTTAACAAATCGAGGATATCGTGCGGGATCGAAGGGATCAATGACTTTGACTGGCTCGGATCAGCCTAGTCCGAATTTTATTGAGTCAACCCCGAATCAATTTATGAACCATCCGACTCACCAACACCTCTAATTTTTAATTAATTGACTATTAATATAATAATTATTTTAACTGAAAATTTTCTAATGCATGCACTTGGTAGAGAATGTAAGCCCAATCCTAACTAAGTAACTATCACTAAAGAATTCATTCACCAAAGAATACATTGGTTGTATACCAAAAATTTATATTAGATAAATAGTCAAATATTTATTGAGAAGGAAATCTTAGATTCCAAGTCATGTTTCCTACCCCTAATATTCACACTCACCTCTCACCTCCTCTCAACCCCTGCCACCCAAACCCTCTACTTCTTCTTCTTCTTCAATATTCTCCTCTTCTTCTTCCTCCCCCTAAATCCCACCAACAGAACCACCGCCACCAACCTCGACAGTAACAAACCCAATCCATCAAGAACGAAACCTCGACAGTAAAAATTTCCCCCCTTTCTTTCGATTTTCTCTCAATTTTGTGGGTAATTTCCGACCGTTGATTTTTTTTTGCTTCGATTTCCATCCACAGCGAAGTAATGATTAATGCCGGCGAACGATTCTCTCTGCCCATATCAACACAGGTGAAAAATTAGGAAAAAAAAATGAAAAATAATAATTCTATAGTTATTTATTTTAGTTTTGTTGTTGTTAAAGTTGGAAGAATAACTGATAAGTTTGGTTATATCGGTGATCAGTAAAATGAATTAATTACTAGAAGCTTTATATTTTAAGAACTAGTATGCCGTTATGGATTGCAGACCAATAAAATGTAACTATAGTGATAACTTTACTAGTTCGGTTTGAGTTGCTTAATCATATTTCATTGTATGATTGTAAATTTTTAACATCAATGCGGTTATATCTTCCCTTTATTTTCTCCTTTACTGGGAAATTTAGGATATATAAATTTCACGAAACAAACTCTATTTAGCAATGAAAAACTTAATGACCAAACGAGTGAACTAGAGCCTATTAGAATAGAGGGCATCTCTAGTTGTCATCCATTGTTATATATTATGGGTCTTTATTGATTGGCAATAACCTATTTTATCCTAAAGCGAATACTTAGTATAATAGATCCAAAATAATGGTACTTGCTAGACGTGAAATGAATGTTTTTCAACTTACAAGTGGATATTTTCATTCCTAATTTTTTTTAAGAATAAATTTATGTAGCGACGGATGTTGTCCATTGATATATACAAAGTTAAAATAATAAAAAAATTTCCATGTAAATTTGTTTTCTTAAACATGTAAATATTCACACTGTTGTTATATCCAACAAACTGATAAAGAAAACTAGTAAACGCACACGCATACACACACAAACACACACTTACAAATGAAACAAACAATAAGTAAATTAAAGTCCTAGGGAGGCACGGGAGGGAGGGGTGTCAATGAGTCTGAGATGCAATACCAAAATTGTTCACAATCCGTATGTCATAGAAAGTTGTGTTATATGAGCAGCAGTTAAATATTATGGAACCTCTCTACGTTCTCACTCAAATCTTTTAGTATTATCCAGTTCATCCGAATAAATATCTCTTCGTTTTCTTTACTCTATTACTAATTCTTTCTCTAAATACACCCAACATGTTTCTATCTAGCAAGTGAAGTTTGCATAACCATGCGCATAGGACGACTGAAGTTGATGGAAATATGGACACAATTATTTACTCTGATTCTAGCATGTACACAAGTCCTTTTTACTTACGTACTTCCTATGTCGATAACTCGTATATCTATTGCCATATATCATGGGGTATTGTTGACTAGGAAAAACTGGAAAAACCTACTTTCACCGCCAAAGGAAATAGTTTACTAGGTCCAGAATATTGGTACTTGCTAGATGTGAATAAATATTAATATAGGATTTTTGAACTTGGGTGCAGACAGTTGCGTAGCTAGAATTTTCGTCTAGGGGGCGCGGTAATTACTATTAATTTTTTTTATAATAAATACATTTATAGTTTCAAAAATATCATATATTTGTTGTATTCTTCTCATTTAAAAAAATCAAGTTCTCCTTTTTAGTCCCACATTGACTAGGAGTTCTCATATTCATCTTTATATTAGTTTCTATCACTTACTCACTTATGAGTTGTTGTGGACTAATCATGTGGGCCACACGTGCATCTCGTCCGCCGCCGTCCTGCCCGGTTCCGCGTGCGTAACAATTGTATGCCCCACATTCCCATCCATGTCTCCATTTTAAAACACCAAACGCATCAAAAATTGTCTCCATCGGACCATTTCAAAAAATTGCCATTCCTAATGACAATTTTTCTTTGTAAGTTAGTTAGAGGCATTCTCCTTATAAATATATATATATATATATATATTATATTATATATATATTAATATATTTTTTTTTTTTTTTTTTTTTTTTTTTTTTTTTTTTTTTTTTTTTTTTTTTTTTTTTTTTTGAAGCAATGGGTTCTTGTGGCAAACTCGCCTCCACCGAGGCTCGGACTCCCGACCACTTGGGCCGCATCTCTCTTAACCACTAGGCTAGAGGTCATTTGCTATATATATATATATATATATAATATATATATATATATATCTATATATATATATATATATAGATATATATTATATATATATATATATATAATATATATATATATATATATATATAAGTGTGATAAAAAACATTATATATAAAAATGGTGTTAAATTGTTGAATCAATATAGAAATATATCTTATGACCATTTTTTAGTGATGTATATACTGCTTTACTACTTTCCTTTTTGTTCTATGTGCTACTAAGATAAATTTTAAAAAACCAACATATTTAGAAACTTCAGTAGACTTTAGCATTTTGTTCATAGACATGTTCTTGAAAGTATACTGCTATTAGTTGATGTTCTGTTGTTTCCTAATATATTATTTTACCGATCTGATATTACATGTTTTGAAACATCATGATAGTTTTTTTTATGCCCATAATAAATTATATATAATACTTTAAAAAATATAAACTAAAAAAAAATCAAAATTTGAGGGGGCGCAGCCGCACCCCCTCGGCTCCATGTGGCTACGCCACTGGGTGCAGATGTTGGATTGCTATTTATTTAAAAGTAAATTTGTAGCGACGGATGCTTTGACCGTTTGTATCCATTGCAAAGCTAAACTAAAGATTTTTTTATGTAAACATCTTGTGGTATTTATTCATGACTGTGAATGATTAAAATTACCAACTACTCTAAAACCGGATGATATTGACCAAGTTTCTTTATACTTGATTCCATTGTCTGAAAAATTCCTCGGTGGATCACCACCTATAAGAAGGTTAATGAATTATCTAGTTGGCGTATCCTTTTTCTTAAAATCAAGGTTAACATATTTCCGACTTAAGTCCTTGAGATGTTATTAATAAGCCTTGTCATATTGTAAATGAGAAACATCATTGCTTTTAATATGTTCGTTTAACGTAGATGGCATAGCCATTTTTAAACTCTACCATCCTACTGACATGCTCAACTTTAAACATGCATATTGTGTATTGTAAGATCTTGGAACTCTTCTCTTACAAATTGTAATGCTACAGAACATCAGACTTTGATATCTCAAAGTTTTGAGTTCTTAATATTGACATATGGCCTAGCTATCTATAACTTCCAAGTAGAATATGTATCAATGTATTGGTTTGGATAATTTTGATTGATTGATGTCTTTTTGAATTTAGATTTCTAGAAAATACTGATGTTTATCAATGTATTGGTTCTCAAAATACTGATGTTTCAGGAGATGATTTGGGCGAGGTTACTGAAAGTAGTAGTTACTGTTTTCAAGGTAGTACAATTGGTGTCGGGGCCTTATTCAGAAGGTAAATGTCTCATTTTGAGTAATTATACCAAGTTATAAGTTAAGAAATTATATTAATGATCATCATATCCATCAAACTGATAACAAAATTTGAAACATATATATATTGTAAATCATGAATGCTCCACTGGGATTCAAACACGGTCTTATGTTTCAACACTAGCTACTTTAACTACCAGGTCTCGATATATATACAATCTTTTATTACAATTCATTTTTACGTAGTTCTATTTTGTTAGATGATTCTTATGATAAGCTTTTGTGCCAGATGTTGGTGTTGATATTGTTGTGGGTTATAAATCATCAGTGGAATGGATGGAATTGGAAAAAGGTATACAGTTATGTAACTATATATGTTTTAATTTAATTTTTGATCACAACTGAAACCTAAAATCTAGTTGTATGCATTCATGACTCAATAATTAAAATTACCAACTGAACTCCAAAATCATTGACAAATTGACAAGTTTCTTTATCACTTGATTCAATAGTTACGAAATTTTCAAATTTCTCGTGCTTGGTGAATATGTAAGAAATATTTCTGTGATCAACACCTATAATAAAGATGGTGAATGAATC
This sequence comes from Iris pallida, assembly GCA_029216955.1. Lineage (NCBI taxonomy): Eukaryota > Viridiplantae > Streptophyta > Magnoliopsida > Asparagales > Iridaceae > Iris > Iris pallida. The sequence continues at coordinate 12,100,753 of JANAVB010000197.1, forward strand.
ATCTAGGTGGCGTGTTCTTCATATTAAAAATCAGGGTTTTACATATTTCCGATTTAAGGTCTTAGGGTGTTTAAGTAAGCCATAGTCACTAGGGGTGGCCGAGCCGGTGGGGTCTGGCGAGGGATTGAAGGGAGGTCTGGGTTCAAGCCAAGGCAAAAAGAAAAAAAAGTAAGCCTTGTCATATTGCAAATGTGAAATTTCATTGCTTCTATAAACTCCACCATCCATCTTGACATACTCAACTTTAGATCCAAGCGGACTTTTGTATGTATGCATATATTTATATGCGTAATTGTTCTCATATAGCTATACGGTAAAGGCCTATATGACTAAAATTTTGGAACTTTTTCTTAAAGTGATAATGTTGCAGAACACTTGGCTTTGACTGTTTGACATCTCAAAAGTTTTTGGATTCTCGATCAGTACTAACATATTGCCTAACTATCTATGGGTTCCAAGTAGATCTGTATCAATGTACTAGTTTGATAATTTTGATTGATGCACTTCTTTTAGTAATGCTAGACTTTTAAATAGTATTGATGTTTCAGAAGAATCTGGGATGGTGGTTACTACTTTCAAGGCAGTACAATTACTGCAGGAGCCCTTATTTAAGAGGTAAATATATTTTATGAGTAATTATATCAATTATAACTTAGGAAATTATATTATTCATCAAATAGAAGTGAAAACACTTTAGAATTTTATTTTAATTAGCCGTTCAAAATGTTTAGGCAAACAAGAGGAAATGTTCTCATCGAGGAGGAAGCAGTTAATGCTCTTAGGAATGAACATGCTAATTTACTTTGCTTCGAACATGATAAGTAGAAACTACATGAAGTTGCTCGAATTGGACAATGTTGTGGATGAAGAGCTGTTCACGATGGCGACTCTTCCTGTTGGTCATGCTTGGATGAACACTGATCTAGAGGCGGCGGCGGCTGCGTCAGAGTCGTCATGTGTAGTTCTTGAGTCGAACAGAGAGCCGGAGGGGAGGAACTAGTCGATGGTAGCAGCACTGCTGCAAGAGGAGCCTTGGCATTCTTCTTCTGTTGCATCTTCTTTTCAGTAGGCTACAACTGGAGCCAACCTTTTCTCCTTCTTCTTCATTAACAACTCTTCATGTTGGTCATGCTTGGATGAACACTCTTCATGTTACAAAGAGAAAAACGAAGAGAAATGTAGATGAATGGTCGAATCAGGATTCTTCATTAAAATATTTGTTAATATTTTAGAAGGTACTTTTTCCTCGTATTTTTATCACTTGCTTATATTTATATTTCTACTTTTGTTGCAGTTGCTTCCTCCATTTCTTATGGCTAACTGTCGGCAATGAAGATCCATAAGATACTATCCAGTGACTAGAGTCCGAAACTAATGGATGCCGTGAATCCTAGAACATAAATACCATGCTTGCCTGCCATGGAAACCTCTATTGTCATTTAAGTTGAGGGGAAAACCCAGTTGGCAATTCCAAATTGAGAGACTCGACCCAACAACATAGACAGTTTGTTGATTGAGAGGCTGAGGAGGAGAATATAAAAAAAACATTGTTAGAAAAAGTACAAGATACAAGGATCTTGATGAAAAATGAGACGTAAAGAGTAAGAAAAGAATGAACTGAATCTTGCTCCTTTGTTCTCAAGATCCTTGAACATTTCTTTAGCTTCTTCTCTTTTGCTTCTCATGAACAAACAAGCATTTGTTCTGTTGGGTTGAATGGCATCAGTCCCTTGTTTGGAACTTTCAGCTGGGGGTTTCTCAGCAACCCAAATCTCAGTGGGGGTTTCAATGGAGGGCAAGCATGGCATTTTTGTTCTCGGCATCCTCTAGTTTCGGACTTTGGTAATTTGTGAATTATGCATCTTCTATGCCTCTGGGGATTATGATCAAAGACAACATCTATGAGGATTACTGACAACATCTCTGAGGATTGCTCTGTCGGCTGACCATCAAGTTACTATTTTTCATTTCTTGGCAAGAAGTTTCTTCTTGATGGAGTTTTAAGTTCTCATATCATTTTATTTTCCACAATTGTTCCTTTTTTGCCTTCTTTTCCTCATATGTAGAAATACGGTATGATGTGAATTGTTTCCTCTTTTAGTTCGTATATATATGCTTGAATGACTTCAAAATTGTTGCTTATAAAGCTTTTTGCATCATCCCAATCCTCAGTAGAGATACCTTAGCCTATGCGTCAGAGTACCAAATTTTTTGGACCTAATGTTCAATATAGAGATTATACAACATGACTTTGTCTGTGTGGCACATATAAGCAACGCAAAAATTATTTTTATGCACCAAAGTACTGAACATATTGGACCCAGAGCATGTGAATACAGTAGTCACAAGCATGCATTAACGGTGCGTTTGGTTTGTCCAGAGTTGGACAAACATAATGGTTGGACAAAAAAAAGGATATAATGTAACGACGATTATATTACAAAGCTTTCTTTTAAAATAAACTAGTAATGTGCACGTTGCACGTGTTTCCTATCATTTTTCTAAAAATGTTTTGATAGTGTATTTTTTATTTTTTTTATCTTGTCTTGTTCATTTCTGGTCGTTTTAGTATTTTACTCATTCAGTAACTTTATAGTACATGTTTTATTTAAATTAGTTCTATTTGTTTGCATTTTGATGCTTAAAGATTGTGGACCTAAGTATCAAATCTTAATTTAAATTCAAACACAACTGCAAATTCAACACACTCCTTAGTTTTTTGTAAACTAAACATAATATATTAAATAAACTACTACTATCATCTATCTACTCTTTTTCTTATTTGATTTTGATGGTCGTTGTCCTCTTCTTCTGTTTGTTTTTGCAAGCATCCTTTTTTGTTTGTTCATCAACATTTGAAGAGGTTCATCGTCACCGCTTGAAATCTCAATGTCAAAGTTATCTTCTTTGTCCTTTCTTGTTTTCTTTGCATATTCGTTTGTAGGTGACTTTCATTTCTTCTCATCATCAGTCGCCATAGCACCGTCTTTGCTTTTTGTTACATTCCTTTTCCAATTTGGTTTGCATGATATATATATAGTTGTTGTCTTCCTTTTTTTTTTTTTTTTTTTGTGTTCCGGCTGAATTTTTTCAATTGCTTCTGCCACAACATTCAATTTTTATTGACAACTTCTATCTTTTTGTTCAGCGGAATAAGAAAACGAATTTTGGTCAAAGCATGCAAATTCAATCTCCTATAGTATTTTGATTCATGTTCTCCCTCCATGCATGCATTTATATTGATATTACCTCTTGCAAAGTAATACATATTTTTAGACAGATGGACTTCTTTTTTCTACACAATATTTTGTATTTAAATTAATTTATGATCTAGATAAATAATATTATACCTTCTCAATTGATTTTTTGTATTCCACTACTAGACATCCAATATATATTGATGCCGCCTCCTATAACGTCGTAATGTATGCATTATGATTTCCTTGCACAACATTTAGCACCAATCTGTATCTGTAGTTATTTAAATAATACTTAGTACATAGAATTAGTGTATCAATAAATTAATTTTGAAGTGTCTATTTAGTTCGTACCTTGGTACCACTTCGACTTCTTCCTTATTACATTTAATGCAACCCATGGTCTCTCCGTTTTTTGAAATTGATGTTCACATTTTTTGCATGACTCATACCAATTGAATGTCTTATTTTCGACTCTGTCTACGATTCCACTAACGCAATAATATTTATCCTACAATTTGAGAAGGGTTTAGCTATTTTCTTTTAGAAAATGTTATAAGAAATTAATGTATCAAAATAAATATTTTTATTCGATACCTTTTATATTCAAAAAATATTCTAAAAATATTTATATTAACAATATTCTTCAACTAAGAGACAATATATATATATATATATATATATAATATATATATATATATATATATATATATATATATATATATATATATATATAGTCTACCTCAGATAAGTCTTGACGTTTACGAATGATTTTCTCAATCGTCACTTCATTTGCCGTGAATCCACATTGCCAAAGGGATATTTCCTTAGAAGAAGTTGAAGCCATTGTCCTTAAGGCTGATCCCAATAAGGCGCCAGGCCCCGATGGGTTTAACTCAGCTTTTTATAAGCACCACTGGGGTGTCCTGCGTCATCACGTACTGTAGGTTGTCCAGGAATTTTTCAGTACAGGGAGATTGCAGAAACAAATAAATCATACATTCCTGTGTCTGATTCCTAAGAAGGAGGGTGCTCATTCTCTGGGGGATTTTCGTCCAATATCATGTTGCAATTTTATCTATAAAATTATTACGCACATTATGTGTGATCACATGCAGGATATTATGCAGGAATTGATTTCTCACAACCAAGCGGCATTCATAAAAGGCCGTTCCATTGCGGATAACTGCCTCTTAGCTCATGAGCTTATAAGAGATTTCAACAAAGTTGGCGGAGGAAAAGGATGCATAAAGCTCGACCTTCGGAAGGCTTATGACACGGTTAGTAGAGAGTTTGTTTACAGCATGCGTAGCAATATGGGCTTCTCAAGCTGGTGGGTGGATCGCGTCAGGGAATGCATATCTTCGCCCACGTTTTCGATATTGATTCGTGGACAAACACATGGATTTTTCAGGGAGCAACCGAGGCTTGAGTCAGGGTGACCCGCTATCATCCGTACCTATTCATCATAGTCATGGAGTATTACACTTGCTTGATGGATATTGCAGTCCATAGGGGTCAGATTACGCCTCTTTTCCGTCAAGTTGTTCCGGTGGTATCCCATCTCATCTATGCAGATGATCTGCTCGTCTTTATTCAGCCAGCCAACGGGTCGATTGAGTCACTGAATAGGGTTATGACTGAGTTTGGTCGACTTTCGGGACTTCAGCTCAACAGAGATAAGAGCCAAGTTTATTTCAGCAGAACGTGCAAGGATACGGAACTGTGGTCGACTCTTCTACAAATTGAGAAGGGGCAGCTGCCGGTAAAATATCTCGGCCTCCCGTTATCTGTGTCATATGCTCGGGATGTAGACTGCCAAGGCCTTATTTAGTATATTCAAATAGACTCGAGGGTTGGCAGTCCCAGATCCTATCGTTCGACGGGCGAGTTGAACTCGTAAGGTCGATAATTTTGGCTATTACAGCATACTGGCTGCAGGCCATCCATATAGCAGATAAGAGTATCAAGCGTATTGAGACGCTTTGTGCCAACTTCGTTTGGCGTGGTGGCCTGCATCTTATTTCATGGAGCGAGCTGTGTCGGAACAAGGAGGAAGGAGGAATTGGTTTACGTTCCATACAAGTGCTGAGGGAGGTGGCGGGTCCTTAAGTTGGCGTGGAAATTATTGGTTGGAGACTCGCTTTGGTCTCGGTGGATGAAGAATAGATACTTGCGGGGTTCGAACTTCTGGACTCTGAAAATTGATAACAACTTCTCTGTTACTATGAAGAATATTCTGAGGGCTCGCCCGCAACTGAAGAGCAACATTAGACGGGTCATTCATAATGGGGAACAAACGAATCTTTAGCTCGACCCTTGGCTCAATAGTTAGAGCCTTGTCGAGCGCCTGGGATGGCATGCATTCGAGTTAGCTGGGCGCAATGATCGGGTCAGCATTATATTAGCTAATGGTGTATGGAACTTGGACGCTCGGCCGGTCGCTATGGCTTTCGCGGATGAAATAGCAGCAATTACGCTGGACCATGAAGCCGATAGCGATTATTGGCAGTGGGAAGATACACTGTCTGGTGGCTTTGACAGTAAGAAGGTGTACGAGCGGATCCGCCCTCAGCATCCGAAGGTCGATTGGGCGGAATTGGTATGGGCTAAGGACAGCGCAACGAAAATGAAGTTGTGTGCATACAAAGCCATACGAGATAGACTGTTGACGAGGGATCGTTTGCTGCGATTCGGCGTTCAGATAGATAGTGCTATGTGCATGTTATGCGGATCTGAGGAGGAGTCGCGTGATCATCTGTTTTTCTAGTGTCCCGTGTCTGGCCACATATGGAGCTCTATTAGTAGCAGGGCTGGACTAAATATTAGATCGGGCATGGGTTTGCTGGTGATAGTTGGTAAGATTTTAGCTGTGAAGAATCAAGAGAAGGAGCAGTTCTATCTAGCACGGTCATGGTTACTGTCTGTGGTGTGGCACGTGTGGCGGGAACGCAATAGGAGAATATTTGACGGGATAGCCATCTCTATTTCGGGTATTATCAACAATATTATGAGAGATGTTGAATGTATGCATAGTAAGTAGTTAACTGTGTACAGATGAGTGTCGGGTGGTCTGTAAGATTGTCTGGTTGCTATTTCCTTAATAATATTTACCTTTCCATTCAAAATATATATATATATATATATATTATATATATATATATATATATATATATATATATATATATATATATATATATATATATATATATAATAATAATAATAATAATAATAATAATCCCCTCCCCTTTTCTTGCGATTCTAGGGCCTACGCCCCCTAAGGCTCTCCGCCTTGGGTCGCCGTGCCGTCTCCACCCCCCACCCTCTCTGCAACACTCCCTCTTCGGCTTCCCAGCCACCCTCTCCGCCGTCCGCCAACCCCTCCTCTCCCCCCCAACCCTCTTCTGGTTTCGACCGATGGCCCTTTCCTATGCTAATGCCTTCCGGTCCACCCCATCATGCCCCGATCCCGTGCTTGAACCATCTCCACTTTCCCTCTCTCCCCCTTCACCTCTCATTCCCCGCCCCTCCACCCCATCCCCCTATCCTCCCCTATCCCCTCCTCCGTGTGTATTCCTCCTCGAGCTACCGGCGACTTCTAAGGTCGCCCGACTGTTGCCTTCTTCGAGAAAGAGGTCAGCGCTTTGGAGGCCCCCCTTCAAATTGGCCCTTATCGACAAATTCTCCAGATTTCGACCCCTTGTCGACACAATCCGGCGTGCTCTTCAAGGATTGGGCTTCTCCGGCGCTATGGCGGTTAGCATCCCGATGCCAAACATCTGCTCATTCGCCCATCCTCTGTAGAAGATTTCTTACGATTCAGGTCTCGAGACTTATGGTTTGTTGCCGGAGCGCCTATGCGGCTTTTCAAATGGACACGAGACTTCTCCGTCTCACAAAACGTCCATAGCTCCCGTTTGGGTCTCATTCCCCGGCTTGCCGACCTACTTGTTTGCCAAAGCCGCCATTTTCACCTTTGCTCGTTGTATTGGAATCCCCTGGAAAATCGATATCGCCACCGCTTCCCTCACCCGACCTAGTTGGGCCCGTGCGCTTGTGGAGGTGGATATTGGGCAGCCCCTTTATGACAAAATCATAATCGTCCTCCCCGATGATAACAGCTTTTGGCAAGCCGTCGAATAGGAAGACCACCCGGTTTTTTGCTCTCTGTGCTTCCACCAAGGCCACGTCGCCATTCCCTGCAAAATCTTCATCAATTTTGCCTCTCCTACGGATTGTTCAGATAATTCCCAACCTACGGCGGCGGAGGATGCCATCGCAATAGTTGCCCAATCGTCCCCCAGTTGCAGTTCTACCCATCCCCTCAATGCTGTTCAGGATCAACCCACCAACCTCCCCCACCCCACGTCTCCAGATCGACCGAACAAGTCGCCTACACCCACCCCTCCCCTCACCGCCCCAACTATCATCCTCCTCAATCGAACCATTCTCAATTTTGCCCACCCCCATCTTCCATCAACCTCCAATCCTCCACTCTGCCAAACCACTACCTCTTCTATCCTCCCCCCTCCCGCTCCCCTTCTCCCTCTCACTGTCCCCTTCCTCCGGCAAAAACTCAAGACTAAAATAAGGCAGATGAGGCGCTTCGCAGCGAGCGCAGACCTCGCCCAGGACTCGTGCCCAGCGAGACAGATGCCGCCCTCCGCAGGCTCTGACCATTTTGACTGTGAAGACAACGAGCATTCCTGTGCCCCCCAGATTTCTAAAGTGTGACTGTCTGGGATGCTCGTTGAATATAATCATTTCTTGATTATATTCTTAATCGTGCATAATTGTATCCTTTGAAATTTCGAGGACGAAATTTTTCTAAGGTGGGTAGATTTGTAAGCCCACTTCCCAAATTTTTTTTATTTTTAATTTAATTTATTTTATTTCATATATTTTCAAATTAGAAATTAAATTTTTTTTAATGCTATAATAGATATTTGTATTGACAAAGGGATTTGTCAAACTATTTTTTAAATTTGATTTTTATAAAAAGATATACTTTTAAACTTATTAATTTTCTATTATCAATTATGTTTAAGTTTATATTTATAAACATATATTTAAATATTATTGAATTAGCAGATTTTATTGGATTTAGATGTTGTCAATTCTAAATTATGATTAGATTTAGTCTTAATTTATTGCTATATTATTTTAGATGAGATTTGTATTTATGAAAATATATATTTAGGAATATTTAAATTATTCTTATCAATATTTTTTATATTTGATTTTATAAAATATATTTTAAAGATTTGATTTAAATTTAATGGACAGATTAATTCATTAGATTCTTGACCCTTCCAAATTAGAAAATTGAGTAAATCTCTATCTATTTAAGGAGTCCTTATTCTTCGTTCAAAATAGGCTAGACTTGGCTACGAACTCGTATCCAAAAAGTGATTGTGGGTCATGACAATTAGCCTGTGCAACTTTGTCAACAAAGTTATCTCGTGCGTCATTGCGACGAGACTTTCTGGCTTGCTCCCGAAGATCATATATTAAGAATAAAGCAGTTTTGTGTGCGGCCGCGACATCATCGATAACGTCCTTCTTGCCCAAGAACTTGTTAGCAGTATGGGGTTTCCCAATAGCGGCGGCAACGTAACCATCAAAGCCGACATGGAGAAGGAGTACAATTGGCAGTTTTTAATCTGGGTTCTAAGGAGGTTTGGATTCTTCAAAGTGGTGATCGATATCTTGTGGCGTTCTGTAGCTGATACTTGGTTATCTCCGGCCATCAATCGCGTCTCCACTGCATTCATCAAAGCTTCTCTGGGGATTCGACAGGTGGATCCACTATCTTCTTCCCTCTTCATCATCGCGGCCGAAGCTCTCAGTCGAAACCTTACCGCATTCGGGGCTAGGCTAAGTTTCCAGCAGATTGGACCACCAACGGATGTCCATTAATCACTCACTTGTCTTTTGCCGACGACATCCTCATCTTATTTTCTGGTGACAAGCGTTATGTGAGCAGCATTCGAAGGGTTCTCTACTGATATGAGTCGATATCCGGGCATAAAATCAACATCGAAAAGAGCTGCGTATTTGTTCTCGACTCTACCGAACAATGTAGCAAAGATATGATCGCCACCACCACAGGCTTCGATATCAGATCCCCTCCTTTCACATATCTTGGTTGTCCTATCTCCGATGGCAAACGTTCTGCTGCTGTTTTCGACCCTCTTATTTACAAAATCAAATGCAAGATCGAAGGTTGGCACAATAGGCTCCTATCCCTCGGCGGTAAGCTCATTCTCCTGCATGTATTGAGCTCTATCCCTATCTACATTATGTCGACTTGGAACCCACCTAAGAGCGTCATCCACTCTCTTAAAAACTTGTTCTCCAGTTTTCTTTGGGGCCACAAGAAGGGTACCCATTGTCGGCGATGGGCTAGCTGGAAAGTGATCTCAAAACCGACTGACGAGGGGGGGTCTGGGTGTACGTAGTATTCAGGAGACTATCGATGCGATGTCCGTCAAGCTCTGGTGGAAGCTTCGCACCATTCCGTCATTATGGCGCACATACATGACCGCTCGATACTTCCCCCACTCTCATCCCGCCTCCGCTGTTGCGAATAACGACGGTTCCCCTGTTTGGCGTCGAATTAGGTAGAGGTCGTGGGCTGGGCGAACACCTCATCCATTTGCGGATTGGAGATGGCTTCTCTGATGCTTTCTCGGAAGATTGGACCGGTATCGGTCGCCTCCGCCCTCGCGAAGGCATCCGGCCTCCAATTAGGATTCGGGATCTGTGGCTCACCGATTTTGGCTGGAATATCCCTCTTATCCGCCACGCTTTTGGAAGATCGGTCGCCGCCATGGTTCGTAATCGTGTCGGAGGTGTTTCTATTTGTCCAGACTGGATTGCGTGGAAGCCGTCCCCTAGCGGACTCTTCTCTGCTGCTTCCGCCTGGTCCCACACCCAGGACGCATTCCCCCTCGATCCAGACTTGGCTTTGATTTGGCGGTTGAGTATCCCGACCAAATGGTCTATCCTGTTTTGGAGAGTACTCAAAGTAAAAAAACCCGACCGACGGCGTTCTTCGACGCCAAGTGACGTAGCGGGATAGCGGAACGGGCTTACCTTCGTGCTTGGCAATGGCCAAGTCGATCGGTGATGAACTCAGCTTCCCTTCGTGCTTTTGTCCCCTACGTAATGCGAGGTTGGATTTTTTTGCTTCCCCTATCTGTAAGACTGTTGTATGTAATTGAAGCTCGTCTACAAGATATTGTGGTGATAATTAAGTAAAATAATTTTTGCTGTCTACCATTTAGTTTTTATTCTAAATCATTACCCAGATAATCCTTTGCAGTGACCCTAGTGATGGCAATGATTGGACGTTGGCCAACTATATCTTGGTAATCACTTCCTTCATTTGTTGCTAGATCCTCCCATAGGCAAACAATTATAGTCTGATAACTATATGTAGGAAACACAACAATTAATTAATTAATAATATATTAATTTGAAGTATTTCCTAAAAAAATTTAATTGTATTTTTGAAAATTATTTTGTTGAAACATTTTTCTAAATATAATGATTAATACATTACCTTAATAAAATAGTTGGTTTTTTCGCTTACCTTTGATTTATGACCGTTATTTCCTGTAGATATATCATCATTTTTTCTTGAATTCCAAACGATTCTTCGTTCTTTCACTTTGGTGACAATTCCATAGATATCTGCATTTTTAGCCATATTTTAATTATGTTGTTAAATATATAAGCAACGATAAGTAACCAAAATATTTCTTACCAATTCTATTATCATTGGGAGTTTCTAAATGTATCTGATTGAAGTCCTTGAAGTTACATCGAATATTGTCAGCAATAGCTTCATATGCATCATGTACAATAGTGTATCATTTAAGCACAAAGCTCTTTGTGTGATGTGCATTAGGAAATTCTGTGTTCACTTTCTTCACATCTCCATTGAAAATTTGATGTCTTGTTCTTCACAAAATTTCAGCAAAGTTCTTGATATCATTCTTAAAATAATAGCGCCAATTTGTACACCCTGACACATTAAAATTTTCTTTTTCGGGTGTAGACATGAATGTAATAAACTTAAAATATAAATAAGTCTACATTTTGAAGATCATATCACTACCAAAATAAGTCATATCAACGACGTATTTAGCGACTCCAAGATAGAACGTCGCTAATTTTTGGGGGTTTAACAGCGACTAATAGCGACGTCTAGCGGCTACAATTTGTTAAATGAGAATCTGCGTCGCAAGTTCGTCGGTACACGTCGCTGATAGAGCAACGTGTAGCGACGCATTTTAAGCAGCGTCGTCGTTTATTAAATATCAGTGACGTTTAGCGACGGCCTAAAAGGACGTCGCTAAATGTTTCATATAGGGGGCGAGGGTTTCCTTTTCGACCATTCACAAATTTCTTCCCCAATTTTTCGCGCGCTCCTCCTCCGCGACGCTCCTCCGACGATTTTCCTCCTCCGGCCTCCTCCTCCGCGGCGCTCCTCCGGCGATCTTCCTCCTCCGGCCTCCTCCTTCTCCTCCTCCTCCTTCCTCAGGTAGCTCCTCCACAGGTAACTTTCCCCTGTCCCTGCTTCCCAGTTTCTTCTCGTCTTCTAGCTCTCTCTCTCGCTTCTAGTTCGTGTCTACGAAAGCGTGGACTCGCTGCGGGGGACACGAGAGCGTGGACTCGCTTCTAGTTCGTGTGACACCTATTTTATTAGTTTGGACATGTTGTGTCCCACTGTGTGGACACGAGACTCACAGTGTGACACCTATATACTGATACTGGGAGTTTTTTGGGCATATCAACTGTCAATTTGATGTTTTGCTTGGATTCGAATTCTAATTTAGGGTTCGAGCCCTATTTACTGATACTGGAAGTTTTTTGGGCATTTTTAGGGTTTTGAAATGATGAATAAATTGACTAATAATTATTATCGAGCCCTATAAAATTTCAGCTATGTCACGAAGGACGGATACTAATCCTGTGAATGAGTTTTCTCCTAAGTATTCTCGACAGTTGAGTATGATTTAGCTCACTGACATTACTGAAATATGGAATGATTAGTGTAGGATATGTTGGTCAGGTTTTGGCAGAGTTGGGATATGATAGTATACATGTTACAATTAACAAGGAATGTTGTTGACACCAAATGTTGCACGACAGGTTACTTGAGTAACCTGGAATATTTTACCTACTGAAACAAATGGTTTCGGCAAGGGTGTGTATAGGTTTGTCATCAGATGGTATGGGATTTTGCCTGCCAAGTTCTGAACAGCAGTCCAGGCTGCCTGCTTAGTTGAAAGTCTTAATTAATTAGACTTTCTGTTCAGTACCCTTTGACTGAATTAAGTTGACCTGAATACCATATTTGAAATCCTAAATCTAAGTCTGCCTGCTGTTCAATTCATGACAGGTTATCATGTTAACAGTAAATGCCTTCCTTTTTAATATGTGTGAAACTCAGAGGTAGGATAAATCCAGTACAAATTAGGGACTGTCATGTTCAGACAGTTGGTACTAGTAATTAAGACTAGTTTGATTTGTATAATTTAATGTTAAAGGCAGATAGGTAGGTCCTGTATGAGAGACTGGATACCTAGGTAGAAATACACCTACAGCCATTCGACTAGCGAGGTAGAATGTCAAGCATTTTAGAAAAATGGTGAGATACACCAAGTCAGACATTGTCCCTACAGCCATTCGACTAGCGAGGTAGAAATCTATGTACGACATTTGCTATAAGGACTTTGCATTAATCTACGGTACGACATGGTGATCAGGACATAGTCCCTGCAGCCATTCGACTGGCGAGGCAGAAACTGTGTAGCCGTAGATAAAGTTGACTGTCCTCCGACCCTCATCCCTCGGCAATGATGATACGACAACCTATCACTATATCTTATATAGTAGTAGATGATGTCTTAGTATTACATTATGTGAGTTCATCTTGATTCTGTTACATTCTTCAGATACTAGATACGATAAGAACATATACTACACCATATGTACAGAACATAGATGATTCACACTAATGTATGCTAGAATGAATCTTGGGTTGTGTTCTGAGCCGTCCGTTCTCACACTTGGCAAAAAATTGAATTTTTTGTACTTTATCTGCTTTCGAAAATGTACTCAAATTACATGATGGTTCCTTTAGTTAGCTTGCTTATGTTATAATTATATTATTTTGAATATCGATCTTACCAGATGGCACCCATGACCCGAGGAGCGGCACGTCGTTTGAGGGAAACAGTGAATGCTGAGGTGGCTCCTCCTACAGTTAAGGAGGAAGTGGCACCGGTAGTTAGTGAGACCGGGAGTTCTATTCATCCAGCACCGGTAGCTAGTGAGACCGGGAGTTCTATTCATGCAGCACTTGCAAGGGACTACATCCCTCCTCACGCCAAAGATCTCGCTTTTTCGAGGTGGTTGCGTGATCGTATCACTGAGCGTTTGCGTGAGCTGCGTGGTTCTCATTAGCTATTAGTACTTATTTGTATTGGACTATTTGTATTGGGTTGTTTTTGTATTAGACTATTTTTATTGGACTACATATATGAATTAGTACTGTGTCAATCTCTGGATTGTATTGGACTACGACATGGTGATCAGGACATAATCCCTGCAGCCATTCGACTGGCGAGGCAAAAACTATGTATCCGTAGATGAAGTTGACTGTCCTACGACCCTCATCCCTCGACAATGATGATACGAAAATCAACCAGAGAGGATACTCTGAGAGATCCATCTGAGTATGTCGTATACTCTGAGCGATCACCTTTACAAGAATGATATCAGTAGTAGGATTGAGTGTTGGAGGAGATATTATCAGAGTATACGTCCTACTCAGATGGGTCTCTCACCGTTACTATTTTTTTCTGACAGCATGGTGGATGTGCTCCCTCAACAGATTCTTGTTCCGAGCCAAAACTTTGCCCCGGAGCTCAAGTGGACATCCTTCGTGTAGAGCTCGAGTGAAAGGTTCCTGACAGCATGGTGGTCTCCTTTGTCAAAGTATCCGTGCTCGTCCCACAACCAATATGGGATGAGCACAGATACTTTGACAAAAGAGACCACCATGCTGTCAGGAACCTCTCACTCGAGCTCTACACGAAGGATGTCTACTTGAGCTCCGGGGCAAAGTTTTGGCTCGGAGCAAGAATCTGTTGACGGAGCACATCCACCATGCTGTCAGAAAAAATAGTAACAGTGAGAGACCCATATGAGTAGGACGTATACTCTGATAATATCTCCTCCAACAATCAATCCCACTACTGATATCATTCTTGTAAAGGTGATCTCTCAGAGTATACGTCCTACTCAGATGGATCTCTCAGAGTATCCTCTCCGGTTGGGTTGTGTTCTAAGCTATCCGTTCTCACACTTAAAATACATATGAATTAGAACTGTGTTTTGTATTTTCGGCGAACCCAGGGATTGGATTCTGTATTTTGTATTTTGGTTTCTGCATTTTGGCTCCAGCTCCATTTGCATTAATCTACGGTACGACATGGTGATCAGGACATAGTCCCTGCAGCCATTCGACTGGCGAGGCAGAAACTATGTAGCCGTAGATAAAGTTGACTGTCCTCCGACCCTCATCCCTCGGCAATGATGATACGACAACCTATCACTATATCTTATATAGTAGTAGATGATGTTTTAGTATTACATTATGTGAGTTCATCTTGATTCTGTTATATCCTTCAGATACTAGATACGATAAGAACATATACTACACCATATGTACAGAACATAGATGATTCACACTAATGTATGCTAGAATAAATTTTGGGTTGTGTTCTGAGCCATCCGTTCTGATCAAGCATCTTCCTTCTCCTCTCCTCCACCATGGCTCTGGACCCATCTGCTCCTTCCTACTTTCCTTCTTCTTATTTGACTCTTTCAGCCACATATGATATCCACCTCAAGTGTAGAGTCGGGGGAGAAGAAGTGGGCAGGAAGAGGAGGGGAAAGCAGCACAGCCGGCGGCATGACCCGAAGGAAGTACAGATATTTTTTTCAAATTCGCAGGAGAACTATAAGGATATATCTTTTCACAACATGTTACCTTGTCAAAGACCCTTAATGTGAATATCATGTTACCCGCGGTGTCGGAAGACTAACATGTCGTAATTTTTTAAGCCGTGTGTTTGACATAATCCTCCCAACTCTTTCCTCCTATGTAGTAATCTTGCATTACTACATAGTAGGAAAGAGTTTGGAGGATTATGTCAAAACACACGGCTTAGAAAATTATGACATGTTAGTCTTCCGACACCGCGGTAACATGGTTGTCACATTAAGGGTCTTTGACAAGGTGATATGTTGTGAAAAGATATATCCTTATAGTTCTCCAACGGATGTTGAAGAAAACCTCTGTACTTCCTTCGGGTCATGCCGCCGGCTGTGCTGCTTCCCCCTCCACTTTCTGCCCACTTCTTCTCCTCCGACTCTACACTTGAGGTGGATATCATATGTGGCTGAGAGAGTCAAATAAGAAGAAGGGAAGTAGGGAGGAGCAGATGGGTCTAGAGCCATGGTGGAGGAGAGGAGAAGGAAGATGCTTGATTAGAACTTGAGGTGGAAAAGTTGTGACGTTGATAGCGTGAGAGAGGGAGAGGGTGAATGGAGGGAGAGAAGTGGTTGCATGCCTTTGGCTCACTCGAGCGATATTTGTCCTCCGACCCTCATCCCTCGGCAATGATGATACGACAACCTATCACTATATCTTATATAGTAGTAGATGATGTCTTAGTATTACATTATGTGAGTTCATCTTGATTCTGTTACATTCTTCAGATACTAGATACGATAAGAACATATACTACACCATATGTACAGAACATAGATGATTTACACTAATGTATGCTAGAATGAATTTTGGGTTGTGTTCTGAGCCATTCATTCCCATACTTGGCAATTAAGTTGTGGACCATTATGTTTGACATTGTTGTTACAAATTTTTATATATCTGTGTTGATTGATGAGATTGTGTTTCAAACGTGTTCGTGATTGTGTGTATCTGTGTTGTTTGATACTGTGTTCGTGATACACACCGTCGTTGTTGTAACAAATGGTGTAGGGGATGCTGCAAATGCTGCAAATGCTGCAGGAGATGCTGCAAATGCTGTATTTTTTATATTTTTTTCAAGCTTAGCGACGTTCAGTGACTCTCAACGACGTTCAGCGACGAAGGTAACGTCGCTAAGTAAGTATCACAACGTCACTAACTGTGATGAATACCGTCGCTGATCGTCACTAAACGTCAATACGTATGACGTCGCTAAACGTCGCTATTTGTCGGTACTATAGCGACGTAACAAAGTCCAGAACGTCGCCACTTGGCTCTCAAGCCAGGTCAGCATCGATGCATGTCAAGTCGCTCAACGTCGCTAGATTACGTCGGTAAATGATGACGTTTTACGTCGCTGGTAGTCGCTGAATTAGAGACGTGTCCGCGTCGCTAAGGGTCGTCGCAATAGCGATGTATTGCGACATTTTGTTGTTTAGCGACTAGGTTAATCGCGATTACGTGCAAACGTCGCTAAATATGCCGCTAATCGATATTAGCGATGTATTTTCCCTATTTAGCGACGTCCTGAGGCATCGCTGATTTGACAGATTTTAGTAGTGTATACTCATTTCATGTAATATCAAATGTTACGCAAAAATACATTTGTATAAAATATATAGTATGTAAATATACATCTTTAGACAATTTGCACTGATATCAAATAATTACTTACATTCTACCCTGAGATGTCTCAATTAAATTCTACTCACTTATTTCTTCATCGATGAATATCAGTTTTTGAATTTTCGATGATAAATCTACTCCACATGGTGTTTCGGACCCTACTCGTAAAGATCTCAATCGCAATGCGACAGACTTTTGGCCCAAGGGCGGAGCCAGAATTAAAATTATGGCGGGAGCGTGCTACTACATATAGAAATCCTTAAAGTTGTCATGTTAATTGGACTTCAACTACAAAAAAAATACTAAAAGTCAAACAAGAATGAGCAAAAAATAAAGCCAATATTTTCAAATTTTTACTAAAGTGGTAGCAAAACATTGCACATAAAAGATTTCTAAAATATGTAAAATATTTAATAATGTGTGAGAGGTGAGGTTTGAACTTGTAACCTCTAAATTAAAAACCAGAAGCACTACCACTTGAGCTAGCTTATTCTTTGTATAATAAAGGGTCAAACTAGTATATATTGTAAACATGTAAAAAAGTTTGTATAGTAATCAATATTTTTTAAAAAAATTGGGGGGACCGTGGCCCCCCTTGGACTCTATACAGATCCACCCCTATTTTGGCCTATCTTACCTCTCTTAATGGAGCCGTTGTCTTCCTCGACGTAGTTGTTATTTCTCTGTATTAGAATCGAACCAAAATATTATTGCACCAATCTAATAAAATCTAGATAAATAATTGGAAATATATATATACGGATGTTTTGTTAATGAATACTTGGATTTTACTTTGACAAAAAAAATTTACGTCGATAATTGAGAAAAAGTTTTATAATGTGTGTTTGTGTGTGTGTGTGTCTATATATATATATATATATATATATATATATATATATATATATATATATATATATATATATATCTATATATATATATATATATATATATATATGCAAATGATCTCTAGCCTAGTGGTTAAGAGAGATGCATGCGGCCCAAGTGGTCGGGAGTTCGAGCCTCAGTGGAGGCGAGTTCGCCACAAGTACCCATTGCTTCAAAATATATATATTTTTTTTTGCTTCAAAATATATATATATATATATATATATATATATATATATATATATATATATATATATATATATATATATATATATATATATATATGAGTGCTCTAGAACCAGCCGCCTGGTTTTGTATTATGAAACCAATCTATGTTATGTACATTGGATTGGAATTGAATAGTTGAGATTTGATTACTTAAAAAGGTGGTGGGGTATACAACTTTTAATCTCAACCACTAAATTTTAATCCAACGTATAGAACATAGGGTGGTTCCATAGTACAAAACCAACCGGCTTGTTTTGGAGCATTTTTGTACATATATTACTTAAAAGGTGGTGGGGTCTACACCTTTTAATCTCAACCACTAAATTTTAATCCAACGTATATAACATAGGGTGGTTCCATAATACAAACCAACCGGCTGATTTTGGAGCATTTTTGTATTATATATATATATATATATATATAATATATATATTATATATATATATATATATATAAAGTTACTGTAATAATTTAGTTTAAGATAGGATTTAGATGCAATAGAGAATATGGAAGTAGTTAAGAGCAATGAAAACAACCAAAATATTGTTATGCTGGGAGAGATGGATTAATTAATAACTTTGTTTTAATTTATTTATTTTTATTCCTTCTTCCTCCACATGATATCGGTGGGTCCATATGAATAGTATTCTAATAAGGAGAGGCTATGTAGCCACACGTTAACAGTGTCTTGTTGGCAACTGTTATCAATTCTTCTTTGTCTAATGCTTTTGTACATGCATAGTGGACTTGAAGATTAGCCTGCACCTATAATCAAATAGCTAAAATATAATGTCTTCGTTCCTAACTTATCATAAATTATTACGAAGGTGCTCCCTTCTCTATAGTTGTTCCTAAACAATGACTTAGTGAAGTGCATAAATTATATTCTTCTATACAAACATGGCAACCGACCCATGTGCTTTTGTAGTTTTCTATTAAAATAAAAAAATACAGTGGAGAAATAAAGATGAGAGTTGGAGTTCACCTTAGTGAAAAATACTATTGCTCGGCACAAGTCAACGAATGGTTGACTCCAGCGGTGTGTTCAATAGAAGGTCTGACACATGCACTGCTAGCGACGTTTCCTGAAGACGTCGAGTGCAGAACAAAGTAGAATTTGCTTGTAAGGGTGCAAGCAATCGGCACTCGGTCGATGGCGAGAGAGAATATGCAGACAAGAGGGTTGGAGGCTGATGTTTTATTAATGAAGAGGAAGAGAAGGTGCTGACGTTTATGCTTCATTATAATATAAGACGACGGCGACAACAGTTTTATGGGTTCTTGGAAGAACAGAAACAAGGCTAGATGCGGGGATACAAATACGCTGGGACAACTGACCAAGGATGTGAGAGAGAGGAGCGAAGGTTCTGGGGGAGTAATTAGTAATTCGTAGGGCGGGGGGTAATTTTGGGGGGGTATACTTTTTTTGCATTTTGGTGGGTATATTGTCTTTCGTTTCCGATTTTTTTGCTTCTCCGATTCCCGACTTGTGGGTATGGAGGTTTTGTCCTACTTTGGCTTTTGTGTTGGGTAATGGCTGCTTCAAGTTTTAATAAATTAGCTCGTTCTCTCTCTCTCTCTCTCTCTCTCTCTCTCTCTCTCTATATATATATATATATCTATATATATATATATATAATATATATCTATTATATATATATATATCTATATAATATATATATATATATATATATATATATATTATATTATATATATATATTTTAATAAATTAGCTCGTTCGTCTCTCTCTCTCTCTATAAATTAGCTCTCTCTCTCTCTCTCTCTCTCTCTCTCTCTCTCTCTCTCTATATATATATAT
This sequence comes from Iris pallida, assembly GCA_029216955.1. NCBI lineage: Eukaryota > Viridiplantae > Streptophyta > Magnoliopsida > Asparagales > Iridaceae > Iris > Iris pallida. The sequence goes on from JANAVB010000197.1 coordinate 12,120,581, forward strand.
ATATATATATATATATATATATATCTATATAATATTTTCTCTCTCTCTCTCTCGCTCTCTCTCTCTCTCTCTCTCTCTCTCTATATTATATATATATATATATATATATATATATATAGAGAGAGAGAGAGAGAGAGAGAGAGGGTAAAAAATTTAACGTAATAATTGTCTTAATAATTTACTTGTGTAGTATAAGTGGAGGTTACATTTATTATCAAATTCATTTTGATACTTGTGTAGTGTAATAATTGCTAAATAATTATATATATATATATATATATATATATATAGAGAGAGAGAGAGAGAGAGAGAGAGAGAGAGAGAGAGAGAGAGAGAGAGAGAGAGAGAGAGGGGTACCGCAAAAATTTAATGTAATAATTGACTTATAATTTACTTGTGTAGTGTAGGTTACATTTATTACCAAATTCATTTTGATACTTGTGTAGTGTAATAATTGCCTTAATAATTATGAACTTTTTTACTATAACCTCCTAAAGAGAAGAGAAGGGGGCTGATGTTTATAATGAATATGAAGAGAAGTTGAGGGACTTGTCGGCTAGCATTTGGTAGAGCTAGAGAGAACATATAGTTATGATGCAAATTACTATAATTTCCTTGTCTATACTTTGTATTTTGAGGGTAATTTAGTCAAGACATTATTTGTAAGAAACAGGTAGGACTTTTATATGTAGAGAGATGACATCATAAGACCATGTAATTACGATTAAATTACAACATAAAATTACAAAAAACATACATTTTATTTTTTTTTTATATTTTGTATTTTTAAATAAAGTACCTCCAGATCTACACTACAAGAAAAAATAACTTTTTATTCGGTAAAAACCGTAATATATGACATTTTATGACCTTTTTTTTCCCAGCAACCGTGATGAAAACGGGTGTTATAAATGTTTACAAAACCGTATGAATGATTGTCATTTTCTATTTGAAAATGATATAAATAGTTCTATTATATATAACACAAAATTTTAACTGACATTAAAGACACAATTATATATAACATCAATTTTTAACCGATATTAAGACACATTATACTAACGTTTTTAGCCTGTTCTGGTATTCACACACACACACACACACACACACACATATATTTAAATCTGTGAAGCTTATAAATCATTGCGTTATAAAAGCATGATATTTCCAGACATGCATAATTTCCAGAACAAACACAAGCATTATAACAGTTTAAAACATTTCATTAATAATTTTCCGTTCCAAATATACCATCTTAATTAATATATATATAGAATAGATATAGATATATATAATATATATTATATTATATATATTATATATATCTTTTTCAGCCTTCGCTTAACATATTATCATCTTAACCAACTATCCTCATTTTAATTACATTTCAAAAAAAAATCCCAAATATATACATATTCTTTCCTTTTTAGCACAGCAGAACGGGTGAGAAATCCATGCTGCCAATGTTAGTCAAAAGATCCTGAAAAACAACAAATTAGGATTCTAATTTATATTAAAGGGGAGCTATTTCCTTTGAACTTTACAAAAAGAATATTTGAGTGCAAAATAGAGAGTAACAAAGCCACAGAAATAAAATGCATATAAAAAACTATGATGTTTGTTTTGTGCTACTTGTGTTGGCAACAAAAAAAATCTTTTGGATAAATGTAAATCCTTCAGCAATAAAAATGGGAATTTCAAAGTCAATGAGCTAAAAAATTATGATGTCCTTTCTTACGCTACTTGTGTTGGAAGATCACCTTTTGCTGCCACATGCATTTAAGAACAACATGCTGGTTAGGAGTAATAGAAAATTCTCCACCCATTCCTACAAAGTAGGAATTAGTAAAGCACATATATCAATGAAGAGTGGATTGGGTATCTAGAGTAATCTTACCTATAAAACTTAGCCTCGTTAACTTGGCCCCGCGGAACTAGGCCTTGTTGGTACATTGTAATGTAATCGTAATCGCAATGTAATCAAATGGAAAAAAAATAATTTTTTTCCATTTGATTAACATTGCGCCTACGATCACATTACAGGTACCAACGAGGCTCATTCTTGCGAAACTAGGTTCAAAACTTAACCATGTGGAGCCTAGACACATAAAACTTAGCCCCTTGAATCTAGCACCAAGGAACTTTGCCCCCTTATATATTAGCATCGGTACCATCAGTTTGTCCGTAGCAAACTCGACGTTGAGGCATAGCCTCACTGAGCCTAGCTCCGCTAATTGTTTGTCTGAAGCAAAATAGATTTCAAAGACTTCGTCACCGATCCGAACGAGGGACCCCCGCAAGGGAGCACTTCCCTTTTGTCCATGTTAACAAATCGAGGATATCGTGCGGGATCGAAGGGATCAATGACTTTGACTGGCTCGGATCGGCCTAGTCCGAATTTATTAGTCAATCCCGAATCAATTTATGAACATCCGACTCACCAACACCTCTAATTTTTAATTAATTGACTATTAATATAATAATTATTTTAACAGAAAATTTTCTAATGCATGCACTTGTGTTGAGAATGTAAGATTCCCAATCCTACTAAGTAACTATCACTAAAGAAATTCATTCACTAAAGAAATACATTGTTGTATACCAAAAATTTATATTAGATAAATAGTCAAATATTTATTGAGAGAGATCTTAGATTCCAAGTCAATGTTTCCTACCCCTATATATTCACACTCACCTCTCACCTCTCTCAACCCCTACCACCCAACCTCCTCTATCTTCTTCCTCAATATTCTCCTCTTCTTCTTCTCCCCCTAAATCCCAACAAGAACCACCACCACCACCAACCTCGACAGTAACAAACCCAAGCCAAATCTTCCCTATCCTCCCAACGACGATAACGATGACATCGGAAGAAAACACCATCAAGAACGAAACCTCCCATAGGTAAACACAAATTTCCCCCCTTTCTTTCGATTTTCTCTCAATTTTGTGGGTAATTTCCGACCGTTGATTTTTTTTTGTTTGCTTCGATTTCTATCCAACAGCGAAGTAATGATTAATGCCGGCGAAACGATTCCTCTCTGCCCATATCAACACAGGTGAAAAATTAGGGAAAAAAATGAAAAATAATAATTCTATAGTTATTTATTTTAGTTTTGTTGTTGTAAAATTTGGAAGAATAAACTGATAAGTTTGGTTATATCGGTGATCTAAAATGAATTAATTACTAGAAGCTTACATTTTAAGAACTAGTATGCCGTTAGATTGCAGACCGATAAAATGTAACTATAGTGAACATGTAACTATAGTGATAACTTTACTAGTTCGGTTTGAACATGTAACATAGTGATAACTTTCATTGTAAATTTTTAACATCAATGCGGTTATATCTTCCCTATTTCTCCTTTACTGGGAAATTTAGGATATATAAATTTCACGAAACAAACTCTATTTAGCAATGAAAAAGTTAATGACCAAACGAGTGAACTAGAGCCTATTAGAATAGAAGGCATCTCTAGTTGTCATCCATTGTTATATATTATGGGGCTTTATTGATTGGCAATAACCTATTTTATCCTAAACGAATACTTAGTATACTAGATCCAAAATAATGGTACTTGCTAGACGTGAAATGAATGTTTTTGAACTTACAAGTGGATATTTTCATTCCTAATTTTTTTAAAGAAAAATTTATGTAGCGACGGATGTTGTCCGTTGATCTATACAAAGTTAAAATAATAAAAAAATTCCATGTAAATTTTTTCTTAAACATGTAAATATTCACATTGTTGTTATATCCAACAAACTGATAAAGAAAACTAGTAAACGCACACGCATACACACACACACACTTACAAATGAAACAAACAAATAAGTAAATTAAAGTCCTAGGGAGGCACGGGAGGGAGGGGTGTCAATGAGTCTGAGATGCAATACCAAAATTGTTCACAATCCGTATGTCATAGAAAGTTGTGTTATATGAGCAGCAGTTAAATACTATGGAAGCTCTCTACGTTCTCGCTCAAATCTTTTAGTATTATTTAATTCATCCGAATAAATATCTATTCGTTTTCTTTACTCTATTACTAATTCTTCTCTAAATACACCCAACATGTTTTCTATCTAGCAAGTGAAGTTTGCATAACCATGCGCATAGGACGACTGAAGTTGATGGAAATATGGACACAATTATTTACTCTGATTCTAGCATGTACACAAGTCCTTTTTCACTTACGTACTTCCCATGTCGATAACTCGTATATCTATTGCCATATATCATGGGGTATTGTTGACTAGGGAAAACTGGAAAAACCTACTTTCACCGCCAAAGGAAATAGTTTACTATATCCAGAATATTGGTACTTGCTAGATGTGAATGAATATTAATGCAGGATTTTTGAACTTGGGTGCAGACAGTTGCGTAGCTAGAATTTTCGTCTAGGGGGCGCGGTAATTACTATTAATTTTTTTATAATAAATACATTTATAGTTTCAAAAATATTATATATTGTTGTATTCTTCTCATTGAAAAAAATCAAGTTCTCCTTTTTAGTCCCACATTGACTAGGAGTTCTCATATTCATTTTTATATTAGTTTCTATCACTTACTCACTTGTGAGTTGTTGTAGACTAATCATGTGGACCACACGCCGCTGCCGTCCTGCCCGGTTCGGCGCGCATAATGTGTATCCGCCCACATTCCCATCCATGTCTCCATTTTAAAACACCAAACGCATCAAAAAAATTGATGTTCCCTAGTCAATTTTAAAATATGGTGTTAAATTGTTGAAATATGGTGTATCCGCCCACATTCCCATCCATGTCTCCATTTTAAAATATGGTGTTAAATTGTTGAATCAATATAGAAATATATCTTATGAACATTTTTTTAGTGATGTATATACTGCTTTACTACTTTCCTTTTTGTTCTATGTGCTACTAAGATAAATCTTAAAAAACCAATATATTTAGAAACTTTAGTAGACTTTAGCATTTTGTTCATAAACATGTTCTTGAAAGTATACTGCTGATTAGTTGATGTTCTGTTGTTTCCTAAATAATTATTTTACCAATCTGATATTACATTGTTGTTGTAACATCATGATAGTTTTTTTTTATGCCCATAATAAAATTATATATAATACTATAAAAAAATATAAACAAAAAAAAAAAATCAAAATTTGAGGGGCGCAGCCGCACCCCCTCGACTCCATTTGGCTACGCCACTGGGTGCAGATGTTTGGATTGCTATTTATTTAAAGAGTAAATTTGTAGCGACGGATGCTTTGACCGTTTGTATCCATTACAAAGCTAAACTAATAAGACTTTTCTATGTAAACATCTTGTGGTATTTATTCATGATTGTGAATGATTAAAATTACCAACTAACTCTAAAACCGGATGATATTGACCAAGTTTCTTTATACTTGATTCCATTGTCTGAAAAATTCCTCGGTGGATCACCACCTATAAAGAAGGTTAATGAATCATCTAGTTGGCGTATCCTTTTTCTTAAAATCAAGGTTATACATATTTCCGACTTAAGTCCTTGAGATGTTATTAAATAAGCCTTGTCATATTGTAAATGAGAAACATCATTGCTTTTAATATGTTCGTTTAACGTAGATGGCATAGCCATTTTTAAACTCTACCATCCTACTTGACATGCTCAACTTAAACATGCATATTTGTGTATTTGTAAGATCTTGGAATTTCTTCCTCTTACGAACTGTAATGCTACAGAACATCAGACTTTGACATCTCAAAGTTTTTGAGTTCTCAATATTGACATATGGCCTAGCTATCTATAACTTCCAAGTAGAATATGTATCAATGTATTGGTTGGATAATTTTGATTGATTGATTTCTTTTTGAATTTAGATTTCTCAAAAATACTGATGTTTCAGGAGATGATTTGGGCGAGGTTACTGAAAGTAGTAGTTACTGTTTTCAAGGTAGTACAATTGGTGTCGGGGCCTTATTCAGAAGGTAAATGTCTCATTTTGAGTAATTATTACCAAGTTATATGTTAAGAAATTATATTAATGATCATCATATCCATCAAACTGATAAACAAAACTTGAAACATATATATATATGGTAAATCATGAATGCTCCACTGGGATTCAAACACGGTCTTATGTTTCAACGCTCTAGCTACTTTAACTACCAGGTCTCGATTATATACAATCTTTGATTACAATTCATTTTTTACGTAGTTCTATTTTGTTAGATGATTCTTATGATAAGTTTTTGTGCCAGATGTTGGGTGGTTGATATATTATTGTGGGTTATAAATCATCAGTGGAATGGATGGAATTGGAAAAAGGTAAGTACATTTATGTAACATATATATGTTTTAATTTAATTTTTGATCAAAACTGAAACCTACAACATCTAGTTGTATGCATTCATGACTCAATAATTAAAATTACCAACTGAACTCCAAAATCATTTGACAATATTGACAAAGTTTCTTTATTACTTGATTCAATAGTTACGAAATTTTCAAATTTCTCGTGCTTGGTGAATATGTAAAGAAATATTTCAGTGGATCAACACCTATAATAAAGATGGTGAATGAATCATCTAGGTGGCGTGTTCTTCATATTAAAAATCAGGGTTTTACATAATTCCGATTTAAGGTATTAGGGTGTTATAAGTAAGCCATAGTCATTAGGGGGTGGCCGAGCCAGTGGGGTCTGGCGAGGGATTGAAGGGAGGTCTGGGTTCAAGCCAAGGCAAAAAAGAAAAAGTAAGCCTTGTCATATTGCAAATGTGAAATATCATTGCTTCTATAAACTCCACCATCCATCTTGACATACTCAACTTTAGATCAAGCGGACTTTTGTATGTATGCATATACTTATATGCGTAATTGTTCTCATATAGCTATACGGTAAAGGCCTATATGACTAAAATTTTGGAACTTTTTCTTAAAAGCGATAATGTTGCAGAACACTTGGCTTTAACTGTTTGACATCTCAAAAGTTTTTGAATTCTCGATCACTACAAACATATTGCCTAACTATCTATGGATTCTAAGTAGAATCTGTATCAATGTACTAGTTTGATAATTTTGATTGATGCACTTCTTTTATTAATGCTAGACTTTTAAAAAGTATTGATGTTTCAGGAGAATCTGGGATGGTGGTTACTACTTTCAAGGCAGTACACTTACTGCATGAACCCTTATTTGAGAGGTAAATATATATATTTGAGTAATTATATCAATTATAACTTAGGAAATTATATTATTCATCAAATAGAAGTGAAAACACTTTAGAATTTTATTTTAAATAGCCGTTCAAAATGTTTAGGCAAACAAGAGGAAATGTTCTCATCGAGGAGGAAGCAGTTAATGCTCTTAGGAATGAACATGCTAATTTACTTTGCTTCGAACATGATAAGTAGAAACTACATGAAGTTGCTCGAATTGGACAATGTTGTGGATGAAGAGCTGTTCACGATGGCGACTCTTCCTGTTGGTCATGCTTGGATGAACACTGATCTAGAGGCGGCGGCGGCTGCGTCGGAGTCGTCATGTGTAGTTCTAGAGTCGAACGGAGAGCCGGAGGGGAGGAACACTGCAGCAAGAGGAGCCTTGGTATTCTTCTTCTGTTGCATCTTCTTTTCAGTAGGCTACAAGTTGAGTACTGGAGCCAACCTTTTCTCCTTCTTCTTCATTAACAACTCTTCATGTTGGTCATGCTTGGATGAACACTCTTCATGTTACAAAGAGAAAAACGAAGAGAAAGGTCGATGAATGGTCGAATCAGGATTCTCAGTTATTGCCAAAGCAGATGAATGGTTCCTTTTCACATACAGAAGTCTTGTGCGCTAAGGTATGGTTTTCTTTCTTTTCACATCAAAACTTAAAATGATGATGAATATATTTCTAGCCTATTATAGAAACACTTATACCTTTCTCGGTCTTTTGGCTAAGATCAAGTGTAGTATTCTGTTCTTATCAGTTTAATATTTGATATATTTATCTCAAAAGAAAAAAAAAATTGATTGGCCATGTCCCCACTTTATATTAAATATATTATTTTTTCAGGGGGAAGGCCCACACTAAGCAGATTGCTGCTGGGGCCATTAAGTCTCCCTTGTGTTGCACTACTGCATGGGTCTGGCACACCCTAATTAAAAATAGTTATTGATACATGGACAACAAAAGCCCAGGAAGTATTACAACAACCTATAAAATATATATTCTTGAAAATATAGTTTTTGTTCATTTTGGAGTCATCTCAAAAAAAGGGAGAAAAGCCAGTTAGTTATCATTTGTTAATATATTAGAATGTACTTTTTCCTCGTATTTTTATCACTTGCTTATATTTCTACTTTTTTTTGCAGTTGCTTCCTCCATTTCTTGTGGCTAATTGTAGTAGTAGTAGTTGGCGCCTTGGCATTCTTCTTCTTCTTCTTTAAAAACTCTTCTTCAGGTTGGTCATACTTGGACGAACACTCAAACTTGTTCTCCTTCTCCTTCAGTAACAACTGATCTTCATGTTGGTCAATATTCTTGGATGGACACTGATCATCTAGCCTCTTGTAGAGGACGTCAACTTGACTAGCTTTTGTTTTGCTTTCTTAGTAGTAGTATTAGGAGTAGGAGTGCAGCTTGATGGCTTGCTGTGTTGAGGCTCACTGGCTGCTATGGGAAGAGTCAGGAGAAGTGTAGTTCCAGTTGCAGCAGCAGCTGATCTTGTTCCTGCAGAGGGTTCCCCCTGCAACATGTGATGCTTCTTCAGCTCTGGCGGTGGTTGTGAGTCTTGCGCTATTTTCTTCTTCTTCCTCACACCTTCTCCTTTGTCCGCAACATCTTGGGTGCAGACGTTTCTTAGATGTTGTTGGTGCTGGCAACTTCTCCTCGGCTTTTCCTTTCTTTCTCGAACAAGACAAGCGTTTCCTCTTTTTTGTTGAACTTGACGGTGGCCCTGCTTTTGCCGGAGGTACACTCAATGGAGCAACTACGATTATGCAGAACGTAAGAAGACATACATACATATATGCATGAAAGTTACAGAGATATAATAACTCAAAATGCTAGAAATTAATTATGTATTTAACAAGGTTCGCATTATCAGTATTGGTATCGGTATCAGTATCGGATCCTTCCTATGAGTATTGGAATCAACGGTATCAACAGTATTGACGGTGTCGATAGTATAGACAGTTTTAGATTGGAGTATAGAATTTTTTTGGCATTTGAATGCAAATAAAATTATTAAAAAATTAATCTTTTTCGTTTAATTTTTTACCGAATTGAGTGGAAAAGAGACCCCCAATATCGGTATCGGTCTGTATCGGTATGAGTCTGTATCGAATCAGGATATGCCAAATCATATCGATATTGACAGATATCGGATCGATATCTGACCTATTCTGCAAACTAACTTATTCTGCAAACTATAATATCTAGTGCAACTTAAATATGTAACTATTCTCACTTAGGGACATAATGAGTTGCCATATGTTTCCATTTAAATGCCGAAATAATATCCGTGAGTTCAGTACTATGCTACTAGCAATCTACCACAAAAACTTAATATTTCATTGTCTAAATTGAAACATAAATGGTGGTTCTAGCAGAAAAATCATACCACTTTTAATATATACAATATTATAATTAAATATAGATTCCAGAATAAGATTTTTTTTTTTTTTAAAAGAGAGATGGATTGTAACATATATCACAACTTTAGTTTGCACCCTCTTTTAGGTTATGATTTGCAACATATTCAAATTTAAATATTATACTAGAAATATAATAGGCATAATAAAATAATTAGATCAATTTCAATAATATTATTAAATTTAAATTTGTGACTACCTGTTTCTAGGAGATGGTCCAATTGTGCTACAAGATTAACACTTTGATTGTTTATTTAGACATAATATGAAATTGAGAGGATGTTTGAGTGGCTGGTTGAAGCTTCTCAAAACTAACTTCTTATAATTAATCCTCATAATATACATATTAGATACATAGATTTTATTTCGACAAGAAAAGTTTTAAATTGAAAAAAAAAATTAAAAAGGGAGAAAAGCCAGGGATAATTTCTAAATAGAATCTGTATCAATGTACTAGTTTGATAATTTTGATTGATGCACTTCTTTTATTAATGCTAGACTTTTAAAAAGTATTAATGTTTCAGGAGAATCTGGGATGGTGGTTACTACTTTCAAGGCAGTACAATTACTGCAGGAACCCTTATTTGAGAGGTAAATATATATTTTGAGTAATTATATCAATTATAACTTAGGAAATTATATTATTCATCAAATAGAAGTGAAAACACTTTAGAATTTTATTTTAATTAGCCGTTCAAAATGTTTAGGCAAACAAGAGGAAATGTTCTCATCGAGGAGGAAGCAGTTAATGCTCTTAGGAATGAACATGCTAATTTACTTTGCTTCGAACATGATAAGTAGAAACTACATGAAGTTGCTCGAATTGGACAATGTTGTGGATGAAGAGCTGTTCACGATGGCGACTCTTCCACTTGGTCATGCTTGGATGAACACTGATCTAGAGGCGGCGGCGGGCTGCGTCGGAGTCGTCATGTGTAGTTCTTGAGTCGAACGGAGAGCCGGAGGGGAGGAACTAGTCGATGGTAGCAGCACTGCAGCAAGAGGAGCCTTGGCATTCTTCTTCTGTTGCATCTTCTTTTCAGTAGGCTACAAGTTGAGTACTGGAGCCAACCTTTTCTCCTTCTTCTTCATTAACAACTCTTCATGTTGGTCATGCTTGGATGAACACTCTTCATGTTACAAAGAGAAAAACGAAGAGAAAGGTCGATGAATGGTCGAATCAGGATTCTCAGTTATTGCCAAAGCAGATGAATGGTTCCTTTTCACATACAGAAGTCTTGTGCGCTAAGGTATGGTTTTCTTTCTTTTCACATCAAAACTTAAAATGATGATGAATATTTCTTGAAAATATAGTTTTTGTTTATTTTGGAGTCATCTCAAAAAAAGGGAGAAAAGCCAGCTAGTTATCATTTGTTAATATATTAGAAGGTACTTTTCCTCGTATTTTTATCACTTGCTTTATTTATATTTCTACTTTTGTTACAGTTGCTTCCTCCATTTCTTATGGCTAACTGTCGGCAATGAAGATCCATAAGATACTATCCAGTGACTAGAGTCCGAAACTAATGGATGCCGTGAATCCTAGAACATAAATACCATGCTTGCCTGCCATGGAAACCTCTATTGTCATTTAAGTTGAGGGGAAAACCCAGTTGGCAATTCCAAATTGAGAGACTCAACCCAAGAACATAGACAGTTTGTTGATTGAGAGGCTGAGGAGGAGGAGATCAAAAAAAACATTGTTAGAAAAGTTCAAGAAACAAGGATCTTGATGAAAAATGAGACGTAAAGAGTAAGAAAAGAATGGACTGAATCTTGCTCCTTTGTTCTCAAGATCCTTGAAAATTTCTTTAGCTTCTTCTCTTTTACTTCTCATGAACAAACACGCATTTGTTCTGTTGGGTTGAATGGCATCAGTCCCTTGTTTGGAACTTTCAGCTGGGGGTCTCTCAACAACCTAAATCTCAGTAGGGGTTTCAATGGAGGGCAAGCATGGCATTTTTGTTCTCGGCATCCTATAGTTTCGGACTTTGGTAATTTGTGAATTATGCATCTTCTATGCCTCTGTTTCACCGAGAGGGGATTATGATCAACGACAACATCTATGAGGATTGCTAACAACATCTCTGTCGACTGACCATCAAGCTACTATTTTCATCTCTTGGCAAGAAGTTTCTGCTTGATGGAGTTTTAAGTTCTCATATCATTTTATTTTCCACATTTGGTCCTTTTTGCCTTTCCTCATATGTAGAAATTTGGTATGATGTGAATTGTGTCCTCTTATATATATATTCAATATAGAGATTATACAAAATGGCTTTGTCTGTGTGGCACATATAAGCAACGCGAAAATTATTTTTATGCACCAAAGTACTGAACATATTGGACCCAGAGCATGTGAATACAGTAGTTATAAGTATGCATTAACGGTGCGTTTGGTTTTGTCAAGAGTTGGACAAACATAATGTAATTGACATTACTTTGTAAAATCTAATTCAAGTGTTTAGTTGGACAAAAAAAATTGGATGTAATATAATGACAATTGTAGTACATCACTTTTTTTAAAAACAAATTACATTATAAAACTCATGTAATTGTGATTAAATTAGAACATATTTTTTCAATAAAAATAAATTGATTTATTTTTTATTTTTTTAGTTTATGTTTTATTTTTAAATGATCATTTAGAAAGAAAAAAAATCTTTTTTACATGACAAATTCAATTACATTACATGGTAAAACCACATATTTGAATGTAATTGATATTATTTTACGTAGTTTGATTACATGTTCCAACTAAACAGGGTAATATAATCGTAATTCAATTACATTATAAACTCTATTCTATTACGATTACAATTACATTATAATGAGCCAAACACAACCTAAATCTCTGAGCACCAAAATACTAAATAATTAGACACGATATAATTTATCGTCTAATTAGAATTCGGAGAAAAGGTTTGTATATCTATTGAATGACTTAATGAAATAAAGTATCGAAACCGTAAACTATTCTATTGATTATACTTTTCCATCTACTGATATATTTATCATCTTTGGTTATCAGAAGTTGTCACCATTATACTATGGCCCTGAATATGTATCAAGATAAATTGCAGAAAAGGGATTATAATATGGTATAGAAATATATAATAGTACCCTTTAATTTGTTTTTTTCTGATATATATATATATATATAATATATATATATTATATATTATATAATATATATATATATATATATATATGGAATAAGGGTGAATTTATTCCTCGCATATAGCGGAAAAGGTATTACAGTACATAAATATCACAACATCCCATGCCCCAAATTATAAATTATGGGGCCATAACTGATACATCGAATTCTATGTTATGTAGAATTCCAATAGGGTGGGTAGTCAAGCCCTCGAAAATACGTCGGTTCCGCTCCTTCCAGATGTGCCAAACAGACGCGCGAGACGAACTCTGGCTCTTCTGGCCCACCCCGGATCCCGGCCACTGTTGTAGTGCCCCGTCCCGTCAGTCAATCGGAGGAACAGGAACGCCGACGGCGTTCGGCATTAGCCTTGCAACGGCGACTCGAAGACATCTCGGTCAAGGCGATCGCTCGCTCAGGTGGGGTAGTTTCGGTGAACTTGCCTCATCTTTGCCTTCACATAATAATACGCATGTTTTCAACTTGCACAAGTAGGCTTAATAATAAAGAGATGAATCCACATAGCTAAAGGGAATAATCCCGACGGGTCGAAATGAGTTAGAACATGGAAAAAGGTCCAACGGTCGGCATAGAGTTGGTGCACGGCGTGCTTTGAAAATGACACTCGGTCCTTCGTCCGTGGCTTGGGAGAAGGAATGTTGGTCTTCGGTGTAAAAGCTAAGAGTTAGCCTAAGTCATAGGCGTCGCCCACATAAACGCTTGATAAAGCGTGCACGGTCCCATTGAGCAAGGCTTGGCATAGCCTTTGCTCGTCCCTCGGGTTAAGTCGTAGGCTTGAGTAAGTTAGGCAAAGTTATGCCGGTCGACCTAAGTCGTTCCAAGTGCTGTCCCGCCATTCTGCGGTTGTCAAGTTAAGTAGTCCTGCGATCTCAAGGCCCGTCGACTTGGGCAGGAGTATCACGTAGCACGATTGGCTTAAGGCACGATGCACGGGCTTAGTGTCTAAGGCAAGGACTATGATTCAAGGTGAGTTTTAAGAAAGGGATATCAAATAGGCATTTATGAGTTGAACCAAATGATAGGGTCTCAAGGAAAGAATGCTCGCGACCGTGGGTCGTCGAGGGGTCTCAAGGAAAGGAATGCTCGCGACCGTGGGTCGTCGAGGGGTCTCAAGGATAGAAGTCTTGGTTTTAGTAAAGGAATGACTGTGTGAGACGTCAGTTTGCATCGAGTCTTGCATGGTCATTTGACAACTTGTCGACAAGGGCGATGAACCCTCGAGCGGTAACCCCTGGGCCATGGGGGCCGACTCGGCCTAGGAGGGAACAGGGTATAGTCTGCGTAAGATTTTGGCACAGGTTAAGCGGGGACTTGCGACGGGACTAGCTACTTGCGTCGAAAGGATCCCGATTAACAAAACTATACGTCAAGGTACAGCTTGTGATGCTGGTGGCCAAGTTTCATATAGATGTCGGCAAATAGCGGCTAACCGCGTGCATGCCTTTGGATTGAGTTGAATAGAAGGAGTGTACAGTTAGAACACAAAGTTTGGGCCTAAGATTGGGTTTCAACATAGGCGTCGTGCTTCGACACGGGATGTGGCATCAAGTCTTTAGTTGTCGGCATATAATAGCTTGAGTTGGTTGAGTTGTTTGAGTCGAAAAAGAAACCGCCGCAAGGCAAAGTTGTAAGAGCGACACTAAGATTCACAAGTCTTGATTTGGGTCAGTTGGTGGTCAAATTAGCAAGGGCCGCTAGCGGCAGGGCCGCGAGGCGGCGATATGGTTAAGTCTTACTGAATTGCGAGGCACGGCCTCAGCAAGGGTTTGTAGCACGGTCACACAGAAAAGGGAGCTTCATCGCGTAGTTGCGTCTCTGATTTAAGCCGTAAGGCAAACACGACTCGATAGGTTAACGTTGTTGGCACGAGAAGAGTCTTGAGGCAAGGTATGAGTCGACATTGTTGTGCAAGCACGGGATGGTCTATAGACACAAAATAACCAGGCGTCGGTCCTAAAACTGATCCTAAGGCAAGACTAGAAAGACAATGGATAAAAAGGGACTATGTTGCACAAAGTAAAATAAAACGTGCGGGTTTTGTATGGGTGGGCGAGGAGCTCATTCCACCAGTACAGTGGTACTGACACCCACACAGTGTTTATGTGCAGGCACAGGTAGAAGCTCGTGGCGCGGAGCTCGCTTGGATGCGTCGAGGCACGGAGTTCCTTGGCGATTCGAAGCGTGCGGCCGCATGGAATCGAAGACTTATACGGGACATAATGTATGGACATCGCCTTCCGAAGCTTCCGCTGGATTCAAGTATTGTATCGAGAGATGAGAGAGAGCAGAGTGATTGTAATGTGAGACGAGAGAGAATTGAGTGATTGTAATATCGGCCTTGCGCCCCCAATGTAACCGTTGTTTCGATATCAATAAAGAGCTTCTTTTGAGTACTTGTGTTTCGTTCTAAATTTTCCGCTGCGTGTTCAATGTCTCTGCTCGGGACTTCTGGGCGACGACCCCGTCGCTGCCGCTGTAATCGGCCGTTATGGAACCCGCCTTGCACGAGCGCAATCTAGGCTCGTGCGGCATCACGCCTTAGCGAGGACGATCGCTCCTACGGGAGTGGGGCGTGACATAATGGTATCAGAGCACGGCTTTACGTCCTTGGACTATCGATTGAATTCTTTAACTCGTTGTTTCCGCAAACTCTGTTGCTTCCGCATATTGATGTCGTTGGTGCGCTCTCTCTCAAATGTCCCACGGGATTGTCCATACAATAAGTCTATCTATTTTGCAAAACATAGGTGAACAGTTTTCAACAAAACAAAAAGAATGGTTCGCGTAAGCACGGTTGGCTATGTCGGGCTGGACATATACACCAAGGATTGTGTCGACCTTAACAAAGTCGAGTGCGGGATTCGTAATGTTTCGAACTAGATTGGGTTGGACTTGGTTGAGTAAGTGGGATGACTGTCGATAGGGGTGCTATCGAGCGACGATATCGTCGGTGCGATATAGATGGTCGTGCTTGGAAATTTAGGAATGGTTCGAACGGGATTCGAAAAGTGATTTTGATTCAAAGGATAGTTTTGAGGATTTGTTGAATGACTTCACTCCTGAGTGGTGTATGCGATAGGCTCAGGAATGTCGATCAATCGATTGAGGATTCGGGGTGTCGGTGAGTCTATCAGCAAGCGTCGCACACATGCAAAGCCTTAGATCGGGTGCGATTGAATGTGTCGTGGTCTGGAAGTTTGATAAGTGGATTCGAACAACTTAGAAATTGACGCGCACGGAACGTGCACGGGATGGAGGATTATGCGAAGTATGAACGCAAGAATGATTGAGTAGGTGAAATCGAATTGAGGAAAAGTTAGGGTGTACAAATGGATGACTTGATCGAGAAAATTGATACGGATCGTATAGAAAAAGTTAGCACAATGAGACGATAACGTGCATGAAAAGTTTGGGTTTTGAAGTTACACAATGACTCTAAGGATTGGATTGAATGTTGCTCGATGATTGAGTTAGCAAAGGATTGATGCGAATTGAGGAAATACGTTGGTCGGTGACTTAAGATAGACGGATGAACAATACGCGAATTTGGGTTTGAGAAATTTGATGTTGCGAATGATTTGAGGGATAATGATCGAACTTGATTTTGAATGTTGAGGAGATTATCCAGTCGGATGATAGCATCGTTCGCACGACTCGAAACTTGTCGCAAAGGAAGATCGTCAGGTTACGCATGTCATCGATGGTATTGAGGCGTATCAAAGATCGATATGCGATAACTCGGGGGTACTCTGACTCGGCGAATGACGATCGTGCAAGTGTTATTGTTCGGATGGATGCGATACTTAGGAATTTGATCGAGATGAATGTTGGGTAAAAATGATCGTATCTTGATGGTTACGTTGATAGCCACAACGTCGACGATCTTGTCTTGCACGAGCGCAACTCCAGCCTTGTACATGCGTTGCATCGAATTTGGGGCGATCGTTCCGCGTGAGCGCTGACATGATGATTCATGTCGCAGGAATGATCGAACTCAGAAAATTAGGATGCGACAACTTTGATTGTCCCGACTTGTTGGCTGGATGCGAAGGTGAACTCGAGGATTTGTAGGACTTACGACTGATGAATGAAAGAAACTTGAGGATTGAGTAGGTCCAATCCGCACATCGAGAATAAACTAGTCTAGACGCAAAACAAGAGTTACGTCCTGATGAGGATGATTATCCCGCGGGAGCGTGCATGGTGATTCATGCCCACTGTGGAAAATCTGACTCGCGTGAGATCGGGGCGCAACGTATTGTTAAGTCAGATGACCTTGTGATCGATTTCGTGGATTGGGATAAATGACTTGGGAGTATGGAATGTGAATTATGGTTTAGCGATGTGTTGTGTCGTAGCGTGCTTGAATTGAGAAGGATTGATAGGTGGATTATACCGAACGTGTTTGAAGGGATAGACTATACGAAATGGCTTGATGAAAGAGCAATGTGTTCATGTCGAGTATTGGTTGAACGTGAGTTGTTGTAGGATGGCTTTGCTGAATGACTCGGACCCCGTACGACAAAATATTGGGATATGTGTAGGCGATCTATGCTCGATATTTAGAAATCGGAGTGATGCGAGCTTGGGTAGAAAACCCCGTACTATCAACTTGGTTTGACCTTAGGATGGGGTCAGTGTTGATATCGTTGTTTGGGAACTATGATTCCAATACTGACGGAAAGACATAGCCTAGCAGTTAGGCAGACGTTCCGGTGCGGAGCGATAGGAATGGTGAAGATACCACTCATGAGGCTCGGTTGACATGCATGTATATCAAGGACGCTTGAATGCGTGCACGATCCGACTCGAGTGGTGATGGCGGGATTCGCTATCACGAGGCTTGGTTGAAATGCATGTATTTTGGGGACGCCTAAGATATGTGCACGATCCATACTAAGTGATACGTTGAATTCAAGTGAGACTTGAGGAATGGAAAAGTGTCGAGGATGTTGAACTTATTTTGAAGAATGGATTGTGGGTACCATGAGCGTGGCTCGGGTTTGGGAAAGACATAGGAGAATTGTGTGCGAGAGTCTTGAATGTTGAGTAAAGTGACAAGTCGATAAGTGTACTCAGTTAGTTTCGAGGACGAAACTTTTTCTGAGTGGTGTATGATGTAGTGCCCCGTCCCGCTCAGTCAATCGGAGGAACAGGAACGCCGACGGCGTTCGGCATTAGCCTTGCAACGGCGACTCGAAGACATCTCGGTCAAGGCGATCGCTCGCTCAGGTGGGGTAGTTTCGGTGAACTTGACTCATCTTTGCCTTCACATAATAATACGCATGTTTTCAACTTGCACAAGTAGGCTTAATAATAAAAGAGATGAATCCACATAGCTAAAGGGAATAATTCCGACGGGTCGAAATGAGTTAGAACATGGAAAAAGGTCCAACGGTCGGCATAGAGTTGGTGCACGGCGTGCTTTGAAAATGACACTCGGTCCTTCGTCCCGTGGCTTGGGAGAAGGAATGTTGGTCTTCGGTGCAAAAGCTAAGAGTTAGCCTAAGTCATAGGCGTCGCCCACATAAGCGCTTGATAAAGCGTGCACGGTCCCATTGAGCAAGGCTTGGCATAGCCTTTGCTCGTCCCTCGGGTTAAGTCGTAGGCTTGAGTAAGTTAGGCAAAGTTATGCCGGTCGACCTAAGTCGTTCCAAGTGCTGTCCCGCCCATTCTGCGGTTGTCAAGTTAAGTAGTCCTGCGATCTCAAGGCCCGTCGACTTGGGCAGGAGTATCACGTAGAGCACGATTGGCTTAAGGCACGATGCACGGGCTTAGTGTCTAAGGCAAGGACTATGATTCAAGGTGAGTTTTAAGAAAGGGATATCAAATAGGCATTTATGAGTTGAACCAAATGATAGGGTCTCAAGGAAAGAATGCTCGCGACCGTGGGTCGTCGAGGGGTCTCAAGGAAAGGAATGCTCGCGACCGTGGGTCGTCGAGGGGTCTCAAGGATAGAAGTCTTGGTTTTAGTAAAGGAATGACTGTGTGAGACGTCAGTTTGCATCGAGTCTTGCATGGTCATTTGACAACTTGTCGACAAGGGCGATGAACCCTCGAGCGGTAACCCCTGGGCCATGGGGGCCGACTCGGCCTAGGAGGGAACAGGGTATAGTCGTGCGTAAGATTTTGGCACAGGTTAAGCGGGGACTTGCGACGGGACTAGCTACTTGCGTCGAAAGGATCCCGATTAACAAAACTATACGTCAAGGTACAGCTTGTGATGCTGGTGGCCAAGTTTCATATAGATGTCGGCAAATAGCGGCTAACCGCGTGCATGCCTTTGGATTGAGTTGAATAGAAGGAGTGTACAGTTAGAACACAAAGTTTGGGCCTAAGATTGGGTTTCAACATAGGCGTCGTGCTTCGACACGGGATGTGGCATCAAGTCTTTAGTTGTCGGCATATAAGTAGCTTGAGTTGGTTGAGTTGTTTGAGTCGAAAAAGAAACCGCCGCAAGGCAAAGTTGTAAGAGCGACACTAAGATTCACAAGTCTTGATTTGGGTCAGTTGGTGGTCAAATTAGCAAGGGCCGCTAGGCGGCAGGGCCGCGAGGCGGCGATATGGTTAAGTCTTACTGAATTGCGAGGCATGGCCTCAGCAAGGATTTGTAGCACGGTCACACAGAAAAGGGAGCTTCATCGCGTAGTTGCGTCTCTGATTTAAGCCGTAAGGCAAACACGACTCGATAGGTTAACGTTGTTGGCACGAGAAGGGTCTTGAGGCAAGGTATGAGTCGACATTGTTGTGCAAGCACGGGATGGTCTATAGACACAAAATAACCAAGGCGTCGGTCCTAAAACTGATCCTAAGGCAAGACTAGAAAGACAATGGATAAAAAGGGACTATGTTGCACAAAGTAAAATAAAACGTGCGGGTTTTGTATGGGTGGGCGAGGAGCTCATTCCACCAGTACAGTGGTACTGACACCCACACAGTGTTTATGTGCAGGCACAGGTAGAAGCTCGTGGCGCGGAGCTCGCCTGGATGCGTCGAGGCACGGAGTTCCTTGGCGATTCGAAGCGTGCGGTCGCATGGAATCGAAGACTTATACGGGACATAATGTATGGACATCGCCTTCCGAAGCTTCCGCTGGATTCAAGTATTGTATCGAGAGATGAGAGAGAGCAGAGTGATTGTAATGTGAGACGAGAGAGAATTGAGTGATTGTAATATCGGCCTTGCGCCCCTAATGTAACCGTTGTTTCGATATCAATAAAGAGCTTCTTTTGAGTACTTGTGTTTCGTTCTAAATTTTCCGCTGCGTGTTCAATGTCTCTGCTCGGGACTTCTGGGCGACGACCCCGTCGCCGCCGCTGTAATCGGCCGTTATGGAACCCGCCTTGCACGAGCGCAATCTAGGCTCGTGCGGCATCACGCCTTAGCGAGGACGATCGCTCCTACGGGAGTGGGGCGTGACATAATGGGCGTGACAACTGTGATCTCGGATCCAGCTGAGAATGCTCCGGATGTCTCTATCCATCCCAACTCCTCCTCTCAGCTGCGCACACTGCTCAGTCCAAATGTGTCAGGTCACCGGGCATACAAAGTAGAGATGCCCCATAGATTCATCCTCCACATTACAAAGCACACATTTGGCATCCAGGATCTGCATCCCAAACCAGAGGAGTCTGTCTCTCGTCATCAGTCTGCCCCGAAGAAGTCGGTATGCACATAATTGTATTTCACGGGCAACACCCTTGCTATATATATATATATATATATATATATATATATATATATATATATATATATATATATATATATATGAGTGAGTCCGGCGCTCCTAGCGTAAGTGGAAGGAGGGGGCTCTCGGCGGGGAGACCCGGGATCGAGCTCCCCTCCCGCACAAGCCGGCTGGGTGGCAGTGGCTACGGATTTGTGCTCGGATGACCGAACACCCAAAAAATATATATATATTATATATTATATATATATATATATATATATATATATATATATATATATATATATATATATATATATATAAGTGACTACATATTGTTCTAATGAAAGAGCATAAATAAAATTCTTGGGCAACACCCCGTGACCTAACACCTAAGGTGCGGGTCTAGGAGTGGTAGTCATGAGTGACTACATATTGTTCTAATGAAAGAGCATAAACAAAATTCGTGGGCAACACCCCGTGACCTAACACCTAAGGTGCGGGTCTTGGAGGGGTAGTCATTTTGGCTAAAATCAATGATCTTTCTGTCTATACATAGGTTTACATTTCTTGCAAATTACAACTCTCTCAAATTAATAAATGACAGTTTATAAGGAAAAAAAAAATTCTTCAAACTTGTGTTCTTAATTTATAGTTTTGTTTGATTTCTACATTGTACCTAACGACGATTACATAAAATCAAGCAAAATAAAAATGGCAACTACATAAAATCAAGCAAAAATATAAATACTATTATTATTTTAACCGAGATTTTCCTAATGCATGCACTTGTGTAGAGAATGTATGAATCCCAATCCTAAACTATTACCATAGAAATTCATTAGTTGTACAAAAAATTTACATGTGAAATCCCTTACAAGCATACTCAATGATTTACTATCTTGCTATTAGCAATAGCATTGAATCAAAAACTCACATTCTTATTAGGCGTAAGCGAATCATAAAATAAGACTTTGTCCACTCATCCAGATCAATCGTCTTTTGTTACAGAGCCAGCAATCTGATCTCTCTGTCTATCTAGTGCCTTCGCGGAGCGGGACACTACAGCTGGCAGATATGTACGTGCATCAGATAGTAAGATTGCACGGAGTTCCGGTGAGCATAGTCTCGGATCGGGATAGTCGTTTCACTTTTCACTTCTGGAGGAGTTTGCATACTAGCTTGGACGCTCAACTCAAGTTCAATACCATGTATCACCCCCAGACAGACAGTCGGTCGGAGAGGACCATCCAGACAATCGAGGATATGCTTCGCACTTGTGTGTTAGACTTCGGGGGCTCTTGGGAGGACCATCTCCACCTGGTAGAGTTTGCTTACAACAACAGCTATCATGTCAGTATAGAAATGTCGTCATTTGAGGCTCTATATGGACGGAGATGTCGCACTCCTTTGTTATGGGACGATGTCGACGAGAGAGTTTTACTTGGCCCAGAGATGGTGGTGGATGCAACAGAGAAGGTTAGGTTGATCAGGGATAGACTTCGGGTGGCTCAGGACAGACAGCGGCATTGGACCGATAGCCACCGGAGACCGCTAGAGTTCGAAGTTAGTATCAGTTTTTCTATTTGTGCTTGCTTGTGATTGTTTGCTTTAGGGTATTGTATTGAGTCTTGTCTTGTTTTTAGGTTGACGATATGGTGTTCTTGAGGATTTCTCCGACAAGGTACACGATTCGCTTTGGCCGAGACGAGAAGCTTAGTCCGTGCTTCATCGGACCTTTCACTATTCTTGAAAGGGTTGTTGCAGTGGCCTATCGACTAGACTTGCCGCCTACGCTCAAGGGAGTTCATAACATGTTCCATGTGTCGCAGCTGAGACGGTACGTGGCAGATCCTGGCCATGTATTGGATCATTATGCGATAGAGATGGGGCCTACTCTCAACTATACAGAGCAGCCTGTGGAGATTCTGGATCGTCGGGAGAAGGTGCTCCGGAACCAGGTTATACCCTTGGTTTGTGTTGCATGTAGGCATCACTCTCCAGGAGAGTCTACCTGGGAGAGAGAGACGAAATGCGGGAGCGTTACCCTTATCTCTTCGAGCCTTGATGTATTATTCTCTTTATTCTTGTTTGTGTTTCTTGTGCTAGTTTTTTCTAATTTCGAGAACGAAATTTTTTTTAGGATGGTAGATTTGTCACCCCCACTATCCTAGATAGGACTATTATAGTCATTTACATTATTTTATTATTTCAATATTTATTTAGATTTTTATTGTTAGTATAATTACCTTGATGGTTAAATAATTATTTTTAAAGATAAATATATATATATATATATATATATATATATATATATATATATATATATATATATATATATATATACAATAGAGTTTTTATTTATAAAACTTTTAATATATTTAATAAAATAAGATACAAAATATTTAGTTTTATTTATGAATAATTTCAGGTTACTTTTATATAAATTTCTATGTATTTATTATTATTATTATTATTATTATTATTATTATTATTATTATTATTATTATTATTATTATTATTATTATTTTATATATATATATTTTGATCATAAACTATGAAATTTACCATAAGACGAAATTAATAAACTTCATACAAAATATGGAATTCTTCTCAGGCAATTCAAATCGAACTTACGCCTGAAACAACAAAGTAGTAACATAAGCAAGCAAGGCTTTTAGTGACAGTAGCATTCTTCGTAAAGGCGGTAAGGATAACATAAATACATAAACTTTTTCACTCATCGTCGTCCTCATCCTCATCGTCACCCGCACCACTTGAGTTGAGGGCATTCAAGCGCTCAATAAGCTTTAGCCCTCCTCTCCTCATAAGTCAGTTTCTTCAAATTGTACCTCTTGTGATGCCGCATGCATGTACCTTCTTGTACAGCTCTTCAATGTTATCAGGGTCAATTCCCCTCTTATATATATTCACTGTGCACATATATATATATATATATATATATATATATTGCATACCATTGACTAATTTGTTTAACTTCGTTGCATGTTGGAGCTATATGTAAGAGTACTGTTGTGTGTAATTGAAGCTCGCATACAAGATGTTATGGTGATAATTAATCATCAAAATAATTTTTGCTGTCTACCTTTAAGTTTTTATTCTAAATCATTACCCAGATAATCCTTTGCAATTACCCTAGTGATGGAAATAATTGGATGTTGGCCAACTATATCTTGCAAATCACTTCCTTCATTTGTTGCTAGATCCTCCCATAGACAAACAATTATAGGCTGAAAACTATATGATAGGAAACACAATAATTAATTAATTAATAATATATTATTTTGAAGTATTTCCTAAAAAAAATTAATTCTATTTTTTGAAAATTATTTTATTGAAACATTTTTCTAAATATAATGATTAATACATTACCTTAATAAAACAGTTTTTTTTTTTTTTTGCTTACCTTTGGTTTATGTCTGTTATTTCCCGTAGATATATCATCATTTTTTTCTTGAATTCCAAACGATTCTTCGTTCTTTCACTTTGGTGACAATTCCATAGATATTTGCATTTTTAAGCCATATTTTAAATATGTTGTTAAATATATAAGCAACGATAAGTAACCAAAATATTCACTACAAGAAAAATACCATTATATGTCGGGTAAAAACCGTCATATATGACATTATATGACGGATTTTTTGACACAGGCAACCATGATGAAAACGAGTGTTATAAAAGTTTATAATAACCGTTATGAATATATGGACCATATATGACATTTTTTTTTGAAATCGATATAAATAGTCCTATTATATATGACACAAAATTCTAAAACCAACATTAAAAATAGAATTATATATAACAATCAAATTTTCAACCGTCATGTATGTGCCATATATACATAACGCTTTTAGCTCCTTCTAGTATTCACACACACACACACACACACACACACACACACACACACACACACACACACACACACACATATATATATATATATATATATATATATATATATATATATATATATATATTGGTGTTATAAAAGTTTGTAATAACCGTTATGAATATAGGGACCATATATGACATTTTTTTTGAAATCGATATAAATAGTCCTATTATATATGACATAAAATTCTAAAACCAACATTAAAAATAGAATTATATATAACAATCAAATTTTCAACCGTCATGTATGTGCCATATATACATAACGCTTTTAGCTCCTTCCAGTATTCACACACACACACACACACACACACACACACACACACACACACACATATATATATATATATATATATATATATATATATATATATATATAAACCTATGAAAACTTATAAATTAATGGGTTATAAAAGCACACTACCAAAATAAGTGGTTTTAGCGACGCCCAAAAACGTCGCTAAAACAATAAATCTGTCGCTAATATGAATCACCGACGCAATTACCGACGTTTAAGTTTTGTCACCGTTTCCTTAGTCGCTGATTACAAAAACGTCGCTGAACGTCGCAATTACCGACATCCAGCGACGTAACTGTACGTCGGTGAGTTCTCGACGTCTACCGTCGTGTCGGCGGTATATTAGCGACGTATATGTAGTCGCTACATGTCGGTGAAGTCCTGGAATAATTTTCGACGTCTACCGTCGTTTCGTCGGTAATATAGCGACGTGAATGTAGTCGCTAGACGTCGGAGACCTGTACATTTTTTTGCAGCTAGTCGTCGGTAAACGTCGGAAAAGCGTCGGAGACCTGTACTTTTTTTTGCAGTTAGTCGTCGGTAAATGTCGGAAAAAACGTCGGAAAAATGTATTTTTGCAGCTTATCGTCGGTAAACGTCGGAAACTGACGTCGATAAACGTCAGAAAGCGTCGCTAAACGTCGCTAAAATTGTAAAAAAAATAAAAAAAATAAAACACAGATTCTATATTACCACTCACAATTCAAGATGCTACACATATAGGTACACATTCAAATCCCCACTCACAATTCCAAATCACAGCGCATTCAAACCCCCACTCACAATTCAAGATGCTACACATATAGCTTTAATCTAAGTTAATTAACATCCAATCCAAACACAATTAACATTTATCGACGAAGGAATTAACATCCAATCCAAACATCCAATCCAAACAAGTCACAAGTCAAATCGATACAAACACAATTAACATCCAAATCCAAACATCCAATCATAAGTCACAAACATATGATGATACAAACACAAACAAAAGTCCTAACTAGGACTACTAGTGATCTGGTGCAGGAGGGGCACCGCCGCGACGAAGGGATAACAACTCCTCATACTCCGCAAGTGAAATCAATACAGATGGAGCGCCAGGCTGTGACGTCGGTGGAGTCGGTGTCGAAGAAGAAGGCGGTGGAGGCGGCGGAGTCGACGACGATGAAGGCGCACCCAGAGTACCAGCATGCTCCAACGCTGTAAGTCGCTGGTTGTATGAATCCATGATAGATAACATTCTACCACTGCTCTGGACCATCGAATCCTGCGCCAATCTCACCGTCTCGGCCATGGTCACCTGTCCTGTCTGCAACTCCGTCACCATGCGCTCTAACCCTCCAACGGTGCGCTCTGTCCTCTCAGTCGTCTCCACGAGCCCCATAATGCCGCGGTCGAGCGCATCCAATCGTGCTATCAGCGCAGGATCGTCCGTAGGGTGCTGAGACTGCTGCTCGATCCGTCGTAGCAGGTCGTCACGGAGAGACTCCATCATCTGGTGGACTCGGGCAGACTCCTGGGACGGCTGTGGACCATGCACACTAGCAGGAGATGTCCTAGAGGACTGGGTCGCAACTAGGGCGCCATAGGATCCCGTACCGTAGTACGTACCCCTATAGAGGCCACCAGCGGCGGTCATCCACAGCTCGTCCTCCGACAGAGCTTGAGTGGGCTGCGAGGAAGTACCGGCCACTCCTGCATCAGGTGCACTAGCAGTCGCCCGTTCCCGCAGCCTCTGATACTCGGCCTAGAAAGTATGGATAGTACTCTATGATTTCTAATTTCTAATTAATGTACTTATTTTTACTAACTTCATGAATATTTATTTGCATCATATTTACTAAGTTATATTAAAATTGACACGAAGTATTAAATTAAGATAACGTATTGTAATACTTACATAGGTCTGCTCGGCCCTCTCGTCAATAAGGACTCCGCCCTTCCGATGGGTGGCCAGGAAGACGGTCACCATGTCGGCGTTACCGACCTTCCTTACCTGTAATTAAATATATTATCTTAGTAATAATTTATCGGATTTGTATTAAAATAATATTTCTAAAAGAGAAAGACATACCAGACGACGGAAATGTTCCGTCATCGGAATCGACCCACCGCACCACTTCGAGGCATGTTGCCTAGCCGCCTTAGCCTTCTCTGACTTCTCCTTGTACCTTGGCTCGTTGAATCGAGCCTTCATCGCATTCCACTGATCAGGGGTGATCCAACCTTTGATCGGCTTTCCGGCACGATCACGTTCCTTCTGATCATTAATAGAGTCGCAGATCAGCTTAGCAGCGACGGAAGGAAACATCCCCTCGATCAGCTCGGCCCGGTGCGGTGGATAGTAAAACATATCCTAGAACAGTACGAAACCAAATATTTATCAGTTATATATAATATGCATAAATTAAATGATTCATGTTAAAAACAAATCTATTTTAACCTTGAAGCGCGTAAACCAGTAGTTCTTCCTTTCGTCTGGAGCATCAGAGTAGTTAATCCAGGGACCACCATAATTATGCCTCAGCATATCGCCTAGGCGTCTCTGTACCCCTGGAGGACGATATCTATACAGACATATTATATTCATAAAAAAAGTTAATTTATGATAAAAACAGAAAAAAAAATCATAAACCAAAATACCTACTTTGTACCGTCGGCCCAGATCTCCGTCCTCCTCTCCTCCGGAGGTGCGCAAGGAGGATCTGCATGATGCTGGTCGGCCGTCGGCACATCCTCCTCGGCCGTCGGCGTAGCCTCCGCCATCTGCTCATCCGTCTCCATCGTCGTATCAGCATCAGGAACGCTAGACGGGCGAGCACTCTCAACAGGCCTGGAACTACTCGTCCCAGGAGATATGCCACGTGATGTCGTCCCAGCAGGCCCAGCTATTGTCCGATATGGAGGAGTAATCGGCGACGAAGATCCAGAGCCGGTACCAGTAGGAGGTACCGAAGGAAAACTCCGTCCTCTAGCAGTACCTGTAGGAAGTACTGGAGGATCATGTCCTCGTCGTGTCCCTCGTAACGCTCCGCGACGACCTGCCATACCTGATAACAGTATATGATAGTACAAGAAATAATAGAGACTAGAAATATGAAAGTACAACAAATAATAGAGACTAGAAATATGAAAGTACAACAAATAATAGAGACTAAAAATATGACAGTACAACAAAGATAATAACCAAGGTAACATATGATGATACATTCTACAATAAACATCTAAGTCCAGATAATATATTCTAGAAGAAACATCTAAGTTCAGATAAGTATATCTCTCTCAATCATCTTCAGAATAATCATCTTGTTCGTCTTCCTCGACCTCATCTTCCTCTTCCTCCTCATCTTCACTTTCGTCTTCACCTTCGTCGGCTTCGTCTTCCTCTTCGGATAATTCTACATCTTCTACATTATGTGTCATGTAATGCGTAACTTCCGTGGAGTCCACATCGACAATATTGGTTACAGGAGGTAGCTCGTCCTCCTGGTAAGCTTTTTCATCAACATCAAAAGTATCTCTAGCTTTAGTCTTGCATACTGCCCACCAGTCAGACTTCGTTGCTCCCCGTCTCGGATAAGCTGTGAAGTACACGAGCTGAGCCTGAGTTGCTAGGACAAACGGTTCGTAGCCTTGATATCTACGCTTGTAGTTTATATCCACAAGACCATGCTTGTCAATTTTCCAGCCTTGATTTTCAATCGGATCGAACCATTCACACTTGAACAACACGATCTTTGCAGGTTCTCTGCCATAATTATATGACAACTCCACAATCTCTCGCAAGATGCCAAAGAAATCATTTTCTGGATCGACGTCTTTGTAGTTCGAAGACTTGATACACAAACAACTGTTCTTCGTAGAATCAAGATCCAGGAAGCTGTCTCTGATCGGAGCATTTGTCGACTTGAACCGAAAGCCATTGACACAATAACTTGGCCATGTTTTAACAAAAGTAATTGGTCCCTTGGCAAGAGTTCTAATTAATTCAATCTCGGGTGAAATTAGACGATCGACCTGAATATCAAAGAAGAGATAATAAGTTATTTATTGCGCAGTTGCATTAGAAGAGGCCAGTAAATATTACCGAGCTGCTTACATATTCGCTCAACCAAGAAGGAAAATGACGTCTCATTTCTTGTTCTAATGCTTCGTCTGTTAGGTAGGGTCTAACCAGCCTCAACTCATCATTATATGTGCTGGAAAACAACGAAGCATTAGAACGATTAGTACAATAATATTAGCTTATACTATTACATTGAGATGACGTAAACTCATCATTCCTTACTTACCCCTCTAGCTTCTCCACTTCATCCTCGTCGCAATTGAGTAATACATACAACTGAGCAGCCCTTAGCTCTTCGTCATTCAAATATCTCTTCTTCATTTTCTCCGAAGGCTTTCCGGACGCATTGAATACTTTCAGTATTCCATCATTAAATTCTTGATATCCGTCGTCGTTTTTCGGAGCCCTCGTTCTATTCGTAGCAACATGAGGTTTGAAATAGGAGGAGCAGAAATTTGTAATCTCCTCGAGAATATAGGCTTCACAAATAGAACCCTCGACCCGAGCCTTATTTTTTACCTTTCTTTTTAGGTGATTCAAATGTCGCTCGAACGGGTACATCCATCGATATTCGACGGGTCCACCAACACGTGCCTCGTAGGAAAGATGAATCGGCAAATGCTCCATAGAGTCGAAGAATCCAGGAGGAAACACCCTCTCTAGCTTGCACAGTGTTACCGCAATGTCATTCTCTTGCTTTTCTAGACGATCAACGAGCAATTTTTTAGAACAAAGGTCCCTGAAGAATATGCTAAGCTCCGTCAATGGATCCCAAACTGCCTGCGGTAAGAATTCTCGAAATGCAATCGGAATTAACCGCTCCATGAATACGTGACAATCATGGCTCTTCATACCTGTCAGTTTGTTCTCCTTGAGGTCGACACATCTTCTCAAGTTTGAAACATACCCATCTGGAAATTTCAGACCTTGAATCCACTTACAAAGCCTCACTTTATCCTCCTTCTCCAGCGAGAAAATTGCCTTAGGCTGCTTCAACTTCCCATTCCCGTCCTCTATCAAATGCAATGCAGGACGTCTACATATTTCTTTCAAGTCCAATCTAGCCTTAGGATTGTCTTTCGTCTTCCCCTTTACGTCCATTACAGTATTAATTATGTTGTCAAACACATTCTTCTCGATATGCATGACATCAAGGTTATGTCTAATCAGATTGGTGCTCCAGTATGGCAGATCCCAGAATATACTCCTCTTCGTCCAGTTATGAGTGCGACCAAATCCGTCACACTTGTAGCCCGTAGCAGGCTGCTCAATAGCACTTGGTAAATCTCTAACCTCCTCCCATATCGTGGCTCCGCACCACCTTGTCGGTGGATCACCCTTCTCCACAACGCCAGCACGAAAAGCATTCCTGTTCCTCCGGTACGGATGATCCTTCGGCAGGAATTGTCGATGACAATCGAAGAAGCACGGTTTGCCTCCGTGTTTCAAACGGAAAGCCTTAGTGTCGTCCATGCAACACGGACATGAAAGACGACCATGCGTGCTCCATCCAGATAACATTCCATAGGCCGGAAAGTCGTTGATGGTCCACATAAGTGCTGCCCGCATCTGAAAATTTTGTTTTCTAGATACATCGTACGTGTTGGAACCTACTTCCCACAGCTGATTCAACTCATCAATCAATGGCTGTAAATAAACATCGATGTTCCTTTTCGGATTGTTCGGACCTGGGATAATAACGGTGAGGAACATATATGGAGTCTTCATGCACATCCAAGGCGGTAGATTGTACGGGGTGACGATCACAGGCCAACACGAATACTGGGATCCCGAAAGTCCGAATGGGGTAAAACCGTCAGAGCAGAGACCCAATCTAACATTACGCGGATCAGAAACAAAATCTGGATACTCTCGATCAAAGTGCTTCCATGCTTCTCCATCAGATGGGTGATCCAATACTCCTTCGGTATGTTCCCGCTTATGCCAACTCATGTTTTCTGCAGTTTCCTTCACCATAAACAACCGCTGCAAACGCGGCGTCAACGGCAAGTAGTGCATCGAAGAGGTAGGCTTCCTGTAGCGATCGACACCATAAAATCTGCAGGCGTCTTCATCCTTGTCGTCTTTGTAGTACAACATGCACCCGTTGCGACAGGCATCGATTTTTTCATATCCCATCCAGAGCGATCTTACCATCCTCTTAGACCGGTAGAAGTCTTTAGGCAACTTCGCACCCTCAGGCAATATTTCTATAAGCAACTCCATAATACGGTTGTAGCAATCTTGCGACATGTTAAAATCGGACTTGATGCTGAACAATCTTGTAACCACCTCCAACGATGAATGATCCTCACAACCAGGATATAATGGTGTCCTTGCATTCTCCAGCAACTCCATGAACTGTGCAGCATCGGGGTTCGGTGCCTCCTCAGGTGCATCATGATCATCCGGATCGAAACTAGGCCCGGCCGCGTCAAAAACCATGTTCACCAACCCGTCGTCGTAAGGAGCGTTGTTGTGGACATCCACATAAGGCTCGTACTCCGATGCTAAAGACACAAGTTCTCTGTGCTCGCCCCACTGATAGTAATTCGGCGTGAAACCCTTCGAGTACAAATGATACGTGACATCCACTTCTGGATGATATTTCAAGTTGCGACATCTCACACACGGACACTTAATTTTGGTACCGTCCATGTACTGAGGGAACGCCTTGGCAAACTGCAGGAACTGGTGTACACCCTCTATGAATTCATCCCGCACACCGCACATGTCATCAGGATGACGGTTGTACATCCAAGTACGATTCCGCAGATAGTAATTCAGCTCCATAATTCTGTAAGATAGATACATCAAGGTAGTGAATGATATGCAAGTGTCAAAGCTTTTCCGATGGATTGCATTTATCTTTTCATCCATTCATTCATGCATTGCATTTATCTTTTCAGTTTTGCATATCATTACCTACTATTATACATGCATACTTTATATATACATCAAGGTAGTAATACTAGTTGATGTTCTGAAAAGGAGAGTGCGATGTCTAGTAGAGGATTCTTTTTTTTGAGGAGCTGTCATATCATGGAAGTCAATATAAAATAAAAGAAGGATGAGAAGGGTTTGACTATCTACACACTTTATATACATGCATTGCATTTATCTTTTCAGTTTTGCATATCATTACCTACTATTATACATGCATACTTTATATAAACATAATTAGTATATAATCATGTAACTGGTGGATCCGCTAGCTAGTAAGCCGGATGTACTTAATATCAGAGAGTATCAAATTAGTATCAGTATATAGGTTAGGTAGACCGTATATACGGTCGATACTGATAGCGATAGTCCGATACCGATAGCGATAGTCCGATACCGATAGTTCGATCGATACCGATAGTTCGATACCGATAGCGATAGTCCGATACCGATAGCGATAGTTCGATACCGATAGCGATAGTCCGATACAGATACACATGGACCTACATATCTATATATCACTAGTAGCCATACTCCTCTACATACTACTCTACACACTAAGACTAATTTCTTAGACTGAACCCACAATCTTTAACTTACCATAAGTCATTATACTATCCTTTATATATACAACCTTTATAGATACAATCGATATATAGCCATCACTCCCTTCTTTTATCAAATCTGATACACCCTACCATCTTTGTGAACTCTCAATGTCACATACTAACTTTCCCTCTTCACACTCCACTCTAAACTCTGAACTCAACCCTTAGGATGCAAATTACTATAATCTCCTTGTCTATACTTCTGTATTTTGAGGGTAATTTAGTCAAGGCAATATTTTGTAAGAAATAGGTGGGACTTTTATATGTAAAGAGGTTACATAATAAGACTCATGTAATTGCGATCAAATTACAACATAAAACTTACAAAAACATACATTTTTTTATATTATGTATATTTAAATAACTAGTCCTGCAGAACTTAGCCTCGTTAACTTACCCCACAGAACTTAGGCCTCGTTTGGTACATTGTAATGTAATCGTAATCGCAATGTAATCAAATGAAAATAAAAAATAATAAAAAATTCATTTGATTTTGCGATTAATTTTTTTTTATTTGATTACATCGTGATTACGATTACATTACAGTGTACCAAACGAGGCCTTAGTCTTGAGAAACTAGGGTCAAAACTTAACCATGTGGAGCCTAGACCCATAAAACTTAGCCACACAGAATCTAGCACCATGGAACTTTGCCCCCTTATAGATTAGCATCGGTACCATCAGTTTGTCCGTAGCAAACACGACGTTGAGGCATAGCCTCGCTGAGCCTAGCTCCGCTAATTGTTTGTCCGAAGCAAATTAGATTTCAGAGACTTCGTCACCAATCCTAACGAGGGACCCCTGCAAGGGACCACTTCCCTTTCGTCCATGTTAACAAATCGAGGATATCGTACGGGATCGAAGGGATCAATGACTTTGACTGGTTCGGATCGGCCTAGTCCGAATTTTATTGAGTCAATCCCGAATCAATTTATGAATCGATGACTTTGACTATTAATATAATAATTATTTTAACCGAAAATTTTCTATTGCATGCACTTGTGTAGAGAATGTAAGATTCCCAATCCTAACTAAGTAACTATCACTAAAGAAATTCATTCACCAAAGAAATACATTGGTTGTATACAAAAAATTTATATTAGATAAATAGTCAAATATTTATTGAGAGAGAATCTTAGATTCCAAGTCAATGTTCCTACCCCTATATATTCACACTCACCTCTCACCTCTCTCAACCCCTACCACCCAAACCTCCTCTACTTCTTCTTCTTCCTCCTCAATATTCTCCTCTTCTTCTTCCTCCCCCTAAATCCCACCAACACCACGAAAAACCAACAAGAACCACCACCACCAACCTCGAAAGTAACAAACCCAATCCAAATCTTCCCTATCCTCCCAACGACGATAACGATGACATCGGAAGAAAACAACCCATCAAGAACGAAACCTCCCATAGGTAAACCCAAATTTCCCCCATTTCTTTCGATTTTCTCTCAATTTTGTGGGTAATTTTCGACCGTTGATTTTTTTTTTGCTTCGATTTTATCCAACAGCGAAGTAATGAATAACGCCGGCGAACGATTCCTCTCTGCCCATATCAACACAGGTGAAAAATTAGGAAAAAAATGAAAAAAAATAATTCTATAGTTATTTATTTTAGTTTTGTGGTTGTTAAATTTGGAAGAATAACTGATAAAATTTGGTTATATCGGTGATCAGTAAAATGAATTAATTACTAGAAGCTTTACATTTTAAGAACTAGTATGCCGTTACGGATTGCAGACCAATAAAATGTAACTATAGTAAACATGTAACTATAGTGATAACTTTACTAGTTCGGTTGGAGATGCTTAATCATATTTCATTGTATGCTTGTAAATTTTTAACATCAATGCAGTTATATCTTCCCTTTATTTTCTCCTTTATTGGAAAATTTAGGATATATAAATTTCACGAAACAAACTCTGTTTAGCATTGAAAAACTTAACTTAATGGCCAAACGAGTTAACTAGAGCCTATTAGAATAGAAGGCATCTCTAGTTGTCATCCATTGTTATATATTATGTGGGTCTTTATTGATTGGCAATTACCTATTTTATCCTAAAGCGAATACTTAGTATACTAGATCCAAAATAATGGTACTTGCTAGACGTGAAATGAATGTTTTTTTAACCTACAAGTGGATATTTTCATTCCTAATTTTTTAAAGAATAAATTTATGTAGCGACGAATGTTGTCCGTTGATCTATACAAAGTTAAAATAATACAAAATTTCCATGTAAATTTGCTTTCTTAAACATGTAAATATTCACATTGTTGTTATATCCAACAAACTGATAAAGAAAACTAGTAAACGCACACGCATACACACACACACACACTTACAAATGAAACAAACAATAAGTAAATTAAAGTCCTAGGGAGGCACGGGAGGGAGGGGTGTCAATGAGTCTGAGATGCAATACCAAAATTGTTTACAATCCGTATGTCATAAAAAGTTGTGTTATATGAGCAGCAGTTAAATACTATGGAAGCCCTCTACGTTCTCGCTCAAATCTTTTAGTATTATCCATTTCATCCGAATAAATATATATCTCTTCGTTTTCTTTACTTTATTACTAATTCTTTCTCTAAATACACCCAACATGTTTTCTATCTAGCAAGTGAAGTTTGCATAACCATGCGCATAGGACGACTGAAGTTGATGGAAATATGGACACAATTATTTACTCTGATTCTAGCATGTACACAAGTCCTTTTTCACTTACGTACTTCCTATGCCGATAATTCGTATATCTATTGCCATATATCATGGGGTATTGTTGACAAGGGAAAACTGGAAAAACCTACTATCACCGCCAAAGGAAATAGTTTACTAGATCCAGAATATTGGTACTTGCTAGATGTGAATAAATATTAATGAAGGATTTTTGAACTTGGGTGCAGACAGTTGCGTAGCTAGAATTTTCATCTAGGGGGCGCGATAATTACTATTAATTTTTTTATACTAAATACATTTATAGTTTCAAAAATATTATATATTTATTGTATTCTTCTCATTGAAAAAAATCAAGTTCTCCTTTTTAGTCCCCCATTGACAAGGAGTTCTCATATTCATCTTTATATTAGTTTATATCACTTACTCACTTTTGAGTTGTTGTGGACTAATCATGTGGGCCACACGTACATGTCGTCCGCTGCCGCCCTGTCCGGTTCGGCGCACGTAATCTGTATGCGCCCACATTCCCATCCATGTCTCCATTTTAAAACACCAAACGCATCAAAAATATTGTCTCCATTGGACAATTTCAAAAAATTGCCATTCCTAATGACATATTTTTCATTGTAGGTTAGTTAGGAGGCATTCACATTATATATATAAAATTGTAATATATATATATATATATATATATATATATATATATATATATATATATATATATAATTGTGATTAAAAAATATTATATAAATAAAATATGGTGTTAAATTGTTGAATCAATATAGAAATATATCTTATGAACATTTTTTCTAGTGATGTATATACTGCTTTACTACTTTCCTTTTTGTTCTATGTGCTACTAAGATAAATTTTGAAAAACCAACATATTTAGAAACTTCAGTAGACTTTCGCATTTTGTTCATAGACATGTTCTTGAAAGTAAACTGCTGATTAGTTCATGTTCTATTGTTTCCTAAATATATTATTTTACCGATCTGATATTACATTGTTGTTGTAACATCATGATAATTTTTTTTATGCCCATAATAAAATTGTATATATAATACTTTACAAAAATATAAACAAAAAAAATCAAAATTTGAGGGGGCGCAGCCGCACCCCCTCGGCTCCATGTGGCTATGCCACTGGGTGCAGATGTGTGGATTGCTATTTATTTAAAGAGTAAATTTGTAGCGACGGATGCTTTGACCGTTTGTATCCATCACAAAGCTCAACTAATGTCTTTTCTATATAAACATCTTGTGGTATTTATTCATGACCGTGAATATATCCGTGAATGATTAAAATTACCAACTAACTCTAAAACCGGTTGATATTGACCAAGTTTCTTTATACTTGATTCCATTGTCTGAAAAATTCCTCGGTGGATCACCACCTATAAAGAAGGTTAATGAATCATCTAGTTGGCGTATCCTTTTTCTTAAAATCAAGGTTATACATATTTCCGACTTAAGTCCTCGAGATGTTATTAAATAAGCCTTGTCATATTGTAAATGAGAAACATCATTGCTTTTAATATGTTCGTTTAACGTAGATGGCATAGCCATTTTTAAACTCTACCATCCTACTTGGCATGCTCAACTTTAAACATGCATATTTGTGTATTTGTAAGGTCTTGGAACTTCTTCCTCTTACAAACTGTAATGCTACAGAACATCAGACTTTGACATCTCAAAGTTTTTGAGTTCTCAATATTGACATATGGCCTAGCAATCTATAACTTCCAAGTAGAATATGTATCAATGTATTGGTTGGATAATTTTGATTGATTGATTTCTTTTTGAGTTTAGATTTTTAAAAAATACTGATGTTTCAGGAGATGATTTGGGCGAGCTTACTGAAAGTAGTGGTTACTGTTTTCAAGGTAGTACAATTGGTGTCGGGGCCTTATTCAGAAGGTAAATGTCTCATTTTGAGTAAATATTATACCAAGTTAATTATAAGTTTAGAAATTATGTTAATGATCATCATATCCATCAAACTGATAAACAAAAGTTGAAACATATATATATGGTAAATCATGAATGCTCCACTGGGATTCAAACACGGTCTTATGTTTCAATGCTCTAGCTATTTTAACTACCAGGTCTCGATATATATACAATCTTTGATTACAATTCATTTTTTACGTAGTTCTATTTTGTTAGATGATTCTTATGATAAGTTTTTGTGCCAGATGTTGGGTGGTTGATATATTGTTGTGGGTAATAAATCATCAGTGGAATGGATGGAATTGGAAAAAGGTAAGTACATTTATGTAACATATATATGTTCTAATTTAATTTTTGATCACAACTGAAACCTACAACATCTAGTTGTATGCATTCATGACTCAATAATTAAAATTACCAACTGAACTCCAAAATCATTTGACAATATTGACAAAGTTTCTTTATCATTTGATTCAATAGTTACGAAATTTTCAAATTACTTGTGCTTGGTGAATATGTAAAGAAATATTTCAGTGGATCAACACCTATAATAAAGATGGTGAATGAATCATCTAGGTGGCGTGTTCTTCATATTAAAAACCAGGGTTTTACATATTTCCGATTTAAGGTATTAATAGGGTGTTATAAGTAATCCATAGTCATTAGGGGGTGGCCGAGCCGGTGGGGTCTGGCGAGGGATTGAAGGGAGGTCTGGGTTCAAGCCAAGGCAAAAAGAATAAAAAAGTAAGCCTTGTCATATTGCAAATGTGAAATATCATTGCTTCTATAAACTTCACCATCCATCTTGACATAGTCAACTTTAGATCCAAGCGGACTTTTGTATGTATGCATATATTTATATGCGTAATTGTTCTCATATAGCTATACGGTAAAGGCCTATATGACTAAAATTTTGGAACTTTTTCTTAAAAGCGATAATGTTGCAGAACACTTGGCTTTGACTGTTTGACATCTCAAAAGTTTTTGAATTCTCGATCAGTACTAACATATTGCCTAACTATCTATGGATTCTAAGTAGAATCTGTATCAATGTTCTAGTTTGATAATTTTGATTGATGCACTTCTTTTATTAATGCTAGACTTTTAAAAAGTATTGATGTTTCAGGAGAATCTGGGATGGTGGTTACTACTTTCAAGGCAGTACAATTACTTCAGGAACCTTTATTTGAGAGGTAAATATATTTTTTGAGTAATTATATCAATTATAACTTAGGAAATTATATTATTCATCAAATAGAAGTGAAAACACTTCAGAATTTTATTTTAATTAGCCGTTCAAAATGTTTAGGCAAACAAGAGGAAATGTTCTCATCGAGGAGGAAGCAGTTAATGCTCTTAGGAATGAACATGCTAATTTACTTTGCTTCGAACATGATAAGTAGAAACTACATGAAGTTGCTCAAATTGGACAATGTTGTGGATGAAGAGCTGTTTACGATGGCGACTCTTCATGTTGGTCAATATTCTTGGATGAACACTGATCTAGCGGCGGCGACGGCTGCGTTGGAGTCGTCATGTGTAGTTCTTGAGTCGAAGGAGAGCCGGAGGGGAGGAACTAGTCTATGGTAGCAGCACTGCTGCAGGAGGAGCCTTGGCATTCTTCTTCTGTTGCATCTTCTTTTCAGCAGGCTACAACTGGAGCCAACCTTTTCTCCTTCTTCTTCATTAACAACTCTTCGTGTTGGTCATGCTTGGATGAACACTCTTCATGTTACAAAGAGAAAAACGAAGAGAAAGGTCGATGAATGGTCGAATCAGGATTCGCAGTTATTGCCAAAGCAGATGAATGGTTCCTTTTCACATACAGAAGTCTTGTGCGCTAAGGTATGGTTTTCTTTCTTTTCACATCAAAACTTAAAATGATGATGAATATATTTCTTGAAAATATAGTTTTTGTTTATTTTGGAGTCATCTCAAAAAAAGGGAGAAAAGCCAGCTAGTTATCATTTGTTAATATAGTAGAAGGTACTTTTTCCTAGTATTTTTATCACATGCTTATATTTATATTTCTACTTTTGTTGCAGTTGCTTCCTCCATTTCTTATGGCTAACTGTCGTCAATGAAGATCCATAAGATACTATCCAGTGACTAGAGTCCGAAACTAATGGATGCCGTGAATCCTAGAACATAAATACCATGCTTGCCTGCCATGGAAACCTCTATTGTCATTTAAGTTGAGGGGAAAACCCAGTTGGCAATTCCAAATTGAGAGACTCAACCCAAGAACATAGAAGTTTGTTGATTGAGAGGCTGAGGAGGAGAATATAAAAAAAAAAAACATTGTTAGAAAAAGTACAAGAAACTGATTGAGAGGCTGAGGAGGAGAATATAAAAAAAAAAACATTGTTAGAAAAAGTACAAGAAACAAGGATCTTGATGAAAGATGAGACGTAAAGAGTAAGAAAAGAATGAACTGAATCTTGCTCCTTTGTTCTCAAGATCCTATAACATTTCTTTAGCTTCTTCTCTTTTACTTCTCATGAACAAACACGCATTTGTTCTGTTGGGTTGAATGGCATCAGTCCCTTGTTTGGAACTTTCAGCTGGGGGTTTCTCAACAACCCAAATCTCAGTGGGGGTTTCAATGGAGGGCAAGCATGGCATTTTTGTTCTCGGCATCCTCTAGTTTCGGACTTTGGTAATTTGTGAATTATGCATCTTCTATGCCTCTGGGGATTATGATCAAAGACAACATCTATGAGGATTACTGACAACATCTCTGAGGATGGCTCTATCGGCTGACCATCAAGTTACTATTTTTCATTTCTTGGCAAGAAGTTTCTTCTTGATGTAGTTTTAAGTTTTCATATCATTTTATTTTCCACATTTGTTCCTTTTTTGCCTTCTTTTCCTCATATGTAGAAATACGGTATGATGTGAATTGTTTCCTCTTTTAATTCGTATATATATGCTTGAATGACTTCAAAATTGTTGCTTATAAAGCTTTTTGCATCATCACAATCCTCAGTAGAGATACCTTAGCCTATGCGTCAGAGTACCAAATTTTTTGGACCTAATGTTCAATATAGAGATTATACAACATGACATTGTCTGTGTGGCACATATAAGCAACGCAAAAATTATTTTTATGCACCAAAGTACTGAACATATTGGACCCAGAGCATGTGAATACAGTAGTCACAAGCATGCATTAACGGTGCGTTTGGTTTGTCCAGAGTTGGACAAACATAATGGTTGGACAAAAAAAAGGATATAATGTAACGACGATTATATTACAACACTTTCTTTTAAAATAAACTAGTAATGTGCACGTGCGTTGCACGTGTTTCCTATCATTTTTAAAAAAAATGTTTTGATAGTGTATTTTTATTTTTTTTAATCTTGTCTTGTTCATTTCTGGTCGTTTTAGTATTTTACTCATTCAGTAACTTTATAGTACATGTTTTATTTAAATTAGTTCTATTTGTTTTGCATTTTGATGCTTAAAGATTGTGGAACTAAGTATCAAATCTTAATTTAAATTCAAACACAACTGCAAATTCAACACACTCCTTAGTTTTTTGTAAACTAAACATAATATAATAAATAAACTACTATTATCATCTATCTACTCTTTTTCTTCTTTGATTTTGATGGTCGTTGTCCTCTTCTTTTGTTTGTTTTTGCAAGCATCCTTTTTTGTTTGTTCATCAACATTTGAAGAGCCTCATCGTCACCGCTTGAAATCTCAATGTCAAAGTTATCTTCTTTGTCCTTCCTTGTTTTCTTTGCATATTCGTTTGTAGGTGACTTTCTTTTCTTCTCATCATCAGTCGCCATAGCACCGTCTTTGCTTTTTGTTACATTCCTTTTCCAATTTGGTTTGCATGATATATATAGTTGTTGTCTTTCTTTCTTTCTTTTTTGTGTTCCGGCTGAATTTTTTCAATTGCTTCTGCCACAACATTCAATTTTTATTGACAACTTCTGTCTTTTTGTTCAGCGGAATAAGAAAACAAATTTTGGTCAAAGCATGCAAATTCAATCTCCTATAGTATTTTGATTCATGTTCTCCCTCAAATGCATTTATAGTGATATTACCTCTTGCAAAGTAATACATATTTTTAGACAGATGGACTTCTTTTTTCTACACAATATTTTGTATTTAAATTAATTTATGATCTAGATAAATAATATTATACCTTCTCAATTGATTTTTTGTATTCCTCTACTGGACATCCAATATATATTGATGCCGCCTCCTATAACGTCGTAATGTATGCATTGTGATTTCCTTGCACAACATTTAGCATCAATATGTATCTGCAGTTATTTAAATAATACTTAGTACATAGAATTAGTGTATCAATAAATTAATTTTGAAGTGTCTATTTAGTTCGTACCTTGGTACCACTTCGACTTCTTCTTATTACATTTAATGCATCCCATGGTCTCTCCATTTTTTGAAATTGATGTTCACATTTTTTGCATGACTCATACCAATTGAATGTCTTATTTTCGACTCTGTCTACGATTCCTCTAACGCAATAATATTTATCCTTACAATTTGAGAAGGGTTTAGCTATTTTCTTTTAGAAAATGTTATAAAAAATTAATGTATCAAAATAAATATTTTTATTCGATACCTTTTATATTCAAAAATATTCTAAAAAATATTTATATTAACAATATTTTTCAGCTAAGAGACAATATATATATATATATATATATATATATATATATATATATATATATATATATATATATATATATATATTCTACCTCAGATAACATTTACGAATGATTTGCCCAATCGCCCAATCGTCACACTTATATATATATATATATATATATATATATATATATATATATATATATATATATATATATATATATATATATATATATATATTTGGAACCAGGTAAATTATTTCTGGAATCGTTCCCACTGGGATTCGAACTCCTGACCACTCGGGCCGCATGCATCTCTCTTACCCACTAGGCTAGAGGTCATCTGCTATATATATATAGGAAGCGGATCAAAAGCCCCCCTTAGAAAACCCCCCTAAAAACCCCCTTACACTAATCCGTAATTTAATGTTAATGTTAATATTAATATTATTGTTAATGTTAATATTAATGTTAATATTAACATTAAATACTAAAATTAACATTAAACTTAACTTTAAAATTAATATTAACATTAACATTAATATTAACATTAACATTAATATAAAATAAAAATAAATATTAATATTAATATTAACATTAATATTAATATTAATATTAACATTAACATTAATATTAATAGAAAAAATTTGAGTGGCACCCACTTGGATGGTCTATTTATGCGGTGCACCCCACATTGTTTGCTATATGTATAAGTAGTCCCACATCTGACGGAAAATGTCACTTTTGACTGTAAACGATGTTTGACCATTTAAAAAAGACGAAAATGTCCATCTTTCTTTTTGTCTTATTCTCTGAACCCAATTTCTTTTCTCCCCCTCCTCTCCGGCGAGCCGCCGCCGTAGCAGCCTAGGAAGTAGAGCGCGACGCGCCCGACGTCCGGGTCGAGCCCGAGGGCCACGGAGAGGCGGCCGGGAGGCGGAGCTCGGAGGAGGAGACGTAGACGAGGTGGGTGATGGCGGAGGCCGGGCGGCCCCACTGCTCGAGGCAGACGAGGCTGGCCTCGGCGGCCATCCGGACGACCGCGGAGTTGGCGATCTCGAGGCGCTGCTTGATCGTCGGGGAGCCCTCGGTGGCGAGTTCGGGGTACTTGTCAAGGATCTCCTTGGACATCACTGTGTACCTTTCTCGCTAATGACGTTCTACCTTTGATTTTGATTTTGATTTTTTATTTTGATTTGTAGTCTTCAAATTGATAGATTGTCAAACCATATTTTCACCATTGAGCCTTCAGGTCTCAAGATATAGGCAGAAAGAAGCAGTCACACAGGTTGAGGTTC
Organism: Iris pallida; assembly: GCA_029216955.1. Lineage (NCBI taxonomy): Eukaryota > Viridiplantae > Streptophyta > Magnoliopsida > Asparagales > Iridaceae > Iris > Iris pallida. The sequence continues at coordinate 12,163,423 of JANAVB010000197.1, forward strand.
CTCTTTGTTGGGAAATATTTTCAATAGTCACTCCTCCCTGCAGTGCAGTTAGTCTTTCCATTCAAATTAGAATATTTCTTTTCTTTTTTCGATTACTTCTTGCACAGATGGCAACACCTTTCTTGTTCAACTCCACTCCTTGGACATCACTGTGTACCCTCGTAGAGATGGGGGGTAGACGGGGGAGGGGGGCGGAGGGGGGCGAAACGAGAGGGGGGCGCAGGGGCAGTGGTGGTGTTAGTGGTGATGGTGGTGATGGTGATGATGGTGGTGGTGATAGTGAAGGTGGTGGTAGTGGTGGTGGTGGTGATGGTGATGAACGCGGCAGCGGCGGGGCGGAGGCAAGACAGCGGCGGAGCGGAGGTGGGGACGTGACAGCGGCGGGACGGTTGGATTTGGGAGAAGACGAGGGTACTTTCGTCATAAATTATCGGTCAAACCCTGTTGACCGTCAAAAGTGACGTTTTCCGTCAGATGTGGGACTACTTATACATATAGCAAACAATGTGGGGTGCACCGCATAAATAGATCATCCAAGTGGGGTGCCTACTCAAATTTTTTCATATTAATATTAATATTAACATTAAATTACGGATTAGAGTGAGGGGGGTTTTTAGGGGATTTTCTAAGGGGGAGCTTTTGATCCGCTCCCATATATATATATATATATATATATATATATATATATATATATATATATATATATATATATATATATATATATATATATTGTCTACCTCAGATAAGTCTTGACGTTTACGAATGATTTTCTCAATCGTCGCTTCATTTGCACCTTGCATCCTTTGAATCATTGACATCTCAGATATCTTCATTGGTTTGTCGTTTTTGCTTAACCTATTAAGAATCCACATTGCTATGCTCATAATAATAATAATAATAATAATAATAATAATAATAATAATAATAATAATAAAATGTTCATCCCCTCCCCCTTTCTTGCGATTCAAGGGTCGGCGCCCCCCTAAGGCTCTCCGCCTTGGGTCGTCGTGCCGTCTCCACACCCCACCCTCTCCGCAACACTCCCTCTTCGGCTTCCCACCCACCTCTCCGCCGTCCGCCAACCCCTCCTCTCCCCCTTCACCTCTCAATCCCCGCCCCTCCCCCCTATCCTCCCCCCTGCCCCCTCCTCCGTGTGTATTCCTCCTCGAGCTACCGGCGTCTTCCAAGGTCGCCCGACTGTTGCCTTCTTCGAGGAAGAGGTCAACGCTTTGGAGGCCCCCTTCAAATTGGCCCTCATCAGCAAATTCTCCAGATTTCGACCCCTTGTCGACACAATCCGGCGTGCTCTTCAAGGATTCGGCTTCTCCGGCACTATGGCGGTTGGCGTCCTCGATGCCAAACATCTGCTCATTCGCCCATCCTCTGTTGAAGATTTTTTATGATTTAGGTCTCGAGATTTATGGTTTGTTGCTGGAGCACCTATGCGGTTTTTCAAATGGACTCGAGACTTTTCTCCGTCTCGCGAAACGTCCATAGCTCCCATTTGGGTCTCATTTCCCGGCTTCCCGAACTACCTGTTCGCTAAAGCCGCCATTTTCACCTTTGCTCGCTGTATTGGAATCCCCTGAAAAATTGATATCACCACCGCTTCCCTCACCCGACCTAGTCGGGCCGGTGCGCTTGTGGAGGTGGATATTGGGCATCCCCTTCATGACAAAATCATAATCGTCCTCCCTGACGATAACAGCTTTTGGCAAGCCGTCGAATAGGAAGACCACCCGATTTTTTGCTCTCTGTGCTTCCACCAAGGCCACGTCGCCATTCCCTGCAAAATCTTTATCAATTTTGCCTCTCCTACGGATTGTTCAGATAATTCCCAACCTACGGCGGCGGAGGATGCCATCGCATGTGGTTGCCCAATCGTCCCCCAGTTGCAGTTATACCCATCCCCTCAATGCTGTTCAGGATCAACCCACCAACCTTCCCCACCCCACGTCTCCAGATCGACCAAACAAGTCGCCTACACCCACCCCTCCCCTCACCGCCCCAACTATCATCCTCCTCAATCGAACCATTCTCAATTCTGCCCACCCCCATCTTCCATCAACCTCCAATCCTCCACTCTGCCAAACCACTACGTACCTCTCCTATCCTCCCCCCTCCCGCTCCCCTTCTCCCTCTCACTATCCCCTTCCTCCGGCAAAAACTCAAGACTAAAATAAGGCAGATGAGGCGCTCCGCAGCGAGCGCAGACCTCGTCCAGGACTCGTGCCCAGCGAGACAGATGCCGCCCTCCGCAGGCTCTGACCATTTTGACTGCGAAGACAACGAGCATTCCTGTGCCCCCCAGATTTCGAAAGTATGACTGTCTGGGATGCTCGTTGAATATAATCATTTCTTGATTATATTCTTAATCGTGCATAATCGTATCCTTTGAAATTTTGAGGACACAATTTTTCTAAGGTGGGTAGATTTGTAAGCCCACTTCCCAAATTTTTTTAATTTTTAATTTAATTTAATTTATTTTATATATTTTCAAATTAGAAATTAAATTTTTTTTAATGCTATAATAGATATTTGTATTGACAAAGGGAATTGTCAAACTATTTTTTAAATTTAATTTTTATAAAAAGATATACTTTTAAACTTATTAATTTTCGATTATCAATTATATTTAAGTTTATATTTATAAACATATATTTAAATATTATTGAATTAGCAGATTTTATTGGATTTAGATGTTGTCAATTCTAAATTATGATTAGATTTAGTCTTAATTTATTGCTATATTATTTTAGATGAGGTTTGTATTTATGAAAATATATATTTAGGAATATTTAAATTATTCTTATCAATACTTTTATATTTTATTTTATAAAATATATTTTACAGGTTATTTAAAATATTAGATATTATTTTAAATTAGTATTATGGTGATTAATTATGGATTGGGATTGGGTCAAATCTAATTTAATTCATGGAAGGATTTAATTTATTGAATCTAATATTTCCTTATTTAGAAAAATCTTCCCTCTCCTATATAAAGGGAAGCCTCCCCTCTGCTTTTTTCTACTAACCCAATTATTATTATGATCAAATATTGATTGAGATTTGATCCATATATTTTAAGATTGATTTGATTTAAATTTAATGGAAAGATTTATTCATTAGATTCTTGACCCTTCCAAATTAGAAAATTGAGTAAATCTCTATCTATTTAAGGAGTCCTTATTGTTCGTCCAAAATAGGGCAAAATTTATCATAAATTTAGCATCATTTTTTTGAAGCTATAGAAAATTTGCGACGCCGTTGCGACCAACTCTGGATTCCGTTTCACCTTCAGTTTTTTTTAGAACTGTATCGAGGTTTGCTTTCCAAATATATAATTTATTTTATACAATTATGAATGTAAATTTTTGGAAAAATTGAGTGACAGTTGTCCAAAAAATTGACATGTCGTACTGTTTTCGAGATTTCAGGAGATCCCGAACTCCGTTTTGTGAATCATTTGATGTTTTGGAAATTGACACATAGATCTATAACATATTAATTATCTAAAAATTAATAAAGTTGTTTAATATTTTTGTTTAATTAGTAGAACCTATAGATGGCCGATGATCTGCTGAATTAGTAGCGGTTAGCCATAATTACAACAACTTTCAACCAAATCAAGATTGTGTCGCACAAGTTAACTGCAACTTAACTCGAGGCAAGTACACTATTTGTTTATGTGTTTGTTACATTGTAATGCTATTCATCGTTGTGTTTTCATTGATATCCAGTTGAGACATGATTATGACACGATAGGTTCACTGTATCATTGAATCGTTTATTGACTATTTAGTGAGTATGTGAACAAACCCCAATGAATGTTAATGTGGATAGCTAAGTCATACACCTCACGTATGGGTTAGCCGTATCAAAAATGTGGATAGTCATTATATGATGTGCCGTATTAGCCCAGCCGTTCACATGTCGAAAGACATTTCAAAGCATTGTTTGGTTAGTTTTACTTATGTTCATTTTTTAGTTGTCTTATTCATACATATTCCTACTAGTAGTTTCTTGTACATGTTATCGTTTCCAGTTATTATACATGTTCTTATATATTATATATATACTATTCGCCCTTATATATATATATATATATATATATATATATATATATATATATATATATATATATATATATATTGCATACCATTGACTAATTTGTTTAACTTTGTTGCATGTTGGAGCTATCTGTAAGACTGTTGTATGTAATTGAAGCTCGCCTACAAGATATTGTGGTGATAATTTATTAAAATAATTTTTGCTGTCTACCATTAAGTTTTTATTCTAAATCATTACCCCGATAATCCTTTGCAGTGACCCTAGTGATGGAAATGGTTGGACGTTGGCCCACTATATCTTGCAAATCACTTCCTTCATTTGTTGCTAGATCCTCCCTTAGGCAAACAATTATAGGCTGATATATCACAATAATTAATTAATTAATAATATACTATGTTGAAGTATTTCCTAAAAAAATTTAATTATATTTTTTGAAAATTATTTTGTTGAAACATTTTTCTAAATATAATGATTAGTACATTACCTTAATAAAATAGTTGTTTTTTTCGCTTACCATTGGTTTATGACCGTTATTTCCCGTAGATATATCATCATTTTTTCTTGAATTCCAAACGATTCTTTGTTCTTTCACTTTGGTGACAATTCCATAGATATCTGCATTTTTAAGCCATATTTTAATTATGTTGTTAAATATATAAGCAACATTAAATAACCAAAATATTTCTTAGCAATTCTATTATCATTGGGAGTTTCTAAATGTATCTGATTGAAGTCCTTAAAGTTATATCAAATATTGTCAGCAATAGCTTCATATGCATCTTGTACAATAATGTATAATTTAAGCACAAAGCTCTTTCTGTGATGTGCATTAGGAAATTTTGTGTTCACTTTCTTGACATCTCCATTGAAAATTTGATGTCTTGTTCTTCACAAAATTTTCAGCAAAGTTCTTGATATCACCCTTGAAATAATAGCGCCAATTTGTACACCCTGACACATTAAAATTTTCTTTTTCGGGTGTAGACATGAATGTAATAAACTTAAAATAGAAATAAGTCTACATTTGAAGATCATATACTCATTTCATATAATATCAAATGTTACGCAAAAATACATTTTTATAAAATATATAGTATGTAAATATACATCTTTAGACAATTTGCACTGATATCAAATAATTACTTACATTCTACCCTGAGATGTCTCAATTAAATTCTACTCACTTACTTCTTCATCGATGAATATCAATTTTTGAATTTTCGATGATAAATCTGCTCCACATGGTGTTTCGGACCCTACTCGTAAAGTTCTCAATCGCAACGCGATAGACTTTTGGCCCAAGGGCGGAGCCAGAATTAAAATTATGGAGGGGACGTGCTACTACATATAGAAATCCTTAAAGTTGTCATGTTAATTGGACTTCAACTACAAAAAACATACTAAAGAGTCAAACAAAAATGAGCAAAAAATAAAGCCAATATTTTCAAATTTTTACTAAAGAGGTAGCAAAACATTGCACAGAAAAGATTTCTAAAATATGTAAAATATTTAATAATGTGTGAGAGGTGAGGTTTGAACTTGTAACCTCTAAATTAAAAACCAAAAGCACTACCACTTGAGCTAGCTTACTCTTTGTATACTAAAGGGTCCAACTAGTATATATTGTAAACATGTAAACAAGTTTATATAGTAATCAATATTTTTTAAAAAAATTGGGGGGCCGTGGCCCCTCTTGGACTCTATACAAATCCGCCCCTATTTTGGCTTATTTGTACCTCTCTTAATGGAATCATTGTCTTCCTCGACGTAGCTGTTATTTCTCTGTATTAGAATCGAACCGAAATATTATTGCACCAATCTAATAAAATCTAGATAAATAATTGGAAATATATATATACAGATATTTTGTTAATGAATACTTGCATTTTACTTTGACAAAAAAATTTACGTCGATAATTGAAAAAAAGTTTTATAATGTGTGCTTTATATATATATATATATATATATATATATATATATATATATATATATATATATATATAAAGGTGCACATCGAGTCGTGGTGTACTGGTAACACCACTGTGCACTGGGGGTGAGGGCCGGGTTCGAGCCCTCCCTCCAACGGAGGTGGCTAGGTGGCGGTGGCCACGGCCTCCGGGCCAAGGTCGGATGGAGTCGTCCACCGGCTTTGTTTTATATATATATATATATATATATATATATATATATATATATATATATATATATATATATATATATATATAAATGTGCTATAATAATTTAGTTTAAGATGGGATTTAGATGCAAATAGAGAATATTGGAAGTAGTTAAGAGCAAAGAAAACAGCTAAAATATTGTTATGCTGGAAGAGATGGAATTAATAACTTTGTTTTTATTTCTTTATTTTTATTTCCTTCTTCCTCCACATGATATGGGTGGGTCCATGTGAATAGTATTCTAATAAGGAGAGGCTATGTAGCCACACGTTAACAGTGTCTTGTTGGCAGGGGCGGCCCTGGCCCAGGGCCCCCTGACGAAATGGGACACCAACGTAGAGCTATCTACAATAGAACTAGTATGTCTCATGTGCCTTCTTTTTAACAAAAAATATTGTGGTGTAGTGGTCATAATGCTTGACTTATATATAAGAGGTCCTTGTTTGAAATCTTGACTACACCAAAATTTTGTTTTATTTAAACTTTTTTTTTACATTATATATGCGGGCCTATTTTGAAAGTTTTGCCTCGGCCCCCCATTAGTTCAGGGCCGGCCCTGCTTGTTGGCAACTGTTATCAATTCTTCTTTGTCTAATGCTTTTGTACATGCATAGTGGACTTGAAGATTAGCCTGACCTCTAAACAAATAAGCATAAAATATAATGTCTTCGGTCCTAACTTATCATAAATTATTAACGAAAGGTGCTCCCCTTCTCTATAGTTGTTCCTAAACAATGATACTTAGTGATGTGCATAAATTAATCTTCTTCTATTGTTGTTCCTAAACAATGATACTTAGTGATGTGCATAAAGATGAGAGTTGGAGTTCACCTTAGTGAAAGATAACATTGCTCGGCACAAGTCAACGAAATGGTCGGCTCCAGCGGTGTGTTCAATAGAAGGTCTGACACGTACGCACTGTTGGCGACGTTTCCTGAAGACGTCGAGTGCAGCATAAAGGAGAATTTGCTGGTAAGGGTGCAAGCAATCGGCACTCGGTCGATGGCGAGAGTATGCAGACAAGAGGGTTGGAGGCTGATGTTTTATAAATGAAGAGGAAGAGGAGGGGCTGACGTTTATGCTTCATTATAATATAAGACGACGGCGACAACAGTTTTATGGGTTCTCTGGAAGAACAGAAACAAGGCTAGATACGAGGGATACAAATACTCGCAGGGACAACTGACCAAGGAAGTGCAGAGGCAGAGAGCGAAGGTTCTGAGGGAGTAATTCATTAGGCGGGGGTAATTTTGTGGGGGGGGGGGGGGGGGGGGGGGGGGGGGGGGGGTATACTTTTTGGTGTTGGGTAGTTGGCTGCTTCATGTTTTTAATAATTATCTCTCTCTCTCTCTCTCTCTATCTATATATATATATATATATATATAGAGAGAGAGAGAGAGAGAGAGGGGGGGGGGGGGGTTTAAAAAATTTAATGTAATAATTGTCTTAATAATTTACTTGTGTAGTATAAGTGGAGGTTAATTACATTTATTGTCAAATTCATTTTGATGCTTGCCTAGTGTAATAATTGCTTAATATATATATATATATATATATATATATATATATATATATATATATAGAGAGAGAGAGAGAGAGAGAGAGAGAGAGAGAGGGGTACCGCAAAAATTTAATGTAATAATTGACTTAATAATTTACTTGTGTAGTGTAGGTGGAGGTTACATTTATTACCAAATTCATTTTGATACTTGTGTAGTGTAATAATTGCCTTAATAATTATGAATTTTTTTACTATAACCTCCTAAAGAGGAAGAGAAGGGGGCTGATGTTTTATAATTGAAGATGAAGCGAAGATGAGGGGACTTGTCGGCTAGCATTTGGTAGAGATAGAGGGACATATTATAGTTAGGATGCAAATTACTATAATCTCCTTGTCTATACTTCTGGGTAATTTAGTCAAGACATTATTTGTAAGAAACAGGTGGGACTTTTATATGTAGAGAGATGACATCATAAGACTCATGTAATTGAGATTAAATTACAACATAAAACTTACAAAAACATACATTTTATTTTATTTTTTATATTTTGTATTTTTAAATAACTTGTCCTCCAGATCTACACTACAAGAAAAACAACTTTTTATGTCGGGTAAAAATCGTCATATATGACATTTTATGACCATTTTTTACATCAACAACCGTGATGAAAACGGGTGTTATAAATGTTTACAAAAACCGTTATGAATGATTATACCTTATATGACATTTTCTATTTGAAAATAATATAAATAGTTCTATTATATATAACACAATATTTTAAACTGACATTAAAGACATAATTATATATAACATCAAATTTTTAACCGACATTAAAGACACATTATACATAACGTTTTATCCTGTTCTGGTATTCACACACACACACACACACACACATATTTAAAACTTGTGAAAACTTATAAATCAATGCGTTATAAAAGCAATGATATTTCCAGAACATGCATAATTTCCAGAACGACACAAGCATTATAACAGTTAAAACATTTCATTAATAATTTCCCGTTCCAAATATCATACCATCTTAATTACATATATATCTCTCTTTTTCAGCCTTCGCTTAACATATCATCATCTTAACCAAAATATCCTCATTTTAATTACATTTCAAAAAAAAAATCCAAATATATACATATTCTTTCCTTTTTAGCACAGCAGAACGGGTGAGAAATTCCATGCTGCCAATGTTAGTCAAAAGATCCTGAAAAACAACAAATTAGGATTCATTAATTTATATTAATGGGGAGCTATATTTCCTTTGAACTTTACAAAAAGAATATTATGAGTGCAAAATAGAGAGTAACAAAGCCACAAGAATAAAATGCATATAAAAAACTATGATGTTTGTTTTGTGCTACTTGTGTTGGCAACAAAAAAAATCTTTTGGATAAATGTAAATCCTTCAGCAATAAAAATGGGAATTTCAAAGTCAATGAGCTAAAAAAATTATGATGTCCTTTCTTACGCTACTTGTGTTGGAAGATCACCTTTTGCTGCCACATGCATTTAAGAACAACATGCTGGTTAGGAGTAATAGAAAATTCTCCACCCATTCCTACAAAGTAGGAATTAGTAAAGCACATATATCAATGAAGAGTTGGATTGGGTAATCTAGAGTAATCTTACCTATAAAACTTAGCCTCGTTAACTTGGCCCCGCGGAACTTAGGCCTCTGTTTGGTACATTGTAATGTAATCGTAATCGCAATGTAATCAAATGGAAAAAAAATAATTTTTTTTCCATTTGATTACATTGCGCCTACGATTACATTACAGTGTACCAAACGAGGCTCATTCTTGCGAAACTAAGTTCAAAACTTAACCATGTGGAGCCTAGACACATAAAACTTAGCCACCTTGAATCTAGCACCAAGGAACTTTGCCCCCTTATATATTAGCATCGGTACCATCAGTTTGTCCGTAGCAAACTCGACGTTGAGGCATAGCCTCACTGAGCCTAGCTCCGCTAATTGTTTGTCTGAAGCAAAATAGATTTCAAAGACTTCGTCACCGATCCGAACGAGGGACCCCCCGCAAGGGAGCACTTCCCTTTTGTCCATGTTAACAAATCGAGGATATCGTGCGGGATCGAAGGGATCAATGACTTTGACTGGCTCGGATCGGCCTAGTCCGAATTTTATTAGTCAATCCCGAATCAATTTATGAACCATCCGACTCACCAACACCTCTAATTTTTAATTAATTGACTATTAATATAATAATTATTTTAACAGAAAATTTTCTAATGCATGCACTTGTGTTGAGAATGTAAGATTCCCAATCCTAACTAAGTAACTATCACTAAAGAAATTCATTCACTAAAGAAATACATTGGTTGTATACCAAAAATTTATATTAGATAAATAGTCAAATATTTATTGAGAGAGAATCTTAGATTCCAAGTCAATGTTTCCTACCCCTATATATTCACACTCACCTCTCACCTCTCTCAACCCCTACCACCCAAACCTCCTCTACTTCTTCTTCCTCAATATTCTCCTCTTCTTCTTCCTCCCCCCTAAATCCCAACAAGAACCACCACCACCACCAACCTCGACAGTAACAAACCCAAGCCAAATCTTCCCTATCCTCCCAACGACGATAACGATGACATCGGAAGAAAACAACCCATCAAGAACGAAACCTCCCATAGGTAAACACAAATTTCCCCCCTTTCTTTCGATTTTCTCTCAATTTTGTGGGTAATTTCCGACCGTTGAATTTTTTTTTGTTTGCTTCGATTTCTATCCAACAGCGAAGTAATGATTAATGCCGGCGAACGATTCCTCTCTGCCCATATCAACACAGGTGAAAAATTAGGGAAAAAATGAAAAATAATAATTCTATAGTTATTTATTTTAGTTTTGTTGTTGTAAATTTGGAAGAATAACTGATAAGTTTGGTTATATCGGTGATCAATAAAATGAATTAATTACTAGAAGCTTTACATTTTAAGAACTAGTATGCCGTTACAGATTGCAGACCGATAAAATGTAACTATAGTGAACATGTAACTATAGTGATAACTTTACTAGTTCGGTTTGAACATGTAACTATAGTGATAACTTTCATTGTAAATTTTTAACATCAATGCGGTTATATCTTCCCTTATTTTCTCCTTTACTGGGAAATTTAGGATATATAAATTTTCACGAAACAAACTCTATTTAGCAATGAAAAAGTTAATGACCAAACGAGTGAACTAGAGCCTATTAGAATAGAAGGCATCTCTAGTTGTCATCCATTGTTATATATTATGGGTAGCTTTATTGATTGGCAATAACCTATTTTATCCTAAAACGAATACTTAGTATACTAGATCCAAAATAATGGTACTTGCTAGACGTGAAATGAATGTTTTTGAACTTACAAGTGGATATTTCATTCCTAATTTTTTTAAAGAATAAATTTATGTAGCGACGGATGTTGTCCGTTGATCTATACAAAGTTAAAATAATAAAAAATTCCATGTAAATTTTTTCTTAAACATGTAAATATTCACATTGTTGTTATATCCAACAAACTGATAAAGAAAACTAGTAAACGCACACGCATACACACACACACACTTACAAATGAAACAAACAATAAGTAAATTAAAGTCCTAGGGAGGCACGGGAGGGAGGGGTGTCAATGAGTCTGAGATGCAATACCAAAATTGTTCACAATCCGTATGTCATAGAAAGTTGTGTTATATGAGCAGCAGTTAAATACTATGGAAGCTCTCTACGTTCTCGCTCAAATCTTTTAGTATTATTTAATTCATCCGAATAAATATCTATTCGTTTTCTTTACTCTATTACTAATTCTTCTCTAAATACACCCAACATGTTTTCTATCTAGCAAGTGAAGTTTGCATAACCATGCGCATAGGACGACTGAAGTTGATGGAAATATGGACACAATTATTTACTCTGATTCTAGCATGTACACAAGTCCTTTTTCACTTACGTACTTCCCATGTCGATAACTCGTATATCTATTGCCATATATCATGGGGTATTGTTGACTAGGGAAAACTGGAAAAACCTACTTTCACCGCCAAAGGAAATAGTTTACTATATCCAGAATATTGGTACTTGCTAGATGTGAATGAATATTAATGCAGGATTTTTGAACTTGGGTGCAGACAGTTGCGTAGCTAGAATTTTCGTCTAGGGGGCGCGGTAATTACTATTAATTTTTTTATAATAAATACATTTATAGTTTCAAAAATATTATATATTGTTGTATTCTTCTCATTGAAAAAAATCAAGTTCTCCTTTTTAGTCCCACATTGACTAGGAGTTCTCATATTCATTTTATATTAGTTTCTATCACTTACTCACTTGTGAGTTGTTGTAGACTAATCATGTGGACCACACGCCGCTGCCGTCCCGGTTCGGCGCGCATAATGTGTATCCGCCCACATTCCCATCCATGTCTCCATTTTAAAACACCAAACGCATCAAAAAAAATTGATGTTCCCTAGTCAATTTTAAAATATGGTGTTAAATTGTTGAAATATGGTGTATCCGCCCACATTCCCATCCATGTCTCCATTTTAAAATATGGTGTTAAATTGTTGAATCAATATAGAAATATATCTTATGAACATTTTTTTAGTGATGTATATACTGCTTTACTACTTTCCTTTTGTTCTATGTGCTACTAAGATAAATCTTAAAAAACCAATATATTTAGAAACTTTAGTAGACTTTAGCATTTGTTCATAAACATGTTCTTGAAAGTATACTGCTGATTAGTTGATGTTCTGTTGTTTCCTAAATATATTATTTTACCAATCTGATATTACATTGTTGTTGTAACATCATGATAGTTTTTTTTTATGCCCATAATAAAATTATATATAATACTATAAAAAAATATAAACAAAAAAAAAAAATCAAAATTTGAGGGGGCGCAGCCGCACCCCCTCGACTCCATTTGGCTACGCCACTGGGTGCAGATGTTTGGATTGCTATTTATTTAAAGAGTAAATTTGTAGCGACGGATGCTTTGACCGTTTGTATCCATTACAAAGCTAAACTAATAAGACTTTTCTATGTAAACATCTTGTGGTATTTATTCATGATTGTGAATGATTAAAATTACCAACTAACTCTAAAACCGGATGATATTGACCAAGTTTCTTTATACTTGATTCCATTGTCTGAAAAATTCCTCGGTGGATCACCACCTATAAAGAAGGTTAATGAATCATCTAGTTGGCGTATCCTTTTTCTTAAAATCAAGGTTATACATATTTCCGACTTAAGTCCTTGAGATGTTATTAAATAAGCCTTGTCATATTGTAAATGAGAAACATCATTGCTTTTAATATGTTCGTTTAACGTAGATGGCATAGCCATTTTTAAACTCTACCATCCTACTTGACATGCTCAACTTAAACATGCATATTTGTGTATTTGTAAGATCTTGGAATTTCTTCCTCTTACGAACTGTAATGCTACAGAACATCAGACTTTGACATCTCAAAGTTTTTGAGTTCTCAATATTGACATATGGCCTAGCTATCTATAACTTCCAAGTAGAATATGTATCAATGTATTGGTTGGATAATTTTGATTGATTGATTTCTTTTTGAATTTAGATTTCTCAAAAATACTGATGTTTCAGGAGATGATTTGGGCGAGGTTACTGAAAGTAGTAGTTACTGTTTTCAAGGTAGTACAATTGGTGTCGGGGCCTTATTCAGAAGGTAAATGTCTCATTTTGAGTAATTATTACCAAGTTATATGTTAAGAAATTATATTAATGATCATCATATCCATCAAACTGATAAACAAAACTTGAAACATATATATATATGGTAAATCATGAATGCTCCACTGGGATTCAAACACGGTCTTATGTTTCAACGCTCTAGCTACTTTAACTACCAGGTCTCGATATATACAATCTTTGATTACAATTCATTTTTTACGTAGTTCTATTTTGTTAGATGATTCTTATGATAAGTTTTTGTGCCAGATGTTGGGTGGTTGATATATTATTGTGGGTTATAAATCATCAGTGGAATGGATGGAATTGGAAAAAGGTAAGTACATTTATGTAACATATATATGTTTTAATTTAATTTTTGATCAAAACTGAAACCTACAACATCTAGTTGTATGCATTCATGACTCAATAATTAAAATTACCAACTGAACTCCAAAATCATTTGACAATATTGACAAAGTTTCTTTATTACTTGATTCAATAGTTACGAAATTTTCAAATTTCTCGTGCTTGGTGAATATGTAAAGAAATATTTCAGTGGATCAACACCTATAATAAAGATGGTGAATGAATCATCTAGGTGGCGTGTTCTTCATATTAAAAATCAGGGTTTTACATAATTCCGATTTAAGGTATTAGGGTGTTATAAGTAAGCCATAGTCATTAGGGGGTGGCCGAGCCAGTGGGGTCTGGCGAGGGATTGAAGGGAGGTCTGGGTTCAAGCCAAGGCAAAAAAGAATAAAAAGTAAGCCTTGTCATATTGCAAATGTGAAATATCATTGCTTCTATAAACTCCACCATCCATCTTGACATACTCAACTTTAGATCAAGCGGACTTTTGTATGTATGCATATACTTATATGCGTAATTGTTCTCATATAGCTATACGGTAAAGGCCTATATGACTAAAATTTTGGAACTTTTTCTTAAAAGCGATAATGTTGCAGAACACTTGGCTTTAACTGTTTGACATCTCAAAAGTTTTTGAATTCTCGATCACTACAAACATTGCCTAACTATCTATGGATTCTAAGTAGAATCTGTATCAATGTACTAGTTTGATAATTTTGATTGATGCACTTCTTTTATTAATGCTAGACTTTTAAAAAGTATTGATGTTTCAGGAGAATCTGGGATGGTGGTTACTACTTTCAAGGCAGTACACTTACTGCATGAACCCTTATTTGAGAGGTAAATATATATTTTGAGTAATTATATCAATTATAACTTAGGAAATTATATTATTCATCAAATAGAAGTGAAAACACTTTAGAATTTTATTTTAAATAGCCGTTCAAAATGTTTAGGCAAACAAGAGGAAATGTTCTCATCGAGGAGGAAGCAGTTAATGCTCTTAGGAATGAACATGCTAATTTACTTTGCTTCGAACATGATAAGTAGAAACTACATGAAGTTGCTCGAATTGGACAATGTTGTGGATGAAGAGCTGTTCACGATGGCGACTCTTCCTGTTGGTCATGCTTGGATGAACACTGATCTAGAGGCGGCGGCGGCTGCGTCGGAGTCGTCATGTGTAGTTCTAGAGTCGAACGGAGAGCCGGAGGGGAGGAACACTGCAGCAAGAGGAGCCTTGGTATTCTTCTTCTGTTGCATCTTCTTTTCAGTAGGCTACAAGTTGAGTACTGGAGCCAACCTTTTCTCCTTCTTCTTCATTAACAACTCTTCATGTTGGTCATGCTTGGATGAACACTCTTCATGTTACAAAGAGAAAAACGAAGAGAAAGGTCGATGAATGGTCGAATCAGGATTCTCAGTTATTGCCAAAGCAGATGAATGGTTCCTTTTCACATACAGAAGTCTTGTGCGCTAAGGTATGGTTTTCTTTCTTTTCACATCAAAACTTAAAATGATGATGAATATATTTCTAGCCTATTATAGAAACACTTATACCTTTCTCGGTCTTTTGGCTAAGATCAAGTGTAGTATTCTGTTCTTATCAGTTTAATATTTGATATTTATCTCAAAAGAAAAAAAAAATTGATTGGCCATGTCCCCACTCTTTATATTAAATTATTATTTTTTCAGGGGGAAGGCCCACACTAAGCAGATTGCTGCTGGGGCCATTAAGTCTCCCTTGTGTTGCACTACTGCATGGGTCTGGCACACCCTAATTAAAAATAGTTATTGATACATGGACAACAAAAGCCCAGGAAGTATTACAACAACCTATAAAATATATATATTCTTGAAAATATAGTTTTTGTTCATTTTGGAGTCATCTCAAAAAAAGGGAGAAAAGCCAGTTAGTTATCATTTGTTAATATATTAGAATGTACTTTTTCCTCGTATTTTTATCACTTGCTTATATTTCTACTTTTTTTTGCAGTTGCTTCCTCCATTTCTTGTGGCTAATTGTAGTAGTAGTAGTTGGCGCCTTGGCATTCTTCTTCTTCTTCTTTAAAAACTCTTCTTCAGGTTGGTCATACTTGGACGAACACTCAAACTTGTTCTCCTTCTCCTTCAGTAACAACTGATCTTCATGTTGGTCAATATTCTTGGATGGACACTGATCATCTAGCCTCTTGTAGAGGACGTCAACTTGACTAGCTTTTGTTTTGCTTTCTTAGTAGTAGTATTAGGAGTAGGAGTGCAGCTTGATGGCTTGCTGTGTTGAGGCTCACTGGCTGCTATGGGAAGAGTCAGGAGAAGTGTAGTTCCAGTTGCAGCAGCAGCTGATCTTGTTCCTGCAGAGGGTTCCCCCTGCAACATGTGATGCTTCTTCAGCTCTGGCGGTGGTTGTGAGTCTTGCGCTATTTTCTTCTTCTTCCTCACACCTTCTCCTTTGTCCGCAACATCTTGGTCGTGCAGACGTTTCTTAGATGTTGTTGGTGCTGGCAACTTCTCCTCGGCTTTTCCTTTCTTTCTCGAACAAGACAAGCGTTTCCTCTTTTTTGTTGAACTTGACGGTGGCCCTGCTTTTGCCGGAGGTACACTCAATGGAGCAACTACGATTATGCAGAACGTAAGAAGACATACATACATATATGCATGAAAGTTACAGAGATATAATAACTCAAAATGCTAGAAATTAATTATGTATTTAACAAGGTTCGCATTATCAGTATTGGTATCGGTATCGGTATCAGTATCGGATCCTTCCTATGAGTATTGGAATCAACGGTATCAACAGTATTGACGGTGTCGATAGTATAGACAGTTTTAGATTGGAGTATAGAATTTTTTTGGCATTTGAATGCAAATAAAATTATTAAAAAATTAATCTTTTTCGTTTAATTTTTTACCGAATTGAGTGGAAAAGAGACCCCCAATATCGGTATCGGTCTGTATCGGTATGAGTCTGTATCGAATCAGGATATGCCAAATCATATCGATATTGACAGATATCGGATCGATATCTGACCTATTCTGCAAACTAACTTATTCTGCAAACTATAATATCTAGTGCAACTTAAATATGTAACTATTCTCACTTAGGGACATAATGAGTTGCCATATGTTTCCATTTAAATGCCGAAATAATATCCGTGAGTTCAGTACTATGCTACTAGCAATCTACCACAAAAACTTAATATTTCATTGTCTAAATTGAAACATAAATGGTGGTTCTAGCAGAAAAATCATACCACTTTTAATATATACAATATTATAATTAAATATAGATTCCAGAATAAGATTTTTTTTTTTTTAAAAGAGAGATGGATTGTAACATATATCACAACTTTAGTTTGCACCCTCTTTTAGGTTATGATTTGCAACATATTCAAATTTAAATATTATACTAGAAATATAATAGGCATAATAAAATAATTAGATCAATTTCAATAATATTATTAAATTTAAATTTGTGACTACCTGTTTCTAGGAGATGGTCCAATTGTGCTACAAGATTAACACTTTGATTGTTTATTTAGACATAATATGAAATTGAGAGGATGTTTGAGTGGCTGGTTGAAGCTTCTCAAAACTAACTTCTTATAATTAATCCTCATAATATACATATTAGATACATAGATTTTATTTCGACAAGAAAAGTTTTAAATTGAAAAAAAAAATTAAAAAGGGAGAAAAGCCAGGGATAATTTCTAAATAGAATCTGTATCAATGTACTAGTTTGATAATTTTGATTGATGCACTCTTTTATTAATGCTAGACTTTTAAAAAGTATTAATGTTTCAGGAGAATCTGGGATGGTGGTTACTACTTTCAAGGCAGTACAATTACTGCAGGAACCCTTATTTGAGAGGTAAATATATATTTTGAGTAATTATATCAATTATAACTTAGGAAAATATTATTCATCAAATAGAAGTGAAAACACTTTAGAATTTTATTTTAATTAGCCGTTCAAAATGTTTAGGCAAACAAGAGGAAATGTTCTCATCGAGGAGGAAGCAGTTAATGCTCTTAGGAATGAACATGCTAATTTACTTTGCTTCGAACATGATAAGTAGAAACTACATGAAGTTGCTCGAATTGGACAATGTTGTGGATGAAGAGCTGTTCACGATGGCGACTCTTCCACTTGGTCATGCTTGGATGAACACTGATCTAGAGGCGGCGGCGGCTGCGTCGGCTGCGTCGGAGTCGTCATGTGTAGTTCTTGAGTCGAACGGAGAGCCGGAGGGGAGGAACTAGTCGATGGTAGCAGCACTGCAGCAAGAGGAGCCTTGGCATTCTTCTGTTGCATCTTCTTTTCAGTAGGCTACAAGTTGAGTACTGGAGCCAACCTTTTCTCCTTCTTCTTCATTAACAACTCTTCATGTTGGTCATGCTTGGATGAACACTCTTCATGTTACAAAGAGAAAAACGAAGAGAAAGGTCGATGAATGGTCGAATCAGGATTCTCAGTTATTGCCAAAGCAGATGAATGGTTCCTTTTCACATACAGAAGTCTTGTGCGCTAAGGTATGGTTTTCTTTCTTTTCACATCAAAACTTAAAATGATGATGAATATGTTCTTGAAAATATAGTTTTTGTTTATTTTGGAGTCATCTCAAAAAAAGGGAGAAAAGCCAGCTAGTTATCATTTGTTAATATATTAGAAGGTACTTTTCCTCGTATTTTTATCACTTGCTTATATTTATATTTCTACTTTTGTTACAGTTGCTTCCTCCATTTCTTATGGCTAACTGTCGGCAATGAAGATCCATAAGATACTATCCAGTGACTAGAGTCCGAAACTAATGGATGCCGTGAATCCTAGAACATAAATACCATGCTTGCCTGCCATGGAAACCTCTATTGTCATTTAAGTTGAGGGGAAAACCCAGTTGGCAATTCCAAATTGAGAGACTCAACCCAAGAACATAGACAGTTTGTTGATTGAGAGGCTGAGGAGGAGGAGATCAAAAAAAACATTGTTAGAAAAGTTCAAGAAACAAGGATCTTGATGAAAAATGAGACGTAAAGAGTAAGAAAAGAATGGACTGAATCTTGCTCCTTTGTTCTCAAGATCCTTGAAAATTTCTTTAGCTTCTTCTCTTTTACTTCTCATGAACAAACACGCATTTGTTCTGTTGGGTTGAATGGCATCAGTCCCTTGTTTGGAACTTTCAGCTGGGGGTCTCTCAACAACCTAAATCTCAGTAGGGGTTTCAATGGAGGGCAAGCATGGCATTTTTGTTCTCGGCATCCTATAGTTTCGGACTTTGGTAATTTGTGAATTATGCATCTTCTATGCCTCTGTTTCACCGAGAGGGGATTATGATCAACGACAACATCTATGAGGATTGCTAACAACATCTCTGTCGACTGACCATCAAGCTACTATTTTCATCTCTTGGCAAGAAGTTTCTGCTTGATGGAGTTTTAAGTTCTCATATCATTTTATTTTCCACATTTGGTCCTTTTTGCCTTCTTTCCTCATATGTAGAAATTTGGTATGATGTGAATTGTGTCCTCTTATATATATATTCAATATAGAGATTATACAAAATGGCTTTGTCTGTGTGGCACATATAAGCAACGCGAAAATTATTTTTATGCACCAAAGTACTGAACATATTGGACCCAGAGCATGTGAATACAGTAGTTATAAGTATGCATTAACGGTGCGTTTGGTTTTGTCAAGAGTTGGACAAACATAATGTAATTGACATTACTTTGTAAAATCTAATTCAAGTGTTTAGTTGGACAAAAAAAATTGGATGTAATATAATGACAATTGTAGTACATCACTTTTTTTAAAAACAAATTACATTATAAACTCATGTAATTGTGATTAAATTAGAACATATTTTTTCAATAAAAATAAATTGATTTATTTTTTATTTTTTTAGTTTGTTTTATTTTTAAATGATCATTTAGAAAGAAAAAAAATCTTTTTTACATGACAAATTCAATTACATTACATGGTAAAACCACATATTTGAATGTAATTGATATTATTTTACGTAGTTTGATTACATGTTCCAACTAAACAGGGTAATATAATCGTAATTCAATTACATTATAAACTCTATTCTATTACGATTACAATTACATTATAATGAGCCAAACACAACCTAAATCTCTGAGCACCAAAATAATACTAAATAATTAGACACGATATAATTTATCGTCTAATTAGAATTCGGAGAAAAGGTTTGTATATCTATTGAATGACTTAATGAAATAAAGTATCGAAACCGTAAACTATTCTATTGATTATACTTTTCCATCTACTGATATATTTATCATCTTTGGTTATCAGAAGTTGTCACCATTATACTATGGCCCTGAATATGTATCAAGATAAATTGCAGAAAAGGGATTATAATAGTGGTATAGAAAATAATAATAGTACCCTTTAATTTGTTTTTTTAATATATATGGAATAAGGTGGAATTTATTCCTCGCATATAGCGGAAAAGGTATTACAGTACATAAATATCACAACATCCCATGCCCCAAATTATAAATTATGGGGCCATAACTGATACATCGAATTCTATGTTATGTAGAATTCCAATAGGGTGGGTAGTCAAGCCCTCGAAAATACGTCGGTTCCCTCCTTCCAGATGTGCCAAACAGACGCGGCGAGACGAACTCTGGCTCTTCTGGCCCACCCCGGATCCCGGCCACTGTGATCTCGGATCCAGCTGAGAATGCTCCGGATGTCTCTATCCATCCCAACTCCTCCTCTCAGCTGCGCACACTGCTCAGTCCAAATGTGTCAGGTCACCGGGCATACAAAGTAGAGATGCCCCATAGATTCATCCTCCACATTACAAAGCACATTTGGCATCCAGGATCTGCATCCCAAACCAGAGGAGTCTGTCTCTCGTCATCAGTCTGCCCCGAAGAAGTCGGTATGCACATAATTGTATTTACGGCAACACCCTTGCTATATATATATATATATATATATATATATATATATATATGAGTGAGTCCGGCGCTCCTAGCTAAGTGGAAGGAGGGGGCTCTCGGCGGGGAGACCCGGGATCGAGCTCCCCTCCCGCACAAGCCGGCTGGGTGGCAGTGGCTACGGATTTGTGCTCGGATGACCGAACACCCAAAAAAAAAAAAAAAAATATATATATATATATATATATATATCTATATATATATATATATATATATATATATATAAAGTGACTACATATTGTTCTAATGAAAGAGCATAAATAAAATTCTTGGGCAACACCCCGTGACCTAACACCTAAGGTGCGGGTCTAGGAGGGGTAGTCATGAGTGACTACATATTGTTCTAATGAAAGAGCATAAACAAAATTCGTGGGCAAACACCCGTGACCTAACACCCAAGGTGGGTCTTGGAGGGGTAGTCATTTTGGCTAAAATCAATGATCTTTCTGTCTATACATAGGTTTACATTTCTTGCAAATTACAACTCTCTCAAATTAATAAATGACAGTTTATAAGGAAAAAAAAAATCTTCAAACTTGTGTTCTTAATTTATAGTTTTGTTTGATTTCTACATTGTACCTAACGACGATTACATAAAATCAAGCAAAATAAAAATGGCAACTACATAAAATCAAGCAAAAAATAAATACTATTATTATTTTAACCGAGATTTTCCTAATGCATGCACTTGTGTAGAGAATGTATGAATCCCAATCCTAAACTATTACCATAGAAATTCATTAGTTGTACAAAAATTTACATGTGAAATCCCTTACAAGCATACTCAATGATTTACTATCTTGCTATTAGCAATAGCATTGAATCAAAAACTCACATTCTTATTAGGCGTAAGCGAATCATAAAATAAGACTTTGTCCACTCATCCAGATCAATCGTTGTTACAGAGCCAGCAATCTGATCTCTCTGTCTATCTAGTGCCTTCGCGGAGCGGGACACTACAGCTGGCAGATATGTACGTGCATCAGATAGTAAGATTGCACGGAGTTCCGGTGAGCATAGTCTCGGATCGGGATAGTCGTTTCACTTTCCACTTCTGGAGGAGTTTGCATACTAGCGGGCGCTCAACTAAAGTTCAGTACTGTGTATCACCCCCAGACAGACATGTCGGTCGGAGAGGACCATCCAGACAATCGAGGATATGCTTCGCACTTGTGTGTTAGACTTCGGGGGCTCTTGGGAGGACCATCTCCACCTGGTAGAGTTTGCTTACAACAACAGCTATCATGCCAGTATAAAATGTCGTCATTTGAGGCTCTACATGGACGGAGATGTCGCACTCCTTTGTTATGGGACGATGTCGACGAGAGAGTTTTACTTGGCCCAGAGATGGTGGTGGATGCAACAGAGAAGTTAGGTTGATCAGGGATAGACTTCGGGTGGCTCAGGACAGACAGCGGCATTGGACCGATAGCCACCGGAGACCGCTAGAGTTCGAAGTTAGTATCAGTTTTTATTTGTGCTTGCTTGTGATTGTTTGCTTTAGGGTATTGTATTGAGTCTTGTCTTGTTTTTAGGTTGACGATATGGTGTTCTTGAGGATTTCTCCGACACGGTACACGATTCGCTTTGGCCGAGACGAGAAGCTTAGTCCGTGCTTCATCGGACCTTTCACTATTCTTGAAAGGGTTGTTGCAGTGGCCTATCGACTAGACTTGCCGCCTACGCTCAAGGGAGTTCATAACATGTTCCATGTGTCGCAGCTGAGACGGTACGTGGCAGATCCTGGCCATGTATTGGATCATTATGCGATAGAGGTGGGGCCTACTCTCAACTATACAGAAGCCTGTGGAGATTCTGGATCGTCGGGAGAAGGTGCTCCGGAACCAGGTTATACCCTTGGTTTGTGTTGCATGTAGGCATCACTCTCCAGGAGAGTCTACCTGGGAGAGAGAGACGAAATGCGGGAGCGTTACCCTTATCTCTTCGAGCCTTGATGTATTATTCTCTTTATTCTGTTTGTGTTTCTTGTGCTAGTTTTTCTAATTTCGAGAACGAAATTTTTTTAGGATGGTAGATTTGTCACCCCCACTATCCTAGATAGGACTATTATAGTCATTACATTATTTTTTATTTCAATATTTATTTAGATTTTTATTGTTAGTATAATTACCTTGATGGTTAAATAATTATTTTAAAGATAAATATATATATATATATATATATATATATATATATATATATATATATATATATATATATATATATATATACAATAGAGTTTTTATTTATAAAACTTTTAATATATTTAATAAAAATAAGATACAAAATATTTAGTTTTATTTATGAATAATTTCAGGTTACTTTTATATAAATTTCTATGTTTATTATATTATATTATTATTATTATATTATTATTATATTATTTTATATAATATTTTTCATAAACTATGAAATTTACCATAAGACGAAATTAATAAACTTCATACAAAATATGGAATTCTTCTCAGGCAATTCAAATCGAACTTACGCCTGAAACAACAAAGTAGTAACATAAGCAAGCAAGGCTTTTAGTGACAGTAGCATTCTTCGTAAAGGCGGTAAGGATAACATAAATACATAAACTTTTCACTCATCGTCGTCCTCATCCTCATCGTCACCCGCACCACTTGAGTTGAGGGCATTCAAGCGCTCAATAAGCTTTAGCCCTCCTCTCCTCATAAGTCAGTTTCTTCAAATTGTACCTCTTGTGATGCCGCATGCATGTACCTTCTTGTACAGCTCTTCAATGTTATCAGGGTCAATTCCCCTCTATATATATTCACTGTGCATATATATATATAATATATATATATATATATATATTGCATACCATTGACTAATTTGTTTAACTTCGTTGCATGTTGGAGCTATATGTAAGAGTACTGTTGTGTGTAATTGAAGCTCGCATACAAGATGTTATGGTGATAATTAATCATCAAAATAATTTTTGCTGTCTACCTTTAAGTTTTTATTCTAAATCATTATCCAGATAATCCTTTGCAATTACCCTAGTGATGGAAATAATTGGATGTTGGCCAACTATATCTTGCAAATCACTTCCTTCATTTGTTGCTAGATCCTCCCATAGGCAAACAATTATAGGCTGAAAACTATGATAGGAACACAATAATTAATTAATTAATTAATAATATATTATTTTGAAGTATTTCCTAAAAAAATTAATTGTATTTTTTGAAAATTATTTGTTGAAACATTTTTCTAAATATAATGATTAATACATTACCTTAATAAACAGTTTTTTTTTTTTTTTGCTTACCTTTGTTTATGTCTGTTATTTCCCGTAGATATATCATCATTTTTTTCTTGAATTCCAAACGATTCTTCGTTCTTTCACTTTGGTGACAATTCCATAGATATTTGCATTTTAAGCCATATTTTAAATATGTTGTTAAATATATAAGCAACGATAAGTAACCAAAATATTCACTACAAGAAAAATACCATTATATGTCGGGTAAAAACCGTCATATATGACATTATATGACGGATTTTTTGACACAGGCAACCATGATGAAAACGAGTGTTATAAAAGTTTATAATAACCGTTATGAATATGGACCATATATGACATTTTTTTTTGAAATCGATATAAATAGTCCTATTATATATGACACAAAATTCTAAAACCAACATTAAAATAGAATTATATATAACAATCAAATTTTCAACCGTCATGTATGTGCCATATATACATAACGCTTTTAGCTCCTTCTAGTATTCACACACACACACACACACACACACACACACACACACACACAAACTATATATATTATAGATATATATATATATATATATATATATATATATTTTTCATAATATATATATATATATATATATATATAATATATAATATATATAATATTGGTGTTATAAAAGTTTGTAATAACCGTTATGAATATAGGGACCATATATGACATTTTTTTTGAAATCGATATAAATAGTCCTATTATATATGACACGAAATTCTAAAACCAACATTAAAAATAGAATTATATAACAATCAAATTTTCAACCGTCATGTATGTGCCATATATACATAACGCTTTTAGCTCCTTCTAGTATTCACACACACCACACACACACACCACACACACACACACATTATATATATATATAGATATTATATATATATATATATAAAACCTATGAAAACTTATAAATTAATGGGTTATAAAAGCACACTACCAAAATAAGTGGTTTTAGCGACGCCCAAAAACGTCGCTCTAAAACATAAATCTGTCGCTAATATGAATCACCGACGCAATTACCGACGTTTAAGTTTTTGTCACCGTTTCCTTAGTCGCTGATTCAAAAACGTCGCTGAACGTCGCAATTACCGACATCCAGCGAGTAACTGTACGTCGGTGAGTTCTCGACGTCTACCGTGTGTCGGCGGTATATTAGCGACGTATATGTAGTCGCTACATGTCGGTGAAGTCCTGGAATAATTTTCGACGTCTACCGTCGTTTCGTCGGTAATATAGCGACGTGAATGTAGTCGCTAGACGTCGGAGACCTGTACATTTTTTTGCAGCTAGTCGTCGGTAAACGTCGGAAAAGCGTCGGAGACCTGTACTTTTTTTGCAGTTAGTCGTCGGTAAATGTCGGAAAAAAAAACGTCGGAAAAATGTATTTTGCAGCTTATCGTCGGTAAACGTCGGAAACTGACGTCGATAAACGTCAGAAAGCGTCGCTAAACGTCGCTAAATTGTAAAAAAAAATAAAAAAAATAAAACACAGATTCTATATTACCACTCACAATTCAAGATGCTACACATATAGGTACACATTCAAATCCCCACTCACAATTCCAAATCACAGCGCATTCAAACCCCCACTCACAATTCAAGATGCTACACATATAGCTTTAATCTAAGTTAATTAACATCCAATCCAAACACAATTAACTTTATCGACGAAGGAATTAAACATCCAATCCAAACATCCAATCCAAACAAGTCACAAGTCAAATCGATACAAACACAATTAACACAAATCCAAACATCCAATCATAAGTCACAAACATATGATACAACACAAACAAAAGTCCTAACTAGGACTACTAGTGATCTGGTGCAGGAGGGGCACCGCCGCGACGAAGGGATAACAACTCCTCATACTCCGCAAGTGAAATCAATACAGATGGAGCGCCAGGCGATGTGACGTCGGTGGAGTCGGGTCGAAGAAGAAGGGGTGGAGGCGGCGGGCGAGTCGACGACGATGAAGGCGCCACCCAGAGTTACCAGCATGCTCCAACGCTGTAAGTCGCTGGTTGTATGAATCCATGATAGAAACATTCTACCACTGCTCGGACCATCGAATCCTGCGCCAATCTCACCGTCTCGGCCATGGTCACCTGTCCTGTCTGCAACTCCGTCACCATGCGCTCTAACCTCCAACGGTGCGCTCTGTCCTCTCAGTCGTCTCCCGAGCCCCATAATGCGCGGTCGAGCGCATCCAATCGTGCTCTAAGCGCAGGATCGTCCGTTAGGGTGCTGAGACTGCTGCTCGATCCGTCGTAGCAGGTCGTCACGGAGAGACTCCATCATCTGGTGGACTCGGGCAGACTCCTGGGACGGCTGTGGGACCATGCACACTAGCAGGAGATGTCCTAGAGGGACTGGGTCGCAAACTAGGGCGCCATAGGATCCCGTACCGTAGTACGTACCCCTATAGAGGGCCACCAGCGGCGGTCATCCAAGCTCGTCCTCCGACAGAGCTTGAGTGGGCTGCGAGGAAGTACGGCCACTCCTGCATCAGGTGCACTAGCAGTCGCCCGTTCCGCAGCCTTGATACTCGGCCTAGAAAGTATGGATAGTACTCTATGATTTCTAATTTCTAATTAATGTACTTATTTTTACTAACTTCATGAATATTTATTTGCATCATATTTACTAAGTTATATTAAAATTGACACGAAGTATTAAATTAAGATAACGTATTGTATACTTACATAGGTCTGCTCGGCCCTCTCGTCAATAAGGACCGCCCTTCCGGGGTGGCCAGGAAGACGGTCACCAATGTCGGCGTTACCGACCTCTTCTACCTGTAATTAAATATATCTTAGTAATAATTTATCGGATTTGCATTAAAATAATATTTCTAAAAGAGAA
>JANAVB010000197.1:12190395-12485395 GCA_029216955.1 Iris pallida
TTAAAATCAAGGTTATACATATTTCCGACTTAAGTCCTTGAGATGTTATTAAATAAGCCTTGTCATATTGTAAATGAGAAACATCATTGCTTTTAATATGTTCGTTTAACGTAGATGGCATAGCCATTTTTAAACTCTACCATCCTACTTGACATGCTCAACTTAAACATGCATATTTGTGTATTTGTAAGATCTTGGAATTTCTTCCTCTTACGAACTGTAATGCTACAGAACATCAGACTTTGACATCTCAAAGTTTTTGAGTTCTCAATATTGACATATGGCCTAGCTATCTATAACTTCCAAGTAGAATATGTATCAATGTATTGGTTGGATAATTTTGATTGATTGATTTCTTTTTGAATTTAGATTTCTCAAAAATACTGATGTTTCAGGAGATGATTTGGGCGAGGTTACTGAAAGTAGTAGTTACTGTTTTCAAGGTAGTACAATTGGTGTCGGGGCCTTATTCAGAAGGTAAATGTCTCATTTTGAGTAATTATTACCAAGTTATATGTTAAGAAATTATATTAATGATCATCATATCCATCAAACTGATAAACAAAACTTGAAACATATATATATATGGTAAATCATGAATGCTCCACTGGGATTCAAACACGGTCTTATGTTTCAACGCTCTAGCTACTTTAACTACCAGGTCTCGATATATATACAATCTTTGATTACAATTCATTTTTTACGTAGTTCTATTTTGTTAGATGATTCTTATGATAAGTTTTTGTGCCAGATGTTGGGTGGTTGATATATTATTGTGGGTTATAAATCATCAGTGGAATGGATGGAATTGGAAAAAGGTAAGTACATTTATGTAACATATATATGTTTTAATTTAATTTTTGATCAAAACTGAAACCTACAACATCTAGTTGTATGCATTCATGACTCAATAATTAAAATTACCAACTGAACTCCAAAATCATTTGACAATATTGACAAAGTTTCTTTATTACTTGATTCAATAGTTACGAAATTTTCAAATTTCTCGTGCTTGGTGAATATGTAAAGAAATATTTCAGTGGATCAACACCTATAATAAAGATGGTGAATGAATCATCTAGGTGGCGTGTTCTTCATATTAAAAATCAGGGTTTTACATAATTCCGATTTAAGGTATTAGGGTGTTATAAGTAAGCCATAGTCATTAGGGGGTGGCCGAGCCAGTGGGGTCTGGCGAGGGATTGAAGGGAGGTCTGGGTTCAAGCCAAGGCAAAAAAGAATAAAAAGTAAGCCTTGTCATATTGCAAATGTGAAATATCATTGCTTCTATAAACTCCACCATCCATCTTGACATACTCAACTTTAGATCAAGCGGACTTTTGTATGTATGCATATACTTATATGCGTAATTGTTCTCATATAGCTATACGGTAAAGGCCTATATGACTAAAATTTTGGAACTTTTTCTTAAAAGCGATAATGTTGCAGAACACTTGGCTTTAACTGTTTGACATCTCAAAAGTTTTTGAATTCTCGATCACTACAAACATATTGCCTAACTATCTATGGATTCTAAGTAGAATCTGTATCAATGTACTAGTTTGATAATTTTGATTGATGCACTTCTTTTATTAATGCTAGACTTTTAAAAAGTATTGATGTTTCAGGAGAATCTGGGATGGTGGTTACTACTTTCAAGGCAGTACACTTACTGCATGAACCCTTATTTGAGAGGTAAATATATATATTTTGAGTAATTATATCAATTATAACTTAGGAAATTATATTATTCATCAAATAGAAGTGAAAACACTTTAGAATTTTATTTTAAATAGCCGTTCAAAATGTTTAGGCAAACAAGAGGAAATGTTCTCATCGAGGAGGAAGCAGTTAATGCTCTTAGGAATGAACATGCTAATTTACTTTGCTTCGAACATGATAAGTAGAAACTACATGAAGTTGCTCGAATTGGACAATGTTGTGGATGAAGAGCTGTTCACGATGGCGACTCTTCCTGTTGGTCATGCTTGGATGAACACTGATCTAGAGGCGGCGGCGGCTGCGTCGGAGTCGTCATGTGTAGTTCTAGAGTCGAACGGAGAGCCGGAGGGGAGGAACACTGCAGCAAGAGGAGCCTTGGTATTCTTCTTCTGTTGCATCTTCTTTTCAGTAGGCTACAAGTTGAGTACTGGAGCCAACCTTTTCTCCTTCTTCTTCATTAACAACTCTTCATGTTGGTCATGCTTGGATGAACACTCTTCATGTTACAAAGAGAAAAACGAAGAGAAAGGTCGATGAATGGTCGAATCAGGATTCTCAGTTATTGCCAAAGCAGATGAATGGTTCCTTTTCACATACAGAAGTCTTGTGCGCTAAGGTATGGTTTTCTTTCTTTTCACATCAAAACTTAAAATGATGATGAATATATTTCTAGCCTATTATAGAAACACTTATACCTTTCTCGGTCTTTTGGCTAAGATCAAGTGTAGTATTCTGTTCTTATCAGTTTAATATTTGATATATTTATCTCAAAAGAAAAAAAAAATTGATTGGCCATGTCCCCACACTTTATATTAAATTATTATTTTTTTCAGGGGGAAGGCCCACACTAAGCAGATTGCTGCTGGGGCCATTAAGTCTCCCTTGTGTTGCACTACTGCATGGGTCTGGCACACCCTAATTAAAAATAGTTATTGATACATGGACAACAAAAGCCCAGGAAGTATTACAACAACCTATAAAATATATATATTCTTGAAAATATAGTTTTTGTTCATTTTGGAGTCATCTCAAAAAAAGGGAGAAAAGCCAGTTAGTTATCATTTGTTAATATATTAGAATGTACTTTTTCCTCGTATTTTTATCACTTGCTTATATTTCTACTTTTTTTTGCAGTTGCTTCCTCCATTTCTTGTGGCTAATTGTAGTAGTAGTAGTTGGCGCCTTGGCATTCTTCTTCTTCTTCTTTAAAAACTCTTCTTCAGGTTGGTCATACTTGGACGAACACTCAAACTTGTTCTCCTTCTCCTTCAGTAACAACTGATCTTCATGTTGGTCAATATTCTTGGATGGACACTGATCATCTAGCCTCTTGTAGAGGACGTCTTACTTGACTAGCTTTTGTTTTGCTTTCTTAGTAGTAGTATTAGGAGTAGGAGTGCAGCTTGATGGCTTGCTGTGTTGAGGCTCACTGGCTGCTATGGGAAGAGTCAGGAGAAGTGTAGTTCCAGTTGCAGCAGCAGCTGATCTTGTTCCTGCAGAGGGTTCCCCCTGCAACATGTGATGCTTCTTCAGCTCTGGCGGTGGTTGTGAGTCTTGCGCTATTTTCTTCTTCTTCCTCACACCTTCTCCTTTGTCCGCAACATCTTGGTCGTGCAGACGTTTCTTAGATGTTGTTGGTGCTGGCAACTTCTCCTCGGCTTTTCCTTTCTTTCTCGAACAAGACAAGCGTTTCCTCTTTTTTGTTGAACTTGACGGTGGCCCTGCTTTTGCCGGAGGTACACTCAATGGAGCAACTACGATTATGCAGAACGTAAGAAGACATACATACATATATGCATGAAAGTTACAGAGATATAATAACTCAAAATGCTAGAAATTAATTATGTATTTAACAAGGTTCGCATTATCAGTATTGGTATCGGTATCAGTATCGGATCCTTCCTATGAGTATTGGAATCAACGGTATCAACAGTATTGACGGTGTCGATAGTATAGACAGTTTTAGATTGGAGTATAGAATTTCTTTTGGCATTTGAATGCAAATAAAATTATTAAAAAATTAATCTTTTTCGTTTAATTTTTTACCGAATTGAGTGGAAAAGAGACCCCCAATATCGGTATCGGTCTGTATCGGTATGAGTCTGTATCGAATCAGGATATGCCAAATCATATCGATATTGACAGATATCGGATCGATATCTGACCTATTCTGCAAACTAACTTATTCTGCAAACTATAATATCTAGTGCAACTTAAATATGTAACTATTCTCACTTAGGGACATAATGAGTTGCCATATGTTTCCATTTAAATGCCGAAATAATATCCGTGAGTTCAGTACTATGCTACTAGCAATCTACCACAAAAACTTAATACTTCATTGTCTAAATTGAAACATAAATGGTGGTTCTAGCAGAAAAATCATACCACTTTTAATATATACAATATTATAATTAAATATAGATTCCAGAATAAGATTTTTTTTTTTTTTAAAAAGAGAGATGGATTGTAACATATATCACAACTTTAGTTTGCACCCTCTTTTAGGTTATGATTTGCAACATATTCAAATTTAAATATTATACTAGAAATATAATAGGCATAATAAAATAATTAGATCAATTTCAATAATATTATTAAATTTAAATTTGTGACTACCTGTTTCTAGGAGATGGTCCAATTGTGCTACAAGATTAACACTTTGATTGTTTATTTAGACATAATATGAAATTGAGAGGATGTTTGAGTGGCTGGTTGAAGCTTCTCAAAACTAACTTCTTATAATTAATCCTCATAATATACATATTAGATACATAGATTTTATTTCGACAAGAAAAGTTTTAAATTGAAAAAAAAAATTAAAAAGGGAGAAAAGCCAGGGATAATTTCTAAATAGAATCTGTATCAATGTACTAGTTTGATAATTTTGATTGATGCACTTCTTTTATTAATGCTAGACTTTTAAAAAGTATTAATGTTTCAGGAGAATCTGGGATGGTGGTTACTACTTTCAAGGCAGTACAATTACTGCAGGAACCCTTATTTGAGAGGTAAATATATATTTTGAGTAATTATATCAATTATAACTTAGGAAATTATATTATTCATCAAATAGAAGTGAAAACACTTTAGAATTTTATTTTAATTAGCCGTTCAAAATGTTTAGGCAAACAAGAGGAAATGTTCTCATCGAGGAGGAAGCAGTTAATGCTCTTAGGAATGAACATGCTAATTTACTTTGCTTCGAACATGATAAGTAGAAACTACATGAAGTTGCTCGAATTGGACAATGTTGTGGATGAAGAGCTGTTCACGATGGCGACTCTTCCACTTGGTCATGCTTGGATGAACACTGATCTAGAGGCGGCGGCGGCTGCGTCGGCTGCGTCGGAGTCGTCATGTGTAGTTCTTGAGTCGAACGGAGAGCCGGAGGGGAGGAACTAGTCGATGGTAGCAGCACTGCAGCAAGAGGAGCCTTGGCATTCTTCTTCTGTTGCATCTTCTTTTCAGTAGGCTACAAGTTGAGTACTGGAGCCAACCTTTTCTCCTTCTTCTTCATTAACAACTCTTCATGTTGGTCATGCTTGGATGAACACTCTTCATGTTACAAAGAGAAAAACGAAGAGAAAGGTCGATGAATGGTCGAATCAGGATTCTCAGTTATTGCCAAAGCAGATGAATGGTTCCTTTTCACATACAGAAGTCTTGTGCGCTAAGGTATGGTTTTCTTTCTTTTCACATCAAAACTTAAAATGATGATGAATATGTTTCTTGAAAATATAGTTTTTGTTTATTTTGGAGTCATCTCAAAAAAAGGGAGAAAAGCCAGCTAGTTATCATTTGTTAATATATTAGAAGGTACTTTTCCTCGTATTTTTATCACTTGCTTATATTTATATTTCTACTTTTGTTACAGTTGCTTCCTCCATTTCTTATGGCTAACTGTCGGCAATGAAGATCCATAAGATACTATCCAGTGACTAGAGTCCGAAACTAATGGATGCCGTGAATCCTAGAACATAAATACCATGCTTGCCTGCCATGGAAACCTCTATTGTCATTTAAGTTGAGGGGAAAACCCAGTTGGCAATTCCAAATTGAGAGACTCAACCCAAGAACATAGACAGTTTGTTGATTGAGAGGCTGAGGAGGAGGAGATCAAAAAAAACATTGTTAGAAAAGTTCAAGAAACAAGGATCTTGATGAAAAATGAGACGTAAAGAGTAAGAAAAGAATGGACTGAATCTTGCTCCTTTGTTCTCAAGATCCTTGAAAATTTCTTTAGCTTCTTCTCTTTTACTTCTCATGAACAAACACGCATTTGTTCTGTTGGGTTGAATGGCATCAGTCCCTTGTTTGGAACTTTCAGCTGGGGGTCTCTCAACAACCTAAATCTCAGTAGGGGTTTCAATGGAGGGCAAGCATGGCATTTTTGTTCTCGGCATCCTATAGTTTCGGACTTTGGTAATTTGTGAATTATGCATCTTCTATGCCTCTGTTTCACCGAGAGGGGATTATGATCAACGACAACATCTATGAGGATTGCTAACAACATCTCTGTCGACTGACCATCAAGCTACTATTTTCATCTCTTGGCAAGAAGTTTCTGCTTGATGGAGTTTTAAGTTCTCATATCATTTTATTTTCCACATTTGGTCCTTTTTGCCTTCTTTCCTCATATGTAGAAATTTGGTATGATGTGAATTGTGTCCTCTTATATATATATTCAATATAGAGATTATACAAAATGGCTTTGTCTGTGTGGCACATATAAGCAACGCGAAAATTATTTTTATGCACCAAAGTACTGAACATATTGGACGCAGAGCATGTGAATACAGTAGTTCATAAGTATGCATTAACGGTGCGTTTGGTTTTGTCAAGAGTTGGACAAACATAATGTAATTGACATTACTTTGTAAAATCTAATTCAAGTGTTTAGTTGGACAAAAAAAATTGGATGTAATATAATGACAATTGTAGTACATCACTTTTTTTAAAAACAAATTACATTATAAAACTCATGTAATTGTGATTAAATTAGAACATATTTTTTCAATAAAAATAAATTGATTTATTTTTTATTTTTTTAGTTTATGTTTTATTTTTAAATGATCATTTAGAAAGAAAAAAAATCTTTTTTACATGACAAATTCAATTACATTACATGGTAAAACCACATATTTGAATGTAATTGATATTATTTTACGTAGTTTGATTACATGTTCCAACTAAACAGGGTAATATAATCGTAATTCAATTACATTATAAACTCTATTCTATTACGATTACAATTACATTATAATGAGCCAAACACAACCTAAATCTCTGAGCACCAAAATAATACTAAATAATTAGACACGATATAATTTATCGTCTAATTAGAATTCGGAGAAAAGGTTTGTATATCTATTGAATGACTTAATGAAATAAAGTATCGAAACCGTAAACTATTCTATTGATTATACTTTTCCATCTACTGATATATTTATCATCTTTGGTTATCAGAAGTTGTCACCATTATACTATGGCCCTGAATATGTATCAAGATAAATTGCAGAAAAGGGATTATAATATTGGTATAGAAATATATAATAGTACCCTTTAATTTGTTTTTTTATCTGATATATATATATATATATATATATATATATATATATATATATATATATATATATATATATATATATATATATATGGAATAAGGGTGAATTTATTCCTCGCATATAGCGGAAAAGGTATTACAGTACATAAATATCACAACATCCCATGCCCCAAATTATAAATTATGGGGCCATAACTGATACATCGAATTCTATGTTATGTAGAATTCCAATAGGGTGGGTAGTCAAGCCCTCGAAAATACGTCGGTTTCCGCTCCTTCCAGATGTGCCAAACAGACGCGGCGAGACGAACTCTGGCTCTTCTGGCCCACCCCGGATCCCGGCCACTGTGATCTCGGATCCAGCTGAGAATGCTCCGGATGTCTCTATCCATCCCAACTCCTCCTCTCAGCTGCGCACACTGCTCAGTCCAAATGTGTCAGGTCACCGGGCATACAAAGTAGAGATGCCCATAGATTCATCCTCCACATTACAAAGCACACATTTGGCATCCAGGATCTGCATCCCAAACCAGAGGAGTCTGTCTCTCGTCATCAGTCTGCCCCGAAGAAGTCGGTATGCACATAATTGTATTTTACGGACAACACCCTTGCTATATATATATATATATATATATATATATATATATATATATATATATATATATATAAGTGAGTCCGGCGCTCCTAGCGTAAGTGGAAGGAGGGGGCTCTCGGCGGGGAGACTCGGGATCAAGCTCCCCTCCCGCACAAGCCAGCTGGGTGGCAGTGGCTACGGATTTGTGCTCGGATGACCGAACACCCAAAATATATATATATATATATATATATATATATATATATATATATATATATATATATATATATATATATAAGTGACTACATATTGTTCTAATGAAAGAGCATAAATAAAATTCTTGGGCAACACCCCGTGACCTAACACCTAAGGTGCGGGTCTAGGAGGGGTAGTCATGAGTGACTACATATTGTTCTAATGAAAGAGCATAAACAAAATTCGTGGGCAACACCCCGTGACCTAACACCTAAGGTGCGGGTCTTGGAGGGGTAGTCATTTTGGCTAAAATCAATGATCTTTCTGTCTATACATAGGTTTACATTTCTTGCAAATTACAACTCTCTCAAATTAATAAATGACAGTTTATAAGGAAAAAAAAAATTCTTCAAACTTGTGTTCTTAATTTATAGTTTTGTTTGATTTCTACATTGTACCTAACGACGATTACATAAAATCAAGCAAAATAAAAATGGCAACTACATAAAATCAAGCAAAAATATAAATACTATTATTATTTTAACCGAGATTTTCCTAATGCATGCACTTGTGTAGAGAATGTATGAATCCCAATCCTAAACTATTACCATAGAAATTCATTAGTTGTACAAAAAATTTACATGTGAAATCCCTTACAAGCATACTCAATGATTTACTATCTTGCTATTAGCAATAGCATTGAATCAAAAACTCACATTCTTATTAGGCGTAAGCGAATCATAAAATAAGACTTTGTCCACTCATCCAGATCAATCGTCTTTGTTACAGAACCAGCAATCTGATCTCTCTGTCTATCTAGTGCCTTCGCGTAGCGGGACACTACAGCTGGCAGATATGTACGTGCATCAGATAGTAAGATTGCACGGAGTTCCGGTGAGCATAGTCTCGGATCGGGATAGTCGTTTCACTTTCCACTTCTGGAGGAGTTTGCATACTAGCTTGGACGCTCAACTCAAGTTCAATACCATGTATCACCCCCAGACAGACAGTCGGTCGGAGAGGACCATCCAGACAATCGAGGATATGCTTCGCACTTGTGTGTTAGACTTCGGGGGCTCTTGGGAGGACCATCTCCACCTGGTAGAGTTTGCTTACAACAACAGCTATCATGCCAGTATAGAAATGTCGTCATTTGAGGCTCTATATGGACGGAGATGTCGCACTCCTTTGTTATGGGACGATGTCGACGAGAGAGTTTTACTTGGCCCAGAGATGGTGGTGGATGCAACAGAGAAGGTTAGGTTGATCAGGGATAGACTTCGGGTGGCTCAGGACAGACAGCGGCATTGGACCGATAGCCACCGGAGACCGCTAGAGTTCGAAGTTAGTATCAGTTTTTCTATTTGTGCTTGCTTGTGATTGTTTGCTTTAGGGTATTGTATTGAGTCTTGTCTTGTTTTTAGGTTGACGATATGGTGTTCTTGAGGATTTCTCCGACACGGTACACGATTCGCTTTGGCCGAGACGAGAAGCTTAGTCCGTGCTTCATCGGACCTTTCACTATTCTTGAAAGGGTTGTTGCAGTGGCCTATCGACTAGACTTGCCGCCTACGCTCAAGGGAGTTCATAACATGTTCCATGTGTCGCAGCTGAGACGGTACGTGGCAGATCCTGGCCATGTATTGGATCATTATGCGATAGAGGTGGGGCCTACTCTCAACTATACAGAGCAGCCTGTGGAGATTCTGGATCGTCGGGAGAAGGTGCTCCGGAACCAGGTTATACCCTTGGTTTGTGTTGCATGTAGGCATCACTCTCCAGGAGAGTCTACCTGGGAGAGAGAGACGAAATGCGGGAGCGTTACCCTTATCTCTTCGAGCCTTGATGTATTATTCTCTTTATTCTTGTTTGTGTTTCTTGTGCTAGTTTTTTCTAATTTCGAGAACGAAATTTTTTTTAGGATGGTAGATTTGTCACCCCCACTATCCTAGATAGGACTATTATAGTCATTTACATTATTTTATTATTTCAATATTTATTTAGATTTTTATTGTTAGTATAATTACCTTGATGGTTAAATAATTATTTTTAAAGATAAATATATATATATATATATATATATATATATATATATATATATATATATATATATATATATATATATATATATATATATATACAATAGAGTTTTTATTTATAAAACTTTTAATATATTTAATAAAAATAAGATACAAAATATTTAGTTTTATTTATGAATAATTTCAGGTTACTTTTATATAAATTTCTATGTATTTATTATTATTATTATTATTATTATTATTATTATTATTATTATTATTATTTTATATATATATTTTGATCATAAACTATGAAATTTACCATAAGACGAAATTAATAAACTTCATACAAAATATGGAATTCTTCTCAGGCAATTCAAATCGAACTTACGCCTGAAACAACAAAGTAGTAACATAAGCAAGCAAGGCTTTTAGTGACAGTAGCATTCTTCGTAAAGGCGGTAAGGATAACATAAATACATAAACTTTTTCACTCATCGTCGTCCTCATCCTCATCGTCACCCGCACCACTTGAGTTGAGGGCATTCAAGCGCTCAATAAGCTTTAGCCCTCCTCTCCTCATAAGTCAGTTTCTTCAAATTGTACCTCTTGTGATGCCGCATGCATGTACCTTCTTGTACAGCTCTTCAATGTTATCAGGGTCAATTCCCCTCTTATATATATTCACTGTGCACATATATATATATATATATATATATATATATATTGCATACCATTGACTAATTTGTTTAACTTCGTTGCATGTTGGAGCTATATGTAAGAGTACTGTTGTGTGTAATTGAAGCTCGCATACAAGATGTTATGGTGATAATTAATCATCAAAATAATTTTTGCTGTCTACCTTTAAGTTTTTATTCTAAATCATTATCCAGATAATCCTTTGCAATTACCCTAGTGATGGAAATAATTGGATGTTGGCCAACTATATCTTGCAAATCACTTCCTTCATTTGTTGCTAGATCCTCCCATAGGCAAACAATTATAGGCTGAAAACTATATGATAGGAAACACAATAATTAATTAATTAATTAATAATATATTATTTTGAAGTATTTCCTAAAAAAATTAATTGTATTTTTTGAAAATTATTTTGTTGAAACATTTTTCTAAATATAATGATTAATACATTACCTTAATAAAACAGTTTTTTTTTTTTTGCTTACCTTTTGTTTATGTCTGTTATTTCCCGTAGATATATCATCATTTTTTTCTTGAATTCCAAACGATTCTTCGTTCTTTCACTTTGGTGACAATTCCATAGATATTTGCATTTTTAAGCCATATTTTAAATATGTTGTTAAATATATAAGCAACGATAAGTAACCAAAATATTCACTACAAGAAAAATACCATTATATGTCGGGTAAAAACCGTCATATATGACATTATATGACGGATTTTTTGACACAGGCAACCATGATGAAAACGAGTGTTATAAAAGTTTATAATAACCGTTATGAATATATGGACCATATATGACATTTTTTTTTGAAATCGATATAAATAGTCCTATTATATATGACACAAAATTCTAAAACCAACATTAAAAATAGAATTATATATAACAATCAAATTTTCAACCGTCATGTATGTGCCATATATACATAACGCTTTTAGCTCCTTCTAGTATTCTCACACACACACACACACACACACACACACACACACACACACACACACACACATATATATATATATATATATATATATATATATATATATATATATATATATATATTTTTCATAATATATATATATATATATATATATATATATATATATATATATATATATATATATTGGTGTTATAAAAGTTTGTAATAACCGTTATGAATATAGGGACCATATATGACATTTTTTTTGAAATCGATATAAATAGTCCTATTATATATGACACGAAATTCTAAAACCAACATTAAAAATAGAATTATATATAACAATCAAATTTTCAACCGTCATGTATGTGCCATATATACATAACGCTTTTAGCTCCTTCTAGTATTCACACACACACACACACACACACACACACACACACACACACATATATATATATATATATATATATATATATATATATATATATAAACCTATGAAAACTTATAAATTAATGGGTTATAAAAGCACACTACCAAAATAAGTGGTTTTAGCGACGCCCAAAAACGTCGCTAAAACAATAAATCTGTCGCTAATATGAATCACCGACGCAATTACCGACGTTTAAGTTTTGTCACCGTTTCCTTAGTCGCTGATTACAAAAACGTCGCTGAACGTCGCAATTACCGACATCCAGCGACGTAACTGTACGTCGGTGAGTTCTCGACGTCTACCGTCGTGTCGGCGGTATATTAGCGACGTATATGTAGTCGCTACATGTCGGTGAAGTCCTGGAATAATTTTCGACGTCTACCGTCGTTTCGTCGGTAATATAGCGACGTGAATGTAGTCGCTAGACGTCGGAGACCTGTACATTTTTTTGCAGCTAGTCGTCGGTAAACGTCGGAAAAGCGTCGGAGACCTGTACTTTTTTTGCAGTTAGTCGTCGGTAAATGTCGGAAAAAACGTCGGAAAAATGTATTTTTGCAGCTTATCGTCGGTAAACGTCGGAAACTGACGTCGATAAACGTCAGAAAGCGTCGCTAAACGTCGCTAAAATTGTAAAAAAAATAAAAAAAATAAAACACAGATTCTATATTACCACTCACAATTCAAGATGCTACACATATAGGTACACATTCAAATCCCCACTCACAATTCCAAATCACAGCGCATTCAAACCCCCACTCACAATTCAAGATGCTACACATATAGCTTTAATCTAAGTTAATTAACATCCAATCCAAACACAATTAACATTTATCGACGAAGGAATTAACATCCAATCCAAACATCCAATCCAAACAAGTCACAAGTCAAATCGATACAAACACAATTAACATCCAAATCCAAACATCCAATCATAAGTCACAAACATATGATGATACAAACACAAACAAAAGTCCTAACTAGGACTACTAGTGATCTGGTGCAGGAGGGGCACCGCCGCGACGAAGGGATAACAACTCCTCATACTCCGCAAGTGAAATCAATACAGATGGAGCGCCAGGCTGTGACGTCGGTGGAGTCGGTGTCGAAGAAGAAGGCGGTGGAGGCGGCGGAGTCGACGACGATGAAGGCGCACCCAGAGTACCAGCATGCTCCAACGCTGTAAGTCGCTGGTTGTATGAATCCATGATAGATAACATTCTACCACTGCTCTGGACCATCGAATCCTGCGCCAATCTCACCGTCTCGGCCATGGTCACCTGTCCTGTCTGCAACTCCGTCACCATGCGCTCTAACCCTCCAACGGTGCGCTCTGTCCTCTCAGTCGTCTCCACGAGCCCCATAATGCCGCGGTCGAGCGCATCCAATCGTGCTATCAGCGCAGGATCGTCCGTAGGGTGCTGAGACTGCTGCTCGATCCGTCGTAGCAGGTCGTCACGGAGAGACTCCATCATCTGGTGGACTCGGGCAGACTCCTGGGACGGCTGTGGACCATGCACACTAGCAGGAGATGTCCTAGAGGACTGGGTCGCAACTAGGGCGCCATAGGATCCCGTACCGTAGTACGTACCCCTATAGAGGCCACCAGCGGCGGTCATCCACAGCTCGTCCTCCGACAGAGCTTGAGTGGGCTGCGAGGAAGTACCGGCCACTCCTGCATCAGGTGCACTAGCAGTCGCCCGTTCCCGCAGCCTCTGATACTCGGCCTAGAAAGTATGGATAGTACTCTATGATTTCTAATTTCTAATTAATGTACTTATTTTTACTAACTTCATGAATATTTATTTGCATCATATTTACTAAGTTATATTAAAATTGACACGAAGTATTAAATTAAGATAACGTATTGTAATACTTACATAGGTCTGCTCGGCCCTCTCGTCAATAAGGACTCCGCCCTTCCGATGGGTGGCCAGGAAGACGGTCACCATGTCGGCGTTACCGACCTTCCTTACCTGTAATTAAATATATTATCTTAGTAATAATTTATCGGATTTGCATTAAAATAATATTTCTAAAAGAGAAAGACATACCAGACGACGGAAATGTTCCGTCATCGGAATCGACCCACCGCACCACTTCGAGGCATGTTGCCTAGCCGCCTTAGCCTTCTCTGACTTCTCCTTGTACCTTGGCTCGTTGAATCGAGCCTTCATCGCATTCCACTGATCAGGGGTGATCCAACCTTTGATCGGCTTTCCGGCACGATCACGTTCCTTCTGATCATTAATAGAGTCGCAGATCAGCTTAGCAGCGACGGAAGGAAACATCCCCTCGATCAGCTCGGCCCGGTGCGGTGGATAGTAAAACATATCCTAGAACAGTACGAAACCAAATATTTATCAGTTATATATAATATGCATAAATTAAATGATTCATGTTAAAAACAAATCTATTTTAACCTTGAAGCGCGTAAACCAGTAGTTCTTCCTTTCGTCTGGAGCATCAGAGTAGTTAATCCAGGGACCACCATAATTATGCCTCAGCATATCGCCTAGGCGTCTCTGTACCCCTGGAGGACGATATCTATACAGACATATTATATTCATAAAAAAAGTTAATTTATGATAAAAACAGAAAAAAAAATCATAAACCAAAATACCTACTTTGTACCGTCGGCCCAGATCTCCTTCCTCCTCTCCTCCGGAGGTGCGCAAGGAGGATCTGCATGATGCTGGTCGGCCGTCGGCACATCCTCCTCGGCCGTCGGCGTAGCCTCCGCCATCTGCTCATCCGTCTCCATCGTCGTATCAGCATCAGGAACGCTAGACGGGCGAGCACTCTCAACAGGCCTGGAACTACTCGTCCCAGGAGATATGCCACGTGATGTCGTCCCAGCAGGCCCAGCTATTGTCCGATATGGAGGAGTAATCGGCGACGAAGATCCAGAGCCGGTACCAGTAGGAGGTACCGAAGGAAAACTCCGTCCTCTAGCAGTACCTGTAGGAAGTACTGGAGGATCATGTCCTCGTCGTGTCCCTCGTAACGCTCCGCGACGACCTGCCATACCTGATAACAGTATATGATAGTACAAGAAATAATAGAGACTAGAAATATGAAAGTACAACAAATAATAGAGACTAGAAATATGAAAGTACAACAAATAATAGAGACTAGAAATATGACAGTACAACAAAGATAATAACCAAGGTAACATATGATGATACATTCTACAATAAACATCTAAGTCCAGATAATATATTCTAGAAGAAACATCTAAGTTCAGATAAGTATATCTCTCTCAATCATCTTCAGAATAATCATCTTGTTCGTCTTCCTCGACCTCATCTTCCTCTTCCTCCTCATCTTCACTTTCGTCTTCACCTTCGTCGGCTTCGTCTTCCTCTTCGGATAATTCTACATCTTCTACATTATGTGTCATGTAATGCGTAACTTCCGTGGAGTCCACATCGACAATATTGGTTACAGGAGGTAGCTCGTCCTCCTGGTAAGCTTTTTCATCAACATCAAAAGTATCTCTAGCTTTAGTCTTGCATACTGCCCACCAGTCAGACTTCGTTGCTCCCCGTCTCGGATAAGCTGTGAAGTACACGAGCTGAGCCTGAGTTGCTAGGACAAACGGTTCGTAGCCTTGATATCTACGCTTGTAGTTTATATCCACAAGACCATGCTTGTCAATTTTCCAGCCTTGATTTTCAATCGGATCGAACCATTCACACTTGAACAACACGATCTTTGCAGGTTCTCTGCCATAATTATATGACAACTCCACAATCTCTCGCAAGATGCCAAAGAAATCATTTTCTGGATCGACGTCTTTGTAGTTCGAAGACTTGATACACAAACAACTGTTCTTCGTAGAATCAAGATCCAGGAAGCTGTCTCTGATCGGAGCATTTGTCGACTTGAACCGAAAGCCATTGACACAATAACTTGGCCATGTTTTAACAAAAGTAATTGGTCCCTTGGCAAGAGTTCTAATTAATTCAATCTCGGGTGAAATTAGACGATCGACCTGAATATCAAAGAAGAGATAATAAGTTATTTATTGCGCAGTTGCATTAGAAGAGGCCAGTAAATATTACCGAGCTGCTTACATATTCGCTCAACCAAGAAGGAAAATGACGTCTCATTTCTTGTTCTAATGCTTCGTCTGTTAGGTAGGGTCTAACCAGCCTCAACTCATCATTATATGTGCTGGAAAACAACGAAGCATTAGAACGATTAGTACAATAATATTAGCTTATACTATTACATTGAGATGACGTAAACTCATCATTCCTTACTTACCCCTCTAGCTTCTCCACTTCATCCTCGTCGCAATTGAGTAATACATACAACTGAGCAGCCCTTAGCTCTTCGTCATTCAAATATCTCTTCTTCATTTTCTCCGAAGGCTTTCCGGACGCATTGAATACTTTCAGTATTCCATCATTAAATTCTTGATATCCGTCGTCGTTTTTCGGAGCCCTCGTTCTATTCGTAGCAACATGAGGTTTGAAATAGGAGGAGCAGAAATTTGTAATCTCCTCGAGAATATAGGCTTCACAAATAGAACCCTCGACCCGAGCCTTATTTTTTACCTTTCTTTTTAGGTGATTCAAATGTCGCTCGAACGGGTACATCCATCGATATTCGACGGGTCCACCAACACGTGCCTCGTAGGAAAGATGAATCGGCAAATGCTCCATAGAGTCGAAGAATCCAGGAGGAAACACCCTCTCTAGCTTGCACAGTGTTACCGCAATGTCATTCTCTTGCTTTTCTAGACGATCAACGAGCAATTTTTTAGAACAAAGGTCCCTGAAGAATATGCTAAGCTCCGTCAATGGATCCCAAACTGCCTGCGGTAAGAATTCTCGAAATGCAATCGGAATTAACCGCTCCATGAATACGTGACAATC
This sequence comes from Iris pallida, assembly GCA_029216955.1. Taxonomy (NCBI): domain Eukaryota; kingdom Viridiplantae; phylum Streptophyta; class Magnoliopsida; order Asparagales; family Iridaceae; genus Iris; species Iris pallida. The sequence continues at coordinate 12,207,403 of JANAVB010000197.1, forward strand.
ATGGCTCTTCATACCTGTCAGTTTGTTCTCCTTGAGGTCGACACATCTTCTCAAGTTTGAAACATACCCATCTGGAAATTTCAGACCTTGAATCCACTTACAAAGCCTCACTTTATCCTCCTTCTCCAGTGAGAAAATTGCCTTAGGCTGCTTCAACTTCCCATTCCCGTCCTCTATCAAATGCAATGCAGGACGTCTACATATTTCTTTCAAGTCCAATCTAGCCTTAGGATTGTCTTTCGTCTTCCCCTTTACGTCCATTACAGTATTAATTATGTTGTCAAACACATTCTTCTCGATATGCATGACATCAAGGTTATGTCTAATCAGATTGGTGCTCCAGTATGGCAGATCCCAGAATATACTCCTCTTCGTCCAGTTATGAGTGCGACCAAATCCGTCACACTTGTAGCCCGTAGCAGGCTGCTCAATAGCACTTGGTAAATCTCTAACCTCCTCCCATATCGTGGCTCCGCACCACCTTGTCGGTGGATCACCCTTCTCCACAACGCCAGCACGAAAAGCATTCCTGTTCCTCCGGTACGGATGATCCTTCGGCAGGAATTGTCGATGACAATCGAAGAAGCACGGTTTGCCTCCGTGTTTCAAACGGAAAGCCTTAGTGTCGTCCATGCAACACGGACATGAAAGACGACCATGCGTGCTCCATCCAGATAACATTCCATAGGCCGGAAAGTCGTTGATGGTCCACATAAGTGCTGCCCGCATCTGAAAATTTTGTTTTCTAGATACATCGTACGTGTTGGAACCTACTTCCCACAGCTGATTCAACTCATCAATCAATGGCTGTAAATAAACATCGATGTTCCTTTTCGGATTGTTCGGACCTGGGATAATAACGGTGAGGAACATATATGGAGTCTTCATGCACATCCAAGGCGGTAGATTGTACGGGGTGACGATCACAGGCCAACACGAATACTGGGATCCCGAAAGTCCGAATGGGGTAAAACCGTCAGAGCAGAGACCCAATCTAACATTACGCGGATCAGAAACAAAATCTGGATACTCTCGATCAAAGTGCTTCCATGCTTCTCCATCAGATGGGTGATCCAATACTCCTTCGGTATGTTCCCGCTTATGCCAACTCATGTTTTCTGCAGTTTCCTTCACCATAAACAACCGCTGCAAACGCGGCGTCAACGGCAAGTAGTGCATCGAAGAGGTAGGCTTCCTGTAGCGATCGACACCATAAAATCTGCAGGCGTCTTCATCCTTGTCGTCTTTGTAGTACAACATGCACCCGTTGCGACAGGCATCGATTTTTTCATATCCCATCCAGAGCGATCTTACCATCCTCTTAGACCGGTAGAAGTCTTTAGGCAACTTCGCACCCTCAGGCAATATTTCTATAAGCAACTCCATAATACGGTTGTAGCAATCTTGCGACATGTTAAAATCGGACTTGATGCTCAACAATCTTGTAACCACCTCCAACGATGAATGATCCTCACAACCAGGATATAATGGTGTCCTTGCATTCTCCAGCAACTCCATGAACTGTGCAGCATCGGGGTTCGGTGCCTCCTCAGGTGCATCATGATCATCCGGATCGAAACTAGGCCCGGCCGCGTCAAAAACCATGTTCACCAACCCGTCGTCGTAAGGAGCGTTGTTGTGGACATCCACATAAGGCTCGTACTCCGATGCTAAAGACACAAGTTCTCTGTGCTCGCCCCACTGATAGTAATTCGGCGTGAAACCCTTCGAGTACAAATGATACGTGACATCCACTTCTGGATGATATTTCAAGTTGCGACATCTCACACACGGACACTTAATTTTGGTACCGTCCATGTACTGAGGGAACGCCTTGGCAAACTGCAGGAACTGGTGTACACCCTCTATGAATTCATCCCGCACACCGCACATGTCATCAGGATGACGGTTGTACATCCAAGTACGATTCCGCAGATAGTAATTCAGCTCCATAATTCTGTAAGATAGATACATCAAGGTAGTGAATGATATGCAAGTGTCAAAGCTTTTCCGATGGATTGCATTTATCTTTTCATCCATTCATTCATGCATTGCATTTATCTTTTCAGTTTTGCATATCATTACCTACTATTATACATGCATACTTTATATATACATCAAGGTAGTAATACTAGTTGATGTTCTGAAAAGGAGAGTGCGATGTCTAGTAGAGGATTCTTTTTTTTGAGGAGCTGTCATATCATGGAAGTCAATATAAAATAAAAGAAGGATGAGAAGGGTTTGACTATCTACACACTTTATATACATGCATTGCATTTATCTTTTCAGTTTTGCATATCATTACCTACTATTATACATGCATACTTTATATAAACATAATTAGTATATAATCATGTAACTGGTGGATCCGCTAGCTAGTAAGCCGGATGTACTTAATATCAGAGAGTATCAAATTAGTATCAGTATATAGGTTAGGTAGACCGTATATACGGTCGATACTGATAGCGATAGTCCGATACCGATAGCGATAGTCCGATACCGATAGTTCGATCGATACCGATAGTTCGATACCGATAGCGATAGTCCGATACCGATAGCGATAGTTCGATACCGATAGCGATAGTCCGATACAGATACACATGGACCTACATATCTATATATCACTAGTAGCCATACTCCTCTACATACTACTCTACACACTAAGACTAATTTCTTAGACTGAACCCACAATCTTTAACTTACCATAAGTCACTATACTATCCTTTATATATACAACCTTTATAGATACAATCGATATATAGCCATCACTCCCTTCTTTTATCAAATCTGATACACCCTACCATCTTTGTGAACTCTCAATGTCACATACTAACTTTCCCTCTTCACACTCCACTCTAAACTCTGAACTCAACCCTTAGGTAACCCAATATATAACTAAATCCTAACCACTGCAACCAAACACAAATCGAGATACACATATATATACAAAGCTAATCAAATATATATACTAGACTTCACATTCAAGGATTGGTTTAAGTTCAAGGACTGAACAAGGATGAGAAGGGTTTGACTGAATATGGGTTCAAATCCTAATCTAAAAGATACTATGGTTGACTATGGCTGATACTAGTAACTTTGGAACTGATACATGTTCATAAGTTGAACAAGGACTGAACACTTATGCCCCCTCTCCCTTCCATCAAATGATACATCTAAGAAGTGGCCTTTACCTACCTAGAAGTCGACTGAACAACTAAGAAAGGGGACTGAACAATATAGAGGGCAGTTACTCAGTTTCAATGTCCTACAGTAAATAACATTACATTATATGAATTAGCATCTTAATTATCAATTTTACTCTTGAAAACACAAAGAACAATACATGTATCAGAAAATCCCTTTTTCGAACCCAAATTTGAATAAATACAACCCAAACTTGCATTCCATGAACCTCGGCCATGTAAACTAACATCTCAGATATTGTATACATCTTAAACATCATGAATCTACATTATTTAACAATTTAATTTACTTAAAAGATTTTAGAAAATGCTCAAACTGGACAGTTTCAGAAAATATGTGAAGAACCCTCAATTCGAATCAAAAACCCAAATTCATATCAATTAATGTGTGCACAAGGTTTATACATATGTCAGGGGGGTGTCTCGTGTCTAGCAAACTAGACACGAGGTGTCCAAACAAGAAACGTGCACAGGCTCGTGTTGAGGTGTCGAGCCGGTTAGAGTTAGGGTTTACCTGACCGTGACGACGAGGGGGAGCGACGACGGCGAGGGGGAGCGGCGGTCGAGGTGGCTGGAGCTGGCTCTGGCGAACGGCGAGGGGGAGCGGCGGTGGAGGGGGAGCGGCGGTGGAGGGGGAGGAGGGGGTCGACGGTCTCCGGAGGAGGAGAGCGGCGGTCACCGAAGGTCGGTGGGGGTCGGGGGCCGAGGGGGTGGGGGAAGCCGGCTCGGGGTCGGGGGGGAAGGAAAATAATTGGGGGGAAAATAATGGGGGGAATGAAAATCGAACCTGACCTATATTTACAAGTTAGCGACGTCACACAAAAACGTCGGTAAACGTCGCTAGTATAAGTGATATTAGCGATGAATTAACATATACGTCGGTAAACGTCGCTAATATCACTAATATTAGCGACGTTTACCGACTTATACGCGACGTTGTCTGTTTAAAACGCAAACGTAGTTTAAATACGTCGCAGAACGTTGCTGTCCGTCGCTAATAACGACGTTTTGCGACGTAATTAAAAAACGTCGCTAAATTGTTTTTTCCCTGCGACGTTTTCTTAAAACGTCGCTAATTTCGTCGGTAATATGACTTATTTTGGTAGTGGCAATTATCAATATGAATTTCCAGAACATGCATAATTTCCACACAAATACTATAACACCTGAAACATTAATTTCATTCATAATTTCCAGTTCCAAATACCATCTTAATTACATATTATCTATCTCTTTTTCACCCTTTGCTTAACATATCAGCATCTTAACTACATTTCCAAAAACAATTCCCTTTTCAGTACATTTCCAAAAAAATCCCAAACATATACATCTTCTTTCCTTCAAAACTTTCACCAACACAAAATCTTTCCCTTTTAGGGCGGCCGGACTCAAAACATTGAAACATTGCATTCACCAACACCAAATAGTGACATTCCTTCAAAAGCCAACATTGTATATATCACTTCAAAAGTCAAAACAGTACCCGACAAAAAAATGTATTACAAGAAAAGGAAATGAGAAGAAATTTTTTTTTTTGGGGGGGGAGGGCGTCAATAGAGGCATAAAGAATCAAATTAACAGGAAGATAAACAAAAAAACATAAATTACATAATCAACTCTCTATGATCACAGCAATAATAGTGATTTTTTAGGACTTGAGAACATTATAATAATGAAATAACTGTTGGAAAAGAAGCACGGAAACCTTTTCCCAAACCGGAGAGTACCTGCGAGAGGACCGAGCAAACAACGCACGAACCCAAAAACAAGCACACAAAAACAACCACGCAGACACAGAGAATTTTTGACGTGGAAACCCTTGCGGAAAAAACCACGGGACGATCGGAGTCCAACCCTGAGAAGCCTCCACTAATGGAATAGAAGAAATACACCCTCTACAAACTCCTCCCGATCCAAATCGGATCCCCACAACACTCAGAGATAAGAACAATGATTACAAGGCTACGAAGAGCGAGAACGACGAGTAGAGATTACCCGAACACGATCTCCTTCGAAAACGACCTTCAATCCTCCGTCTTCTTCTCCGAAGTTGTAATGGCACTCTTGCCTCCTTCTCTCTCAAACTTGTGTTGTCCAATGCGATTATACGATTATGAATTAGGGTTGAGAAAACTCAATATATCTTCCTAATCCCGCAACCAACCTGGACCGTTGGATTAGATCCAATGATGAAAACTCATCCTGAAATCCGCTTCAGCCCCCCGACACACAGAGTTCGGCCAGAACTCTGTGTGGGGCAACCAGCACTGGGTGGCCAAACCCTGGAACGGCCAGACCGAGTTCGGCCAGAACTCGGCCTGGGACCGAGTTCGGCCCGAACTCGGCAGACTTGGTCCAGAACCCCCTTTGGGGCAGCAGCAGCAGTAACAACTACTCCCGAGCTTCTCCGACATCGGACGGCGCTCGTCGCACTCCGGGATCTTCTCCACATAGGTTGGGAACCCCACCCACTCCAACAAATCTCCTCCTTCACAACTATGGGGAGGACGTCGTCATCCCGACGACTTGCCTGCAGTACTCAAACTTCCCCCTTAGTAGAATCTTCGTGAACATATCAGCTCCGTTGTCATCTGTATGCACCTTCTCAAGCTCCGCGTCCTTCTTCTCAACCACATCCCGTATCCAATGATACCGAGTCTCGATGTGCTTGGACCGGCTATGAAACGTCTGATTCTTCACAAGATGGATAGCACTCTGACTGTCGCAAAGCAAAGTATACTGCTCTTGCTTCAGTCCCATTTCCTGCAACAGCTTCTTCATCCACAACAGCTCCTTGCAAGCCTCCGTCGCCGTAATGTATTCCGCCTCCGTCGTCGACAAGGCAACACACTTCTGCAACCGCGACTGCCACGACACTGCTCCTCCCGCAAACATCATCACGTAGCCTGAAGTCGATCGCCTCGTGTCTACATCTCCAGCCATATCAGCGTCGGTATACCCAACCAGCTTCGGCTCGTCACCACCAAAGGAAAGTCTCCAACCAGCAGTGCCCTGAAGATATCGTAGAATCCACTTGACCGCACTCCAGTGTACCCTTCCAAGATTCGAAAGATACCTGCTAACCGTACCAACTGCATGAGCAATATCTGGCCTCGTACACACCATGGCATACATAAGGCTTCCCACAGCTGAGGCATATAGAACCCGCTCCATATCTTCCTTTTCGTCCTCGGTAGATGGACACTGCTCCTCAGTGAACTTAAAGTGAGCCGCGAGGGGGGAACTCACTTTCTTCGACCCGTCCATCCCGAAACGCTGAAGTACCCGGTGAATATACTTCTTTTGGGACAAGTGTAGCAGCTTGGACTCTCTCTCTCGGCTGATCTCCATCCCAAGAACAGTCTTCGCTGCGCCCAAATCCTTCATAGAGAAGGCCGCGCCCAGTTGGTGCTTCAACTCCGCTATCCTAGTGGCATTCTGACCCACTAATAGCATATCATCAACATAGAGCAATAAGATGATAAAATCATCATCGGAAAAATACCTCACAAATGCACAATGGTCCGACGTCGTCCGTGCATAACCATGCTTCCCCATAAACGACTCGAACTTTCTGTACCACTGCCTCGGAGCCTGCTTCAGACCATACAAGCTCTTCCTCAACCGGCAGACCAAATGTGACTTGCCCTTCTCACAGAATCCCTCCGGCTGCTCCATGTACAACTCCTCCTCAAGATCACCGTGGAGGAACGCCGTCTTCACGTCCATCTGCTCGACCTCCAAGTCGAAACTGGCTGCTAATGCTAGCACCACCCGAATAGACGAATGCTTGACGACAGGCGAAAAGATTTCATCATAATCCACGCCTTTCCGCTGACCGTAGCCCTTGACTACCAGCCTCGCTTTGTATCGAGGGCGAGTAGCATCATCCGTCTGCTTCACTCTGAACACCCATCGATTTTTCAAAGCCTTCTTGCCCTTTGGCAACCGCACCAGATCATAAGTAGAATTGGTGTGCAAGGAACTCATCTCCTTCTGCATAGCCACCATCCGCTCCTGCCTGTGTTCGTCTTCCATAGCCTCTGCGAAACTTTCGGGCTCTCCTCCGTCAGTCAGTAGCACATACTCATCCGGCAAGTATCTCGTAGATGGTCGACGATCCCTGTTGCTCCTTCTCAGTGGAGCCACTGGTGCTGGCTGTATACCGACAGCCTCCTCTCCTTCAGGAACTACCTCTCCGGTATGCTCATCCTCCTGAGGGACACCCTGACCACCATCAGCAGGCTGATGATCAAGGTTGGGAGCAACTCCATGTACCGGCTCCCCCATAACTGGATCCTCTGCGATGTCCTCTGGAAACTGCTCGAAGCGAAATGACTCTAACTCAGGCAATTCCTCAGCCTCAGAAGGCGTCTCGGAATCCTGAGTGTTGGTCATGGTCTGATCCTCGACGAACACCACATCCCTGCTTCTGTAGAGCTTTCCTTCCACTGGGTCGTAGAGTCTATAGCCAAACTTATCCCGACCGTAGCCGACAAAGACACATCGCCTCGTCTTCGGCTCAAGTTTGGTCCTCTCGTCCTTCGGTACATGCACGAAGGCCTTACAACCAAACGCCCGCAGGTGACTGTATGACGGCTCCTTGCCATACCATACTTTGTCAGGCACATCACCCTGCAAAGGAGCACTAGGAGACAAATTAATAATATAAGCAGCTGTGAGAAGAGCCTCACCCCAATAACTGCCCGGTAAGTTTGCTTCTGACAGCAAATACCGCACCCTCTCCATCAGTGTCCTGTTCATGCGCTCCGCTACACCATTGAGCTGAGGTGTCTTTGGCGGAGTCTTCTGGTGTCGTATCCCTTGCTCTCTGCAATACGCATCAAAGGGACCGATGTATTCGCCGCCATTGTCGGACCGAACACACAACAACTTCTTGCCCGTCTCCCTTTCAACGGAGGCCTGAAACTCCTTGAAAGTAGGCAGCACCTGATCCTTGGTCTTTAAGGCATAGACCCAAACCTTCCTGGAACAGTCATCAATAAAAGTCACAAAGTAAGAAGCACCACCAAGAGATTTTACCTTCATAGGACCGCAGACATCCGAGTGAATCAACTCGAGCAACGCCGGCTTCCTCGAACTTGGGTGACTTTGGAAAGACACCCTATTTTGCTTTCCAGCCAAACAGTGCGTGCACTTCTCCAACTTTGTAGACTTGAGCCCCGGAATCACTTTCCTGTTCACCAAGTAGCTCATTCCCTTCTCGCTGATATAGCCGAGCCGCCTGTGCCACAACTCGGTAGACGCGTCACTGACTGCGTTCACCTCCTGTGCCCCCTCTGCGCTCCCCTCCATATAGTAGAGACCGGACTTCTTGCTTCCTCTGGCAATCACCATCGAACCTCTGGAAAGCTTCCACTGACTGTTCCCGAAGAGACTGAAGAATCCCTCGTCATCCAACCTTCCAACCGACACCAGGTTGAAACGGATATCAGGGACATGACGAACATCCTTGAGAATAAGAACCGCACCCGTCTTCGTTCTCAAATGCACATCTCCAACGGTAACCGCCTTCGACACATCTCCGTTGCCCATCTTCAATACGCCACAGTCGTCTGTCGTGTAAGTGGCAAACAGTGCCCTATTGTGAGATACATGTGCTGAAGCCCCTGAGTCCACCAGCCAAGAATTGTCATCGCAGGCGAGGTTAGTAATGACCTCATCACCTACGACGATCACATCGCCTCCATGCATCGAGGCCGCCGCTGTAGTGTTCTCTTCTTGCTTCCCCTTGTCGCCCTTCTTCTCTCTTTTCCAAGCGAAACAATTCCGCTTGATATGGCCCTTCTTACCGCAATGATAACACTCTGAGTCCTCGTACTGACCTTTGGACTTCCTCCTGCTCTTGTCTCTGCCACCACCTGGACCCCTGCTTTTGCCCCTTCCGCGGCTCTCTGAAACAAGTGCCTCTGAGTGGTGGGATGTGGATGAAGTGCCCTGAGAACGTCTCCGCATCTCTTCATTCAACACCCCACTCTTGGCAAACTCCAGACTGACCACGCCCTCTGGAGCAGAAGCGATCATAGATACTCGTACGGTCTCCCACGAGTCTGGCAAGGTACACAGCAGCCACAGTCTCTGAACTTCGTCGTCGAACTTGACTCCCATAGAAGATAGCTGGTCAACCACGTCCTGGAACTCACTCAAGTGATCCAAAATAGACGCCCCATCCTTGTACCGTAGATCCATCATCGTTCGGATCAGGAACAACTTGTTTACCCCGATCTTCTTCGCATACAAGGATTCCAGCTTATCCCACAACGTCTTCGCGTGCTCAATATTGGCAACATGATTGTACACGTTCTCATCAACAAACTGCCGTATGTACCCACACACCTGTATGTGCTCGAACGTCCAGTCCTCCTCGGATTTATCACTGGGCCTCTCGGATGCAAACACGGGTAGATGCAGCTTCTTGACAAATAGCAAATCCTTCATCTTGCTCCGCCAATAATGATAGTTTGTGCCATTAAGGTTCACCATGCACACCGGCTTCGCGTCCATCTCTCCTCTCTGGTTCTCTGTCAACTCCTGACACCCTTTGAACCCAAAGCTCTGATACCACTCTGTTGGGAAAGAAGTGCGAAAACCTTTCCCCAAACCGGAGAGTACCTGCGAGAGGACCGAGCAAACAACGCACGAACCCAAAAACAAGCACACAAAAACAACCACGCAGACACAGAGAATTTTTGACGTGGAAACCCTTGCGGAAAAAACCACGGGATGATCGGAGTCCAACCCTGAGAAGCCTCCACTAATGGAATAGAAGAAATACACCCTCTACAAACTCCTCCCGATCCAAATCGGATTCCCACAACACTCAGAGATAAGAACAATGATTACAAGGCTACGAAGAGCGAGAACGACGAGTAGAGATTACCCGAACACGATCTTCTTCGAAAACGACCTTCAATCCTCCGTCTTCTTCTCCGAAGTTGTAATGGCACTCTTGCCTCCTTCTCTCTCAAACTTGTGTTGTCCAATGCGATTATACGATTATGAATTAGGGTTGAGAAAACTCAATATATCTCCCTAATCCCGCAACCAACCTGGACCGTTGGATTAGATCCAATGATGAAAACTCATCCTGAAATCCGCTTCAGCCCCCCGACACACAGAGTTCGGCCAGAACTCTGTGTGGGACAACCAGCACTGGGTGGCCAAACCCTGGAACGGCCAGACCGAGTTCGGCCAGAACTCGGCCTGGGACCGAGTTCGGCCCGAACTCGGCAGACTTGGTCCAGAACCCCCTTTGGGGCAGCAGCAGCAGTAACAACTACTCCCGAGCTTCTCCGACATCGGACGGCGCTCGTCGCACTCCGGGATCTTCTCCGCATAGGTTGGGAACCCCACCCACTCCAACAATAACTACATACTAGTCCTCGTACATATAACACATAGAATAAGAAGAAGTCTACAGGCAAGTAAAGAAGCATCCAGATTCCAGATTCCAGATTCCAGACTAAAGTAGACAACACATAAAATGAGAAGAAACCTATAGACAACACATCCAGGCAAGTAGGCAACACAGCCTCTAAAGTATCAAGTATGAAAACAAAATTAAATAGTAAATAATAAATATATATACTATAATGGGCTCAGAGATCAGAGATGGATCACTACATCTTAATGAAGAAAGTTACTGCCTACAGGCAAGTAAAGAGGCATCCAGATTCCAGACAAAAGTAGGAACCACATAAAATAAGAAGAAGCCTATAGGCTACAGACAACACATCCAGGCAAGTAAGCAACATAGCATCCAAAGTATCAAGTATGAAAACAAAATTAAATAGTAAATATATATACTATAATGGCTTTGAGATCATGGATGGATCACCACATCATAATGAAGAAAGTTACTACCTAAAGGCAAGTAAAGAGGCATCCAGATTCCAGACTAAATTAGGCACCACATAAAATGAGAAGAAGCCTACAGGCTACAGACAACACATCCAGGCAAGTAGGCAACATAGCATCCAAAGTATCAAGTATGAAAACAAAATTAAATATTAATATATAAAATATAATGGGCTCAGAGATCAGAGATGGATTACCACATCATAATGAAGAAAGTTACTGTCTACAAGCAAGTAAAGAGGCATCCAGATTCCAGACTAAAGTAGGCACCACATAAAATGAGAAGAAGCCTACAGGCTACAGACAACACATCCAGGCAATAGGCAACATAGCATCCAAAGTATCAAGTATGAAAACAAAATTAAATAGTAAATATATATACTATAATGGGCTCAGAGATCAGAGATGGATCCCCACATCATAATGAAGAAAGTTACTGCCTACAGGCAAGTAAAGAGGCATCCAGATTCCAGATTCCAGTAGGCAACACAAAAAATGAGTAGAAGCCTACAGACAAGACATCCAGGCAAGTAGGCAACATAGCCTCCAAAATCCAAACTCCAAAGTATCAAGTATGAAAACAAAACAACATAGTTAAAAGAAGAATCCTACAGGCAACATAGCCTACATGCAAGGCAAAACTATAAAAGTCCAAAGTATCTCATCAACGCCCATAATCATAGTCTACAAGCAACATAGAACCTCCAAAGTCCAAAGTATCTCATCAACGCCCATAAATCATAATAGTTATATATATAATTTATATTAATGCAAGAAAACTTCAAAAGTATCAATATTATATTACCAAATTGTACCAACCTACCAATTTTTGATACTGAAAATCTAACTTGCCAAAAATAAAGCAAAGAAGACTACAATAGAGCAACAAACCTTTCGGTACAAGCACAAACCTATTGCTAACAAGTTACACAAAATGCATCAAACTAAATAAAAGAAACAAAGCAAAGCAATGGAGCAAAATGCAAATGTAGTATATATCGTGTCACCCAAACTGCAAACCTGAAATAATCCAGATAATGCAAGAGCACCAAGTTAGCAAGAGCACTAAAGCCAAAAAACCTTAACCTGCAACCAAGCAAAATTGCAAACCCAACAAAAAAATGCAACAAAGTCAAGCAAATATAAATTTTTGCAACTTAGTGAAGTATCTATACTTCAAAAAAATACAACAAACAAAGTTAGGGTCAGATCAAAGTTGAAATAGAGAGGTTGAAGGAGCAGTTGTCACTTACCATGAAACCTCAAGAAAGCTCTTCCGGCTTTCGTATCTATATCGACACTAGTAAAACCTTTCAACCAGCCACAAGTAAGCTCTAACATCCATATATCTCTAGCCTCCAATTTTTGATCACCCTTCGAAAAGGCATACGCCTATGAACCCTCCCCATCTCCATGGCCTTGAAGCACTCAAAGTTGGATAAGCATATCCAAGCATGTAAGCTAGGAAGCATATACACTCAAAAATGGTTGTCAATTTCCGTAGATATCGTACATGATACAGATACTCTAATTAAATGTCAAAAATTAATGCTAAACACCCTGAAATGCCAAAATTTCTATCAGGAGAACAGTCCTCTATTAGCAATGCATTATAAACAAGAGAAAAAAACTAAAAGATAAAAAAATTTAAGAAAAAATAGAAAGAACTGCAAAAATATGCTTTTAACATACCACTTATCCTGAAGAATGCCAGAGATCCACAGTCCATTTTGTAGTAGAGCTTAGAAACATTCAGTCATTTGCAAAAAATAAAGTGCTCAAAAAACAAAATAAAAGATAGTGCGTGTACCAATTCCAGCGATAAGACCAATTGTCTCCTACCAAGAACAACACCATGATACAGATGGCCCCCAAAGTACTGGACCAGCCAAATGAGCGGCCCAGAAGTTAAAAGAACCAATAGTCTATTTCCATGAAGACCAGAGCACTTTAGATTCAAGTGTATTTGTATACAAATTTCATAATAGAACCATAGTAACTATGCTCAACGTACATGCATAGGTCAAGTCTGAAGCTATAAGGTAAACCACTATTAACTATGCCTCCAAAGAATCCATTGGCATCCAGTTCAGGGCTCATCAATTGGTGCATCCAATCATATTTTATGTCTAAGTCTACTTTATGTTACCATGTTTAATGATGCCTAAATATAATGTAGAACTTCTAGTGTCTGCATATATCATATCCAGAGGCTATTGAAACTCTATTGAAGCCTAAGTTGTTGTTTCGCCAGGATGTTTCAGAGGATAATTCCTAGTTTTGATTTAGTGGAGAAGAAACTGATGGCTGATGTAGAGGCAAAGGTTGCATATGACAGGGAGCAACGAAGGCTAAGAAAAGGGCCAAGGAGTCTGCTTGGTTGGTAATTTTAAATGACAAGCACATATGACAATTCAGAAGTACAAATCATGGAGACAAAAGTATATAAATATAACACAACACGAAACAGAAACGACGACAAGGAAACACACCAGTTTTGGTGGAATCTTTCTGTCACGCCCAACATGTGTCTGACACGACCAGACACAGATACGATACTGGTTTTCCGAGAGTCAGTGATTCCTAGCCGCTCACTAGTTCATCTTTAAGGGCTTTTTTTGTTATTCCAAAAATCCAAAGAATTTGAAAAGAAAGAAATTTCAAGAGACAAGGAGCCAAACCTAATAGCTTCCTGTAGAGGAAAGCCTCCCTTTGCTTCAGTCCCACCATGAGATCCAGCTTCGCCAACTCGATTATGTTCCTCTTCTTGTCATCTTTCTTCATCTACAAACAAATTACATAAGACCAGTCGTTATATCAAGAAAGGAAAGGAAAAAAAACCCTAGATATTACTCGAAATGGAGAATTGGGGATTTAGGGTTAGGGTTTTTCTAGTACTGACTGACCTGGGCGATCTGGGATTCGAGGAGCTCAACGACGAGGTGACCGTCGGCCAGATCCCGTCGGGGAAGAAGGGGAGGATGGACGGCGACAAGCGGGCATGTTAAGGAAGGAGACAGTGAAGGTTGTATGCGCCTCTTTGTAGCTGTCGCACCTCTCGTTCTTCACCTCATCTTTCTCCTCCTCCGACGTCATCCCCAAACCCTAACCCTAATTTTCTCTCTCTAATGCTATTGAGAGAGTGGGAGAGAGGAAGAGTCATTGGAAGTGAAGAAAAGGATGAGGAAAGAGGAGAGGAGGAGATGAGAAGAAAAGTGGGAGAGAAAGAGAGAGGAAAAGTAGAGAACGAGGGTTTTGATTTGGGGGTTGGGTTTGAGCGGGCATTCGAGCGGGCTTTCCAAATTTTTTATCACTTTTTAGAACGATTGCGTGTAATAATGTTACATATGTGTGAACAATATATAACGCTTAACGCTATAAATCGTTATAATAGGCCCAAAAAAATTCATACCTGTCATATTATGTGTTGCTGCGGAAATTCTGTAACGTTTATAAACAAACCGTTGTAATAAACTCTTATCAAATGTTATTATAGGGTCTTTTTCTTGTAGTGATTTCTTACCAATTCTATTATCATTGGGAGTTTCTAAACGTATCTGATTGAAGTCCTTGAAGTTATATCGAATATTGTCAGCAATATATTCATATGCATCTTGTACAATAGTGTATCATTTAAGCACAAAGCTCTTTGTGTGATGTGCATTAGGAAATTCTGTGTTCACTTTCTTCACATCTCCATTGAAAATTTGATGTCTTGTTCTTCACAAAATTTTCAGCAAAGTTCTTGATATCATTCTTGAAATAATAGCGCCAATTTGTACACCCTGACACATTAAAATTTTCTTTTTTGGGTGTAGACATGAATGTAATAAACTTAAAATAGAAATAAGTCTATATTTTGAAGATCATATACTCATTTCATGTAATATCAAATGTTACGCAAAAATACATTTGTATAAAATATATAGTATGTAAATATACATCTTTAGACAAGTTGCACTGATATCAGATAATTACTTACATTCTACCCTGAGATGTCTCAATTAAATTCTACTCACTTACTTCTTCATTGATGAATATCAGTTTTTGAATTTTTGATGATAAATTTGCTCCACATGGTATTTCGGACCTTACTCGTAAAGATCTCTATCGCAACGCGACATACTTTTGGCCCAAGGACGGAGCCAGAATTAAAATTATGGAGGGGGCGTGCTACTACATATAGAAATCCTTAAAGTTGTCATGTTAATTTGACTTCAACTACAAAAAACACACTAAAAGTCAAACAAGAATGAGCAAAAAATAAAGCCAATATTTTCAAATTTTTACTAAAGAGGAAGCAAACATTGCACATAAAAGATTTCTAAAATATGTAAAATATTTAATAATGTGTGAGAGGTGAGGTTTGAACTTGTAACATCTAAATTAAAAACCAAAAGCACTACCACTTAAGCTAGCTTTTTCAATAAATACTAAAGGGTCAACTAGTATATATTGTAAACATGTCAAAAAGTTTATATAGTAATCAATATTTTTTTAAATGTTGGGGGATCGTGGCCCCCCTGGACTCTATACAGATCTGCCCCTATTTTGGCCTATCTGTACCTCTCTTAATGGAACCATTGTCTTTCTCGATGTAAAAATTTTAATGTAATAATTGTCTTAATAATTTACTTGTGTAGTATAAGTGGAGGTTATATTTATTATCAAATTCATTTTGATGCTTGTGTAGTGTAATAATTGCTTTATATATATATATATATATATATATATATATATATATATATATATATATATATATATATATATATATATATATATATATATATATATATATATATACTTCCATATATATATTTTCCATATATATAAAAATATATATATGGAAGCCCCCTTAGAAAACCTCCTAAAAACCTCCCTCACACTAATCCGTAATTTAATGTTTATATTAATGTTAATATTAATGTTAATGTTAATATTAACATTAAATACTAAAATTAACATTAAACTTAACATTAACATTAATATTAACATTAACATTATAAACATTAACATTAACATTAATATTAACATTAACATTAACATTAATATAAAATATTAATATTAACATTAATATTAACAATAATATTACGAATTAGAGTGAGGGGGGTTTTTAGGGGGTTTTCTAAGGGGGACTTTTGATCCGCTCCCTATATATATATATATATATATATATATATATATATATATATATATATATAGAGAGAGAGAGAGAGAGAGAGAGAGAGAGAGAGAGAGAGAGAGTTACCGCAAAAATTTAATGTAATAATTGCCTTAATAATTTACTTGTGTAGTGTTGGTGGATGTTACATTTATTATCAAATTCATTTTGATACTTGTGTAGTGTAATAATTGCCTTAATAATTATGAATTTTTTTACTACAACCTCCTAAAGGGGAAGAGAAGGAGGCTGATGTTTTATAATTGAAGATGAAGAGGAAGATGAGGGGACTTGTCGGCTAGCACATTTGATAGAGATAGAGAGACATATTATAGCTAGGATGCAAATTACTATAATCTCCTTGTCTATACTTCTGTATTTTGAGGGTAATTTAGTCAAGGCAATATTTTGTAAGAAACAGGTGGGACTTTTATATGTAAAGAGGTTACATAATAAGACTCATGTAATTGCGATCAAATTACAACATAAAACTTACAAAAACATACATTTTTTTATATTATGTATATTTAAATAACTAGTCCTGCAGAACTTAGCCTCGTTAACTTACCCCACAGAACTTAGGCCTCGTTTGGTACATTGTAATGTAATTGTAATCGCAATATAATCAAATGAAAATAAAAAATAATAAAAAATTCATTTGATTTTGCGATTAATTTTTTTTTTCATTTGATTACATCGTGATTACGATTACATTACAGTGTACCAAACGAGGCCTTAGTCTTGAGAAACTAGGGTCAAAACTTAACCATGTGGAGCCTAGACCCATAAAACTTAGCCACACAGAATCTAGCAACATGGAACTTTGCCCCCTTATAGATTAGCATCGGTACCATCAGTTTGTCCGTAGCAAACACGACGTTGAGGCATAGCCTCGCTGAGCCTAGCTCCGCTAATTGTTTGTCCGAAGCAAATTAGATTTCAGAGACTTCGTCACCAATCCTAACGAGGGACCCCTGCAAGGGACCACTTCCCTTTCGTCCATGTTAACAAATCGAGGATATCGTACGGGATCGAAGGGATCAATGACTTTGACTGGTTCGGATCGGCCTAGTCCGAATTTTATTGAGTCAATCCCGAATCAATTTATGAATCGAAGACTTTGACTATTAATATAATAATTATTTTAACCGAAAATTTTCTATTGCATGCACTTGTGTAGAGAATGTAAGATTCCCAATCCTAACTAACTATCACTAAAGAAATTCATTCACCAAAGAAATACATTGGTTGTATACCAAAAATTTATATTAGATAAATAGTCAAATATTTATTGAGAGAGAATCTTAGATTCCAAGTCAATGTTTCCTACCCCTATATATTCACGCTCACCTCTCACCTCCTCTCAACCCCTACCACCCAAACCTCCTCTACTTCTTCTTCTTCCTCAATATTCTCCTCTTCTTCTTCCTCTCCCTAAATCCCACCAAGAACCACCACCACCAACCTCGACAGTAACAAACCCAATCCAAATCTTCCCTATCCTCCCAACGACGATAACGATGACATCGGAAGAAAACAACCCATCAAGAACGAAACCTCCCATAGGTAAACACAAATTTCCCCCTTTTCTTTCGATTTTCTCTCAATTTTGTGGGTAATTTCCGACCGTTGATTTTTTTTGCTTCGATTTCTATCCAACAGCGAAGTAATGATTAATGCCGGCGAACGATTCCTCTCTGCCCATATCAACACAGGCGAAAAATTAGGGAAAAAATAAAAAATAATAATTCTAAAGTTATTTATTTTAGTTTTGTTGTTGTTAAATTTGGAAGAATAACTGATAAGTTTGGTTATATCGGTGATCAGTAAAATGAATTAATTACTAGAAGCTTTACATTTTAAGAACTAGTATGCCGTTACGGATTGCAGACAGATAAAATGTAACTATAGCGATAACTTTACTAGTTCGGTTTGAGCTGCTTAATCAGGGGCGGATCCAGGATCTAAAGTCGGGATGGGCTACAGGAGTTGATAGCAAGAGCAATAAAGTATAACAAACATGTCCAATTGATAAGAGTTCGTATCAAACATGTCCAATTGACTAGAGTTCACACAGGCATTACAATCTCCTACACACGTTGATCAAAATACCACCCAAAAAAAAAAAAATCAACATATGGTTCCATCATAATGGTTGCAAACACAACGACAACCCTACAAATAGAAGACTATAAAGCAAATTAGAAGACTATAAAGCAAATAGAAGATTAGAAGTAAATAGAAAATTTTACAAATAAAATTGTAAAAGAAGACAGATAAAGCAAACCCCACAAATAGAAGACTATAATGCAAAAAAAATTAACCCTACAAAGGGTTGAAAAGAGTGAATAGGTAATGTATGGGCTCAGATTTTAGCAAATGCTTCTTGAAAAAATGAAGACTGATACTTAAAAATGGCTGATACTTGTATCAGTAAAGACTGATACTTAAAAGTTTAAAAACTGAAGTGCATCATTCAAGAAAATAGCCCAACATGGCAGCACATGTAGTGCATCACTTAAAAACTGAAGTGCATCGTTCAAGAAAATAGCCCAGCACAAGTAGTGCATCACTTAAAAAACTGAAGTGCATCATTCAAGAAAATAGCCCAGCACATGTAGTGCATCATTCATGAAAAATGAAGACTGATACTTAAACTGTATAAGAGTATCAAAATTTTCCAACCAGCACATGAAAATAACCCAGCACATGTATCAAAATTTCCCAACCAGCACATGTATAAGAACAAGTATCAAAACTCATCATTGCCCCCAAAAGCTGAACATGTATAAGAACATGTATAAGCACATGTATCAGAACATGTATAAGAACAAGTATCAAAACTCATCATTGCCCCAAAAAACTGAACATGTATAAGAACATGTATAAGCACATGTATCAGAACATGTATAAGAACAAGTATCAAAACTCATCATTGCCCCAAAAAACTGATACAGAGACTCTAAATATATCAAACAACATCATAGGCCCCAAAACACATATACAAAAAAGTAGTTTGTAGTGACAAACTAGTGAAGTTGTGCCCTTCGCGCTTTCAAACAATCGAACTCATCTATTATCGAATTCACATCGATATCTTCAGAAAGTTCTTTTTCAATGTAGAGAGTCATGAAATCCGCAAGTTTACAAATATCATCAATTTTAAATGCCTTGAAGTTATCCCTTGGATCCAATGCCGAACTAAGAGTAAGGAGTCTCATTGTCCGTTCATTGAATCTTTCTTCCAACTCCATATCTTGTTTATCTATTGCCTCATTAAAAATATCAAAGTGATAATGATGCTCTAATGTAATGTGACCCCGTTGTTGACATGAACGACCACATGGTGCAAAAATGCACATCTCTGGCCATCATTAATTCTCTTCCAGTTTTTAAATCCATCAACTGTAAATGTAGGATGCTTAGGTGGATGTGTCTCAAAAAGAAAGCATGGAAAGCAAAATGCTTTATCCTTTGATGGAGAATACTCTAGCCATGGAAATTTTTTGAACCAAGAAGCTTGAAATCGACGGTTTTGATCTCCCGACGACTGAGAGGCTGGATATTCTGGAAGAATGATTTGATATAGTCCAGCTTTGATATAAGCCCGTCGAACATCATCCCGTCGATTAACATTATGTTGACATATCGGATGACGCATTCCGGGATCACGTTCAAAGCAAGTATGATCAAAGTTCAATGGCTCGACTCTTTGAATTATTATAGAAGGAGATTTGTCCTTCAACTTCTTGAGAAATATGTTGTCCATGACCATAAACTTCTTCAGTAGGATTTTGTCCATCAACTTCTTGAGAAAGATGTTGCTCTTGAACTTCTTGAGAATTGTCTTTTGGTTTGAAGAAAGAATGCAATGTTTTCAAACGCTTGGACGGTTGACTCATATTCAGATGATCAGATCTTCTCAAATTTGATTCTAAATAAATCAAAAAAATATGTATAAGCCTCAACTATGATTTATCAATTTATAATAATATAATATATTTTATATAACTGATAAACAATCAACATAATATATCAGACGATTTTGATCAATTAATTATTTTTCTGAGTCCTAACCTTTTTTAAACCCTAAAATTCCTAACCTTTTTTAAAGCTTAAAATTTAAAATATCCTAATTTTCCCCAATTTCCATACCCTAAATTCCTAAAAAATATCTCTATTTCGATTCTTCGAAGAAATTGGAAAAATTTGTAGCAAACGAAATTTCCATACCCTAAATTCCTACAAAAAAAAATCTCTATTTCGAAGAAATAGGAAAAAATTGTAGCAAATGAAATTTCCATACCCTAAATTCCTAAAAAAAATCTATTTTTCGAAGAGATTGGAACAAATGAAGTACCGAGTAGGCGAGTACTAAGTACTTTAATCATATTTTATTGTATGCTTGTAAATTTTTAACATCAATGTGGTTATATCTTCCCTTTATTTTCTCCTTTACTTGGAAATTTAGGATATATAAATTTCACGAAACAAACTCTATTTAGCAATAGCAATGAAAAACTTAATGACCAAACGAGTGAACTAGAGCCTATTAGAATAGAAGGCATCTCTAGTTGTCATCCATTGTTATATATTATGGGTAGCTTTATTGATTGGCAATAACCTATTTTATCCTAAAGCGAATACTTAGTATACTAGATCCAAAATAATGGTACTTGCTCGACGTGAAATGAATGTTTTTTAACTTACAAGTGGATATTTTCATTCCTAATTTTTTTTAAAGAATAAATTTATGTAGCGACGAATGTTGTCCGTTGATTTATACAAAGTTAAAATAATACAAAATTTTCATGTAAATTTGTTTTCTTAAATATGTAAATATTCACATTGTTGTTATATCCAACAAACTGATAAAGAAAACTAGTAAACGCATACACACACACACTTACAAATGAAACAAACAATAAGTAAATTAAAGTCCTAGGGAGGCACGGGAGGGAGGGGTGTCAATGAGTCTGAGATGCAATACCAAAATTGTTCACAATCCGTATGTCATAGAAAGTTGTGTTATATGAGCAGCAGTTAAATACTATGGAATCTCTCTACGTTCTCGCTCAAATCTTTTAGTATTATCCAGTTCATCCGAATAAATATCTCTTCGTTTTCTTTACTTTGTTACTAATTCTTTCTCTAAATACACCCAATATGTTTTCTATCTAGCAAGTGAAGTTTGCATAACCATGCGCATAGGACGACTGAAGTTGATGGAAATATGGACACAATTATTTACTCTGATTCTAGCATGTACATAAGTCCTTTTTCACTTACGTACTTCCCATGTCGATAACTCGTATATCTATTGCCATATATCATGGGGTATTGTTGACTAGGGAAAACTGGAAAAACCTACTTTCACCGCCAAAGGAAATAGTTTACTATATCCAGAATATTGGTACTTGCTAGATGTGAATGAATATTAATGCAGGATTTTTGAACTTGGGTGCAGACAGTTGCGTAGCTAGAATTTTCGTCTAGGGGGCGCGGTAATTACTATTAATTTTTTTTATAATAAATACATTTATAGTTTCAAAAATATTATATATTTGTTGTATTCTTCTCATTGAAAAAAAATCAAGTTCTCCTTTTTAGTCCCACATTGACTAGGAGTTCTCATATTCATTTTATATTAGTTTCTATCACTTACTCACTTGTGAGTTGTTGTAGACTAATCATGTGGACCACACGCCGCTGCCGCCCTGCCCGGTTCGGCGCGCATAATGTGTATCCGCCCACATTCCCATCCATGTCTCCATTTTAAAACACCAAACGCATCAAAAAAAATTGATGTTCCCTAGTCAATTTTAAAATATGGTGTTAAATTGTTGAAATATGGTGTATCCGCCCACATTCCCATCCATGTCTCCATTTTAAAATATGGTGTTAAATTGTTGAATCAATATAGAAATATATCTTATGAACATTTTTTTAGTGATGTATATACTGCTTTACTACTTTCCTTTTTGTTCTATGTGCTACTAAGATAAATCTTAAAAAACCAATATATTTAGAAACTTTAGTAGACTTTAGCATTTTGTTCATAAACATGTTCTTGAAAGTATACTGCTGATTAGTTGATGTTCTGTTGTTTCCTAAATATATTATTTTACCAATCTGATATTACATTGTTGTTGTAACATCATGATAGTTTTTTTTTATGCCCATAATAAAATTATATCTATAATACTATAAAAAAATATAAACAAAAAAAAAAATCATAATTTGAGGGGGCGCAGCCGCACCCCCTCGACTCCATTTGGCTACGCCACTGGGTGCAGATGTTTGGATTGCTATTTATTTAAAGAGTAAATTTGTAGCGACGGATGCTTTGACCGTTTGTATCCATTACAAAGCTAAACTAATAAGACTTTTCTATGTAAACATCTTGTGGTATTTATTCATGATTGTGAATGATTAAAATTACCAACTAACTCTAAAACCGGATGATATTGACCAAGTTTCTTTATACTTGATTCCATTGTCTGAAAAATTCCTAGGTGGATCACCACCTATAAAGAAGGTTAATGAATCATCTAGTTGGCGTATCCTTTTTCTTAAAATCAAGGTTATACATATTTCCGACTTAAGTCCTTGAGATGTTATTAAATAAGCCTTGTCATATTGTAAATGAGAAACATCATTGCTTTTAATATGTTCGTTTAACGTAGATGGCATAGCCATTTTTAAACTCTACCATCCTACTTGACATGCTCAACTTAAACATGCATATTTGTGTATTTGTAAGATCTTGGAATTTCTTCCTCTTACGAACTGTAATGCTACAGAACATCAGACTTTGACATCTCAAAGTTTTTGAGTTCTCAATATTGACATATGGCCTAGCTATCTATAACTTCCAAGTAGAATATGTATCAATGTATTGGTTGGATAATTTTGATTGATTGATTTCTTTTTGAATTTAGATTTCTCAAAAATACTGATGTTTCAGGAGATGATTTGGGCGAGGTTACTGAAAGTAGTAGTTACTGTTTTCAAGGTAGTACAATTGGTGTCGGGGCCTTATTCAGAAGGTAAATGTCTCATTTTGAGTAATTATTACCAAGTTATATGTTAAGAAATTATATTAATGATCATCATATCCATCAAACTGATAAACAAAACTTGAAACATATATATATATGGTAAATCATGAATGCTCCACTGGGATTCAAACACGGTCTTATGTTTCAACGCTCTAGCTACTTTAACTACCAGGTCTCGATATATATACAATCTTTGATTACAATTCATTTTTTACGTAGTTCTATTTTGTTAGATGATTCTTATGATAAGTTTTTGTGCCAGATGTTGGGTGGTTGATATATTATTGTGGGTTATAAATCATCAGTGGAATGGATGGAATTGGAAAAAGGTAAGTACATTTATGTAACATATATATGTTTTAATTTAATTTTTGATCAAAACTGAAACCTACAACATCTAGTTGTATGCATTCATGACTCAATAATTAAAATTACCAACTGAACTCCAAAATCATTTGACAATATTGACAAAGTTTCTTTATTACTTGATTCAATAGTTACGAAATTTTCAAATTTCTCGTGCTTGGTGAATATGTAAAGAAATATTTCAGTGGATCAACACCTATAATAAAGATGGTGAATGAATCATCTAGGTGGCGTGTTCTTCATATTAAAAATCAGGGTTTTACATAATTCCGATTTAAGGTATTAGGGTGTTATAAGTAAGCCATAGTCATTAGGGGGTGGCCGAGCCAGTGGGGTCTGGCGAGGGATTGAAGGGAGGTCTGGGTTCAAGCCAAGGCAAAAAAGAATAAAAAGTAAGCCTTGTCATATTGCAAATGTGAAATATCATTGCTTCTATAAACTCCACCATCCATCTTGACATACTCAACTTTAGATCAAGCGGACTTTTGTATGTATGCATATACTTATATGCGTAATTGTTCTCATATAGCTATACGGTAAAGGCCTATATGACTAAAATTTTGGAACTTTTTCTTAAAAGCGATAATGTTGCAGAACACTTGGCTTTAACTGTTTGACATCTCAAAAGTTTTTGAATTCTCGATCACTACAAACATATTGCCTAACTATCTATGGATTCTAAGTAGAATCTGTATCAATGTACTAGTTTGATAATTTTGATTGATGCACTTCTTTTATTAATGCTAGACTTTTAAAAAGTATTGATGTTTCAGGAGAATCTGGGATGGTGGTTACTACTTTCAAGGCAGTACACTTACTGCATGAACCCTTATTTGAGAGGTAAATATATATATTTTGAGTAATTATATCAATTATAACTTAGGAAATTATATTATTCATCAAATAGAAGTGAAAACACTTTAGAATTTTATTTTAAATAGCCGTTCAAAATGTTTAGGCAAACAAGAGGAAATGTTCTCATCGAGGAGGAAGCAGTTAATGCTCTTAGGAATGAACATGCTAATTTACTTTGCTTCGAACATGATAAGTAGAAACTACATGAAGTTGCTCGAATTGGACAATGTTGTGGATGAAGAGCTGTTCACGATGGCGACTCTTCCTGTTGGTCATGCTTGGATGAACACTGATCTAGAGGCGGCGGCGGCTGCGTCGGAGTCGTCATGTGTAGTTCTAGAGTCGAACGGAGAGCCGGAGGGGAGGAACACTGCAGCAAGAGGAGCCTTGGTATTCTTCTTCTGTTGCATCTTCTTTTCAGTAGGCTACAAGTTGAGTACTGGAGCCAACCTTTTCTCCTTCTTCTTCATTAACAACTCTTCATGTTGGTCATGCTTGGATGAACACTCTTCATGTTACAAAGAGAAAAACGAAGAGAAAGGTCGATGAATGGTCGAATCAGGATTCTCAGTTATTGCCAAAGCAGATGAATGGTTCCTTTTCACATACAGAAGTCTTGTGCGCTAAGGTATGGTTTTCTTTCTTTTCACATCAAAACTTAAAATGATGATGAATATATTTCTAGCCTATTATAGAAACACTTATACCTTTCTCGGTCTTTTGGCTAAGATCAAGTGTAGTATTCTGTTCTTATCAGTTTAATATTTGATATATTTATCTCAAAAGAAAAAAAAAATTGATTGGCCATGTCCCCACTCTTTATATTAAATTATTATTTTTTTCAGGGGGAAGGCCCACACTAAGCAGATTGCTGCTGGGGCCATTAAGTCTCCCTTGTGTTGCACTACTGCATGGGTCTGGCACACCCTAATTAAAAATAGTTATTGATACATGGACAACAAAAGCCCAGGAAGTATTACAACAACCTATAAAATATATATATTCTTGAAAATATAGTTTTTGTTCATTTTGGAGTCATCTCAAAAAAAGGGAGAAAAGCCAGTTAGTTATCATTTGTTAATATATTAGAATGTACTTTTTCCTCGTATTTTTATCACTTGCTTATATTTCTACTTTTTTTTGCAGTTGCTTCCTCCATTTCTTGTGGCTAATTGTAGTAGTAGTAGTTGGCGCCTTGGCATTCTTCTTCTTCTTCTTTAAAAACTCTTCTTCAGGTTGGTCATACTTGGACGAACACTCAAACTTGTTCTCCTTCTCCTTCAGTAACAACTGATCTTCATGTTGGTCAATATTCTTGGATGGACACTGATCATCTAGCCTCTTGTAGAGGACGTCCAACTTGACTAGCTTTTGTTTTGCTTTCTTAGTAGTAGTATTAGGAGTAGGAGTGCAGCTTGATGGCTTGCTGTGTTGAGGCTCACTGGCTGCTATGGGAAGAGTCAGGAGAAGTGTAGTTCCAGTTGCAGCAGCAGCTGATCTTGTTCCTGCAGAGGGTTCCCCCTGCAACATGTGATGCTTCTTCAGCTCTGGCGGTGGTTGTGAGTCTTGCGCTATTTTCTTCTTCTTCCTCACACCTTCTCCTTTGTCCGCAACATCTTGGTCGTGCAGACGTTTCTTAGATGTTGTTGGTGCTGGCAACTTCTCCTCGGCTTTTCCTTTCTTTCTCGAACAAGACAAGCGTTTCCTCTTTTTTGTTGAACTTGACGGTGGCCCTGCTTTTGCCGGAGGTACACTCAATGGAGCAACTACGATTATGCAGAACGTAAGAAGACATACATACATATATGCGTGAAAGTTACAGAGATATAATAACTCAAAATGCTAGAAATTAATTATGTATTTAACAAGGTTCGCATTATCAGTATTGGTATCGGTATCGGTATCAGTATCGGATCCTTCCTATGAGTATTGGAATCAACGGTATCAATAGTATTGACGGTGTCGATAGTATAGACAGTTTTAGATTGGAGTATAGAATTTTTTTTTGGCATTTGAATGCAAATAAAATTATTAAAAAATTAATCTTTTTCGTTTAATTTTTTACCGAATTGAGTGGAAAAGAGACCCCCAATATCGGTATCGGTCTGTATCGGTATAAGTCTGTATCGAATCAGGATATGCCAAATCATATCGATATTGACAGATATCGGATCGATATCTGACCTATTCTGCAAACTAACTTATTCTGCAAACTATAATATCTAGTGCAACTTAAATATGTAACTATTCTCACTTAGGGACATAATGAGTTGCCATATGTTTCCATTTTAATGCCGAAATAATATCCGTGAGTTCAGTACTATGCTACTAGCAATCTACCACAAAAACTTAATATTTCATTGTCTAAATTGAAACATAAATGGTGGTTCTAGCAGAAAAATCATACCACTTTTAATATATACAATATTATAATTAAATATAGATTCCAGAATAAGAATTTTTTTTTTTTTTTAAAAGAGAGATGGATTGTAACATATATCACAACTTTAGTTTGCACCCTCTTTTAGGTTATGATTTGCAACATATTCAAATTTAAATATTATACTAGAAATATAATAGGCATAATAAAATAATTAGATCAATTTCAATAATATTATTAAATTTAAATTTGTGACTACCTGTTTCTAGGAGATGGTCCAATTGTGCTACAAGATTAACACTTTGATTGTTTATTTAGACATAATATGAAATTGAGAGGATGTTTGAGTGGCTGGTTGAAGCTTCTCAAAACTAACTTCTTATAATTAATCCTCATAATATACATATTAGATACATAGATTTTATTTCGACAAGAAAAGTTTTAAATTGAAAAAAAAAAATTAAAAAGGGAGAAAAGCCAGGGATAATTTCTAAATAGAATCTGTATCAATGTACTAGTTTGATAATTTTGATTGATGCACTTCTTTTATTAATGCTAGACTTTTAAAAAGTATTAAAGTTTCAGGAGAATCTGGGATGGTGGTTACTACTTTCAAGGCAGTACAATTACTGCAGGAACCCTTATTTGAGAGGTAAATATATATTTGAGTAATTATATCAATTATAACTTAGGAAATTATATTATTCATCAAATAGAAGTGAAAACACTTTAGAATTTTATTTTAATTAGCCGTTCAAAATGTTTAGGCAAACAAGAGGAAATGTTCTCATCGAAGAGGAAGCAGTTAATGCTCTTAGGAATGAACATGCTAATTTACTTTGCTTATGATAAGTAGAAACTACATGAAGTTGCTCGAATTGGACAATGTTGTGGATGAAGAGCTGTTCACGATGGCGACTCTTCCTGTTGGTCATGCTTGGATGAACACTGATCTAGAGGCGGCGGCGGCTGCGTCGGAGTCGTCATGTGTAGTTCTTGAGTCGAACGGAGAGCCGGAGGGGAGGAACTAGTCGATGGTAGCAGCACTGCAGCAAGAGGAGCCTTGGCATTCTTCTTCTGTTGCATCTTCTTTTCAGTAGGCTACAAGTTGAGTACTGGAGCCAACCTTTTCTCCTTCTTCTTCATTAACAACTCTTCATGTTGGTCATGCTTGGATGAACACTCTTCATGTTACAAAGAGAAAAACGAAGAGAAAGGTCGATGAATGGTCGAATCAGGATTCTCAGTTATTGCCAAAGCAGATGAATGGTTCCTTTTCACATACAGAAGTCTTGTGCGCTAAGGTATGGTTTTCTTTCTTTTCACATCAAAACTTAAAATGATGATGAATATATTTCTTGAAAATATAGTTTTTGTTTATTTTGGAGTCATCTCAAAAAAAGGGAGAAAAGCCAGCTAGTTATCATCTGTTAATATATTAGAAGGTACTTTTCCTCGTATTTTTATCACTTGCTTATATTTATATTTCTACTTTTGTTACAGTTGCTTCCTCCATTTCTTATGGCAAACTATCGGCAATGAAGATCCATAAGATACTATCCAGTGACTAGAGTCCGAAACTAATGGATGCCGTGAATCCTAGAACATAAATACCATGCTTGCCTGCCATGGAAACCTCTATTGTCATTTAAGTTGAGGGGAAAACCCAGTTGGCAATTCCAAATTGAGAGACTCAAACCCAAGAACATAGACAGTTTGTTGATTGAGAGGCTGAGGAGGAGGAGATCAAAAAAAAACATTGTTAGAAAAAGTACAAGAAACAAGGATCTTGATGAAAAATGAGACGTAAAGAGTAAGAAAAGAATGGACTGAATCTTGCTCCTTTGTTCTCAAGGTCCTTGAAATTTTCTTTAGCTTCTTCTCTTTTACTTCTCATGAACAAACACGCATTTGTTCTGTTGGGTTGAATGGCATCAGTCCCTTGTTTGGAACTTTCAGCTGGGGGTCTCTCAACAACCTAAATCTCAGTAGGGGTTTCAATGGAGGGCAAGCATGGCATTTTTGTTCTCGGCATCCTCTAGTTTCGGACTTTGGTAATTTGTGAATTATGCATCTTCTATGCCTCTGTTTCACCGAGAGGGGATTATGATCAACGACAACATCTATGAGGATTGCTGACAACATCTCTGTCGACTGACCATCAAGCTACTATTTTCATCTCTTGGCAAGAAGTTTCTGCTTGATGGAGTTTTAAGTTCTCGTATCATTTTATTTTCCACATTTGGTCCTTTTTGCCTTCTTTCCTCATATGTAGAAATTCGGTATGATGTGAATTGTGTCCTCTTATATATATATTCAATATAGAGATTATACAAAATGGCTTTGTCTGTGTGGCACATATAAGCAACGCGAAAATTATTTTTATGCACCAAAGTACTGAACATATTGGACCCAGAGCATATGAATACAGTAGTCATAAGTATGCATTAACGGTGCGTTTGGTTTTGTCAAGAGTTGGACAAACATAATGTAATTGACATTACTTTGTAAAATCTAATTCAAGTGTTTAGTTGGACCAAAAAATTGGATGTAATATAATGACGATTGTAGTACATCACTTTTTTTTAAAACAAATTACATTATAAAACTCATGTAATTGTGATTAAATTAGAACATATTTTTTCAATAAAAATAAATTGATTTATTTTTTATTTTTTTAGTTTATGTTTTATTTTTAAATGATCATTTTGAAAGAAAAAAAAAAAATCTTTTTTACATGACAAATCCAATTACATTACTAGGTAAAACCACATATTTGAATGTAATTGATATTATTTTACGTAGTTTGATTACATGTTCGAACTAAACAGGTAATATAATCGTAATTCAATTACATTACAAACTCAATTCTATTACGATTACAATTACATTATAATGAGCCAAACACAACCTAAATCGCTGAGCACCAAAATACTAAATAATTAGACACGATATAATTTATCGTCTAATTAGAATTCGGAGAAAAGGTTTGTATTTCTATTGAATGACTTAATGAAATAGAGTATCGAAACCGTAAACTATTCTATTGATTATACTTTTCCATCTACTGATATATTTATCATCTTTGGTTATCAGAAGTTGTCACCATTATACTATGGCCCTGAATATGTATCAAGATAAATTGCAGAAAAGGGATTATAATAGTGGTATAGAAATATATAATAGTACCCTTTAATTTGTTTTTTTATCTGATATATATATATATATATATATATATATATATATATATATATATATATATATATATATATATATATATATATATAATTTTATTTTTATTTTTTTGAAGCAATGGGTAATTGTGGCGAACTCGCCTCCACTGGGGCTCGAACTCCCGACCACTTGGACCGCATGCATCTCTCTTAACCACTAGGCTAGAGGTCATTTGCTATATATATATATATATATATATATATATATATATATATGGGAAGGTTTAAAAAAAAAATTGCGATGGTCTCTAGGGTTCCGGGAGAGGCGATCGCGCGGGTGTCTTCTCAAGAACTAGGGTTTCCGATTTGGGACCCTGGATTGGGAGAATCATCCAAAGGAGATGAAGATCTAATTGCTGAAGAAGGAAGAGAAGTTGGTGGCGGGTGGACGACGGTGAGACGTCGGGACAGAGGTAGAGGAAATCGGCCGCCATTGCCCGACCTACGTCAAGAACTCAGAGGAGATATAACAAGGAGGACAGAGCGGCGCCACGTTGGCTGGAGAGCAGTTATGAGACCAAGAAACGAATCTACCCAAGGGGTGCAACGGGGGACTATGTTGAATCCGCCAGGATCTCTGCCCTCGGGTTTCGGTCGTAATGACGCCTCTCCGATGGCTAAAGACTCAGGCCAGCAAGGCCCTCCGACGTCAGGAAGTTGAAGACAGGGGTGAACCCTCCTCGCAAGACATGGGCGGAGTGCTTCTCAACCAGTACAGGGACAATGGCGAATCAGATGAAATACATTGCTCCAAAGGTGGTAGGTTCGGGAACCAGAGCCGCGTTTACAGAGGAAGACTTAAAAGAAACCAAGGAGTACTGGAAAAATACCATCATCCTGTACGTACTGGGTAATCGACCGTTCTATAACCATATTAGGGCATATGTCGAACGGGTTTGGCGCCCTAAGGGCAGTATGGAATTCTTTTCTCGAAGTAACGGATTCTACTTTGTCAGATTCGGCATGGTGGAGGATACGGAGAGGATAATCCAAGGAGGTCCG
Organism: Iris pallida; assembly: GCA_029216955.1. Classification (NCBI taxonomy): domain Eukaryota; kingdom Viridiplantae; phylum Streptophyta; class Magnoliopsida; order Asparagales; family Iridaceae; genus Iris; species Iris pallida. The sequence goes on from JANAVB010000197.1 coordinate 12,238,542, forward strand.
TGGACTTTTGATGGGCGTCTGATTATAATGAAGGAGTGGACCCCGGAAACTAGATGCGAACGGGAAGTTCTTCGATCGGTACCTATCTGGATACAATTCCCAGAACTTACATTACTATATTGGAGTAAATCGATGATTATGAAACTGGCTAGTTTGATTGGGATCCCAATAAAAGCAGACGAGCGGACGACGGCGAGAGCTATGATGGGGTTCGCCAGGGTATTTGTTGAAATAGAGGCAGGTCAATCCCTTCCGCCATACGTTGAATTTGAAGTCCCTTCAGGAGGGGTGTTTGTTCAAAAAGTAGAGTATGAATGGGTACCTCCTACTTGTAACCATTGCAAACAATTTGGGCATCCTTCGAAAGAATGCAAAGTTGATAGGAATACTGCAGAAGAGGAAACCAATGGCAACTCGGAGCCTATTTTACATAGGAGAGATACAAATACTCAGACAGTTCAATCCCAGAGAGATACAGCCACCCGGATTGTCAATCTTGAAGAAGGCATGGAGCTTGAGATTGATATCGGTTTGGAGAACATAACCTCTCAAGGGACAACTAATGGCAAGTTCTTACCGGTTCAGAGAGAAGGGAAGGAAGCACAAGGCGATATGACGGGGACTCCCATGATATTTACAGCTACAGGCGGAGCACAAGAAAAGAGTCGGGGGACGGGCAAAAGCAAGAACACCAAAGAAAGCACAACAGTCCGATCTTCTTCAAACATTTGGAGACAAAAAGAGACAATGGCTCTACAAATTGAAGGAGGGGGCAGCCGGAAGAGGCATGCAGGAATTTCCTTAGAAGACATAAACAAGCCAACTGCTGATCAAACAAAGCCGAGTTCAATCCTATGCTTAGATAATCCTCGCTGGAGGGAGATGATAAACAAGCACGCGGCAACCAGGAAACCAGATGAAGATACCAGTGAGATGCACGAAGTAGAACAGAGGAATGAAGAGCCTGATCTGCTCCCAGCGGATAAGGCCCTGGAGTTTACTGGGAACAACCAATCAGATTAAATGTCTATGATAACATGGAATGTTCGGGGCGCCTTTTCTCTGGGGCGTTGGAAGGAAATCAGTGATGTGATTTTTTAAGGGGCAATATGACATTTGTGCACTTCTCGAGACCAAAATCAAGTCTGATCGGATGCTTCAACGAAGGACGGCTACTCATTGGCAACAGGTTAATAATCTTCTTCTGTGCAATATGGCTCGTATTTGGGTACGGTGGGACAGCCGTCAATGGGATGGAGATATTATTCATGTCTCCGAACAGATGATTGTAATTCTCTTCAGAAATAAAGGAGGATTTCAGATGATATATGGTGCCATCTATGGCCATAATGATAGAAGACGTAGAGAGGAGTTGTGGAAAGAGATTACGCACGTCAGCGTCCTTGCGAACAATCACCACAAATTGCCTCTCATCCTTACGGGTGATTTTAATGCTCTTCTATATCGACATGAGAAAGTTGGAGGTAGAGAGGTTCCTGAAGGGAGTATGCAGGACTTTTGTGCTTGTTTACTTCAGTCTGGACTGCAACCTTTAGAGCGATCGGGACATGTATGGACTTGGAATAATAAAGCAGTTCGCACAAGAATAGCCTGCCAACTTGATCGAGCTCTGGGAAATCAGTTCTGGTTTCAAACTTTTCCTGAAGCGAAAGCAGAAGGTTTACCAGCAGGGACTAGCGATCATTCTCCGATTTGCGTCCGTCTCTTGCCATCTACTCGCACCCGTCCGAGGCCGTTTAGATACAACAACAAATGGCATTATATAGATGGATATATGGAGGTGGTTCGCAGGGGGTTATCTACAGAAGTCCAAGGTAACACACAGTTTCGGTTGGTATCTAAACTGAAGGGGATTAAACAAGCACTTAAAGCTTGGAACTTGCAATTGCCTCAACCGGACCTGCATGAGGAGGAAAAGAAACTGGTGGCAGTTCAGAACAGTCTTCAAGAGGATCTGGTGAACGAAGACCTGGCTCGGGAAGAACGGGAGCTCGTGGATAGAGTTGGGCGGTTGAGAATGCTGCAGGAAGTTGAGATGGCTCAACAGGCTAAGTGCCAATGACTTCAGCAGGGAGACCAATGCACGAAATTCTTCTATGATATAGTGAGGATGCGACAACACCGTAATGGTATTTCTCGGCTTATCGATCCATCGGGTCAAGAGCTGACATCAAATGAAGACATCCAACAGGAGGCGGTTAGGTATTATTCTGAACTTTACAATCAAGTTGATTATCTAACTTCGTTTCCTACTATTATATACAAGAAGCTTGTGTCGCATGAGGGGAATAACTTGATGTGTGCGAGGATTGAAATGGCGGAATTGGATGATATCATCAAGTGGGCAGCTCCTGATAAAGCCTCGGGACCAGATGGATTTAGTAGTCTGTTCTACAAAATTTATTGGGAAGACATCAAACACCAGGTGCTGGAGATGGTGCGAGACTTCTTTGATAATCAGTGTCTCCTGAAGGAATTGAACCACACATTCCTTACTATTATTCCTAAGAAGGAAGGCGCTACGTTGATGGCGGATTTCAGACCAATAGCCTGCTGCAACTTCTTATACAAAATCATTACACATCTTATGTGTCGGAGGATGGAAAAAGTGATACAGGGTTTAATTTCCTTCAACCAAGCGGCTTTTATCAAAGAGCGCTCCATCGCAGATCACAATCTGCTAGCTCATGAGCTTGTACGGAATTTTAATAAACCTGGTGGCAACCGATCTTGCATCAAATTGGATCTTCGAAAAGCGTATGATTCTATTAATCGGGATTTCATATGTCATATCATGCTGGAAATGGGTTTCTCTGAAGCTTGGGTGGCTATGGTTCGTGAGTGTATCTCGACCCCAACCTTCTCGGTCCTTGTCAAAGGAATTCCTTGTGGTTTCTTTCATAGTAACCGAGGTATTAGACAGGGGGACCCGCTTTCTCTACATCTGTTTACCATAGTTATGGAGTACTTTACTCAACTAATGGAGATTGCGGAAGTCCAAGGGAGGATTACTCCAATACAGAAGCACATTAAACCGAGTGTCACCCATCTGATATATGCTGATGATTTGCTTGTTTTTATTGAGCCTTCTAACAGGGGCCTGGCGGCATTGGAGCAGATTCTGACAGAGTTTGGGACGGCGACTGGTCTCAAGATTAACAAAGAAAAAAGCAACATTTATTTCAATAAATTTAGCTCTAACAAAGACGCTAAAGCTGCTATCATTGGGGTGGATAGAGGCGAACTGACTATAAAATACTTGGGTTTACCTCTCATTATCAATTATGTAATGCCCCGCTCCGCACGAGGCATTTGGTTGGCTTGTTGGATGCTATCAAGATGTTGGACCGTAACTTAAGTTGGGAATCAGGAGAATCGAGACTGATGCAGTCTCTCTTAGCTGGCTAGACGGAATGGGTATTGGAACGTGGCTCGCTGGTGGAGCTACGCTTAGTAGAATTATGGGTGAGTGGAACTGTCCTTCCTCCTCCTTACTCCTTCATACTTAATAAATGAAGTATTGAAATGCTATGAATTGTCCCTAAATGTCCCATGTTTTAGTTGCTGAATAATAGAGATACCTATGTTGAGAATTATTGAAATGTACAACACAATTGAGCTGCTAATATGATTTGAGGCCTGAGAATGAATTGATAACATTGCCCCTTATGCTTAACGCTGCCGAAACAAGTAGATAATTGAATAATGAGATGCCTTATGAATGATGGAATAAGAAATGAACTGGCTATGCTATCGAACCAATAAACTGAATGAAACACTAGAATCATGTACTCTCTGTATATCTGTTGCAAGAATATAAAATGCTGCCTGTCCCTTATAAGAAATGAATGAATGAATAAATGTCCCTATGAGATGAATGAATGTTACGTTCCTCTTAAGAAAGGAATGATATGAGATACGTTGCAATGAAGCAATGAATGAGAAATGATAAAGCTGGGATCATTGAGATCACCAAATGAAAGATGGTAATGATAAAATGAATAAGTCATTGAATATGACTAATGATGCACTGTTGCCTTTACTTTCCTTAATATATTTTACCATGCGATTTTGTTCACAATCGAGTCAGACACGCATTCGCATGGTCATGGACAACTTGTATACAAGGTTTGAGTAATAATTTCCTCGAACGGTTCCTAGGGCCCTGGGGACCGATTCGACCTAGGAGGAAATAATGATGAGTGCTATGGGGGCACGGATAAGGCAGGCTGGCATAGAGGCTCGCCACCTACTATGCTGACCACATTATCTTAAAATGAAATAAAATGAAATGAAGAGAGTCCATATGGTTTAACAACACCAGTGACCATATAGTCAGGATGCATGCTAATGAATGTTTTGTGCAGGCAGCGTAAGTATATCTGATAACCTGTATTTGATGCAGGTATGAGAAGTCGGCTATTGGTAAGAATCACATAATTGTGATATTGTATATATATTGGTTCAACTTGCCTGCTTAACATGCTAAATGAAAGAATGCTGTGTTGTTGCCTTTAAGAAATGAGACTTTATAACATGCTCAACATGTTAAATACGAATTTGGTAATGCATTGCCTTTTACATCAATGCCATAACCTGTTGAATGATAACACCAAGTATGCTAAAGGATGCCTTCAGAAAGTATTTCCATAATATGCTCAACGTGTTAACTCAATGTTGCTTAGATGATGCCTTACACAAAGAAATGCTATACCATGCTAAGACATGTTTACTTACTTCAATGATTCTGCTCAAGAACTGTAAACTGATGCTAGGCCCCAAGTAGAAAGATCATTCTAATAAATGCTGCTTAAATGATTACCTAAATGTTGGTTTAGGCGAGTGGGTTGGATTCTGCTCGCCAGTACATAGATGATGTACTGACCCACATTTTGTGGGCAGGTGCTCGTGCTTGGAATATTCTACACACGAAGATTGGCTTGATTGGTCCCGCGGCATCGAAGATTTGTTGGGCATACAGAAGCTCTCCTTGTACAAGATGATGTCTTCTGTTTATAAAGGGCATAATGTATGGAATATTATAATCAGTTGTACCAGTGAGATTGTAAGCCAAGTCAGTATATCGAGTTGTAATCCAATGTATCCAAGTATCAAATGTAAACTTTGTAGCATTGCTCAGTTGGCTTTCAATGTAAAGTGAGATTGGTTGTAAGCATTGTACTTCAATACAAGTCTTGTACTTTTCTTCAGTTATCAATCAAGAGAACAAAGTTCTATATGTCTCTGTGTGACTTCAAGTTGTCCTTTTATCTCCGCTGCTATAAAAAAATAATATACTTCTACTCAATGAGAAATATTGTCCTCATATACTTTAATTTATCTGCTTCTGTCGCTGCGATGTGTTCCTATTTGAAGAAAATCGATTATGTACCATCTTTGCCTTGTACAAGTGCAATACCAGACTTGTACGGCATCACGCCCAAGCGAGGACGATCGATTCCAAGAGATAAAATATGTGAATAAATGACTCTACGAATCGGGGCGTGACAAATTGGTATCAGAGCACGGCTTTACGTCCTTGGTCTCTTCTTCGATTCGTTTCAAATCAAAAGTTGCATCGACGATTAACTAAAGTTGCTTCCGCGATCACTCAACGTTGCTTCCGCGATTAAATCAAAGATTGCTTTCGCGATTATGCTATTGATGTTTTGTAATCATCCTATGTTATTTGTGTCTGAAAGATCGTTGACCCTCTTGGCTACTGACTGGATGTTCCATACAATAAGTCTATATACATTGTGATGCCTCTGAATGAATGATTGTTGTTGGTTTGGACACAAATAATCCAACAATGACTCGATGCCATAGTATGCTATGTTGTGAATGCTGTTAGGAATGTGGGAACATAGAAAAGTGGCTATGTATGCTGTAACAAGTTGAGAATTAAATGTGATGTTGGGAAAGAATTGTGAATGAAATAATTGATGGATGAGTTTGACATAACTAGTGAGTCGACTCAGGGGTGATGGCTAGTACTTTGAGACCCTAAGAATGTTGGCTTAGGATATTGAGACCCCGAGATGTTGGTTAAGTATTGTGATCATTATAGATCACGAATGTCCGGAATAGATTGAGTTGGTATTGTTTAAGGATGGCTTCATTTCTGAGTGGTATATTGCCTCTACCACCTCAGAACGAGATGTATGTTGACCCTTTCCATAGGATAGCAAGGAGACTATCTGTGGGTACTGGGTAGTACTGAGACTTAGCTGGAAGTCATGTATTGTTGCTAGATGACTCGAGTGTCCCTTGACGGTGATGATGTGGGGTAGCGAGATTGTCGAAAATTATAATCGGTGTCTTGGTTAAAAATTGTTTAGTCGAGTGATGACTCAGACTGGTAAGACAGTTAGTATGCTATGGGTAAATGAATTTGGATAGAGAATGTTTTGGCTTAGAATATCTGAATGTTGATTTCGATTGGTTGGATGCAAATTATATGTGGCTAATACAAAGTTGGTTGCTAAGCTGGAAGTTTTGAAAATATTGTCGGTGAACCAAAAGAATATTAGAGGTCTATGCCTTGACCCTACGGTATAATAGATGTCAATCCATCTTGATCACCAAAGGATAGTCATTGTATATGTGCATGTATGCTGAAGAATTGAATTGTACCAGAAAAGTAACAAAGTAGCAAATCGGAATATTTGTGTTGAATAAAGAATGGTTAGTTGATACATGAACTGTCGGATTGAATGGAATGAACAACGCGACCCTTGCTGCATGAGAATTTAGAATGCCCATAAGATAGTTTGATGTTTAAGAAACGAATGGGATTGAGAAATTACAAACGTGTTGGATAATGTCGGTATATGTGACTGACGGTTGTGATATAGATTGTTGGCTTATGACTTAGTGGTGTGACTCTGTCATACAGATCAAATAGTATGATTCCATAGTTATGTTAAGACTAACGGAATTGAAGACCCTTGAATAGTTAGCCTTAGCTTATGGGTTCGTGTGAGTACAAAAAAATTGGAATAGAAAGTGGATCATTGGGAATTTACTTGATAGATTATTAGAATGATGTGAATCGTATGTCAGATTGGGAATTGACTGTAATGTTGATAGATCAATCTTGGTTGATTATTGGGTAAGTCTAGAGTGAGCCTCTGTGGGAATTATTTCCTTGAGGAAGACACTAGATAGATAGACTTGACCCTAGAAACCGTGGGCTGCATGAACAATTGGTGGCATAGCCAACAATGGCGATTAGTTATTCAGACTGAATGGAAACCCATAGGTTTGGGTAGAGTTCCTTAGAACTGTTGGTTTCTTGTTGGTCTTAAGAATAAGAAACTAGTATAACCCTAGTAGCCGTCCACTCTAGGGAAGTCACCTGAAAGATTAAGTTTAGCTGGCAGTGTAGCTAACCTTAGAGATTGACAGAATAATAGGTGACCATTGGAGACCCATAGGATGACCTTGTGGCATTGAACGAGAGATGGTGGTAATGAGTATTGACCTAAGGGAATGTATGCTTCAACTTGTGCCTTAAGAGATGTTTGACCCTTGAAGATTAAGTGGGAATTACAATCGTAAGGTAAGACTTGAGTGTACCTATAGTCGGGTAGCTAAGTTAACCTTGACTATTGCATAGAATTATACCCTGACTCGGATAATCGATAGTGGGTGGCGCCGGATTGTGTCTTATAGAAGGATGAATTACCTCGGTGAGAAATATTGTTGGATTTGGGAAGGAATATGATTGCATGTGTGAACTCATTATATGATTGGCTCTAAGTTAGACCCTTGATCGAATGTTGGAAATGTTATGCTTGGATAGAGAGCTTAACCAAGTTGTCCCTGATATTAAGTATTGTGGCCTGGAAGATAGTGATTGTGGCAAAGTGAAGGAGGTAATAAGTCAATTGAAAGGATGCTAAGTCGGATTTGGAAAGAGAGTTATGTTATGGCTGATCGAATCGCACTAACATGGAAGTTGGTTGAAGTACATATATTTTGGGGACGCCTAAAATATGTGTATGGATCCAACCGAAGTGATAGATTGCGACTGAGATAATATTATGGGAAGAGTTTATCGCACTAGCGCAGATTTTGGCTGAAATACATATGTTTTGGGGATGTCTAAAATATGTGTATGGATCCAAATGAAGTGATATGTTACAACCAAGATAGAATGCAAGGAAAAATGTTGGTGAATCAATGAAAAGTGCAAGTATTGGGAAAAAAGAAAGATGGATTGAATCGTTGATGGATTTAAATGGTACAGTTGGATAGCTATTTTGAGATGACCGAGTATGCTGAAATGAATATTGAATTGAAGCTGAATGAATAACTCGTTGTGACTAAGTGAATCCAGTAGAAGAGTTATTTCCTTAAGTTTCGAGGACGAAACTTTTTCTGAGTGGTATATTATGTAATGTCCCGCTCCGCACGAGGCATTTGGTTGGCTTGTTGGATGCTATCAAGATGTTGGACCGTGACTTAAGTTGGAAATCAGGAGAATCGAGACTGATGCAGTCTCTCTTAGCTGGCTAGACGGAATGGGTATTGGAACGTGGCTCGCTGGTGGAGCTACGCTTAGTGGAATTATGGGTGAGTGGAACTGTCCTTCCTCCTCCTTACTCCTTCATGCTTAATAAATGAAGTATTGAAATACTATGAATTGTCCCTAAATGTCCCATGTTTTAGTTGCTGAATAATAGAGATACCTATATTGAAAATTATTGAAATGTACAACACAATTGAACTGCTAATGTGATTTGAGGCCTGAGAATGAATTGATAACATTGTCCCTTATGCTTAACGCTGCCGAAACAAGTAGATAATTAAATAATGAGATGCCTTATGAATGATGGAATAAGAAATAAACTGGCTATGCTATCGAACCAATGAACTGAATGAAACACTAGAATCATGTACTCTCTGTATATCTGTTGCAAGAATATGAAATGCTGCATGTCCCTTATAAGAAATGAATAAATGAATAAATGTCCCTATGAGATGAATGAATGTTACGTTCCTCTTAAGAAAGGAATGATATGAGATACGTTGCAATGAAGCAATGAATGAGAAATGATAAAGCTGGGATCATTGAGATCACCAAATGAAATGATGGTAATGATGAAATGAATAAGTCATTGAATATGACTAATGATGCACTGTTGCCTTTACTTTCCTTAATATATTTTACCATGCGATTTTGTTCACAATCGAGTCGGACATGCATTCGCATGGTCATGGACAACTTGTATACAAGGTTTGAGTAATAATTTCCTCGAACGGTTCCTAGGGCCCTGGGGACCGATTCGGCCTAGGAAGAAATAATGATGAGTGCTATGGAAGCACGGATAAGGCGAGGTGGCATAGAGGCTCGCCACCTACTATGCTGACCGCATTATCTTAAAATGAAATGAAATAAAATAAAGAGAGTCCATATGGTTTAACAACACCAGTGACCATGTAGTCAGGATGCATGCTAATGAATGTTTTGTGCAGGCAGCGTAAGTATATCTGATAACCTGTATTTGATGCAGGTTTGAGAAGTCGGCTATTGGTAAGAATCACATAATTGTGATATTGTATATATATTGGTTCAACTTGCCTACTTAACATGCTAAATAAAAGAATGCTGTGTTGTTGCCTTTAAGAAATGAGACTTTATAACATGCTCAACATGTTAAATACGAATTTGCTAATGCATTGCCTTTTACATCAATGCCATAACCTGTTGAATGATAACACCAAGTATGCTAAAGGATGCCTTCAGAAAGTATTTCCATAATATGCTCAACGTGTTAACTCAATGTTGCTTAGATGATGCCTTACACAAAGAAATGCTATACCATGCTAAAACATGTTTACTTTCTTTAATGATTCTGATCAAGAACTGTAAACTGATGCTAGGCCCCAAGTAGAAAGATCATTCTAATAAATGCTGCTTAAATGATTACCTAAATGTTGGTTTAGGCGAGTGGGTTGGATTATGCTCGCCAGTACATAGATGATGTGCTGACCCACGTTTTGTGGGCAGGTGCTCGTGCTTGGAATGTTCTACACACGAAGATTGGCTTGATTGGTCCAGCGGCATCGAAGATTTGTTGGGCATACAGAAGCTCTCCTTGTACAAGATGATGTCTTCTGTTTATAAAGGACATAATGTATGGAACATTGTAATCAGTTGTACCAGTGAGATTGTAAGCCAAGTCAGTATATCGAGTTGTAATCCAATGTATCCAAGTATCAAATGTAAACTTTGTAGCATTGCTCAGTTGGCTTTCAATGTAAAGTGAGATTGGTTGTAAGCATTGTACTTCAATACAAGTCTTGTACTTTTCTTCAGTTATCAATCAAGAGAATAAAGTTCTATATGTCTCTGTGTGACTTCAAGTTGTCCTTTTATCTCCGCTGCTATAAAGCAATAATGTACATGGTATAAAGATGGATATCCTATGTTCGCCGAAAGATGAAGGTGGTGTTGGGTTATATTCTATCTGGACTCTTAGAGAAGTGGCGGCCATGAGACTTGTCTGGAAGTTCATCACTGGCAAGTCCCTATGGGCAAGGTGGATGGCGGCCAAATATGTGAAAGATATCAACTTCTGGGCTATGCAGTCTAAAAGTAATGCTTCTGTGACTTTTAAGATATCCTGCTGTATCGAGAGAAGATATTGCCTCACATAAAGAGGATTATGAAAGATGGGAACTCAACGGATCTATGGTTCGATCCCTGGATTGAGCATAAAAGCTTAGCGGATCTTAGCGGTAGTATTGTTTCGGGAAGAACTCGGGTTGGTGTTCCGGTGAGTACCATCATTGAAGATGGGTGTTGGCGACCGGAGAAACATAGAGCTGTTAGACGCTTTAGTGCGGCCAATCAAAGCACAACAATAGACATTTCGTTGGAAGAGGATAGCTGGGCGTGGATGGGCTCTTTAGATGGGAAGTTTCATCACCGAATAGCTTATGACAATTCTCGAGTTGTTCATGACAACGTTGCTCACACTGAGTTCATATGGGCGAAAGGTGTACCGCGCAAAATGCAATACTGTATGTACAAAGTTATGAAGGGTCAGTTGGCCACCAGAGATCGCTTACGACGTTTTGGGGTCAGCATTCCAAGTGCTGAATGCATGATGTGCCGCCAGGAAGAAGAAAGCATTACGCATTTGTTCTTCCAATGTGACGCATCATGGAGAATTTGGATGCTACAAGCACATAAGCTGCTGATTATCAATGGGAAAATAAGGAATCTCGAGGAGATTATTGAGACCTTCCAGAGACTACGGAATAATGGTAGTCTATGGTTCAAGGAGGCTAGAATCAGGCTGGCTTCGACAGTATGGCATATTTGGAAAGAGCGAAATAGGCGGATATTCGAACAGAGTAGCACGTCGGAGATTGGTGTTAGCCATAACATAGAGAATGATGTCAAAATGCTGATGGGGAATTAAATTTGTATCTTTGTATCTGAAAATTTTTCTTTTATCAATGGAATTACCTTCTTCAAAATATATATATATATATATATATATATATATATATATATATATATATATATATATATATTGGAAAAGGTAATTAATTTATTTAAAAAAACTCGGAAAACATACACTTAGTTGGTACTCTTTGGCACCCTCATACATAATACATCATGTTCGATGTTGAGGACCAATCCTCTAATCGAGTTGTATTTATATTCAAAAACTCGAGCGTTTTGCTCTCTCCACACGTGCCAGACAGCTGCTGCCAGTCTAATTCTAGCTTCAGTGTACCACTCCAGCCCCCTGTGCTTGCCAGACATGACGAAGCGAACCGCATCCTCGTACCCCACATCACTTGGGAGACTAACTCCTAACTTCAACTCTTGCATCCGCAGAATTTCTCTGGCTACCGCGCACCCAAAGAAAAGATGGCTGGCTGTCTCGGCCTGCTGCCAGCATAAAACGCAACTATTATTCAGGTTAAGGAAATATATATATATATATATATATATATATATATATATATATATATATATATATATATATATATTTTTTTTTTTTTTTTTTTTTTTCTTTTTTCTTTTTTTAAAAAACCAAAGCCGGTGGACGACTCCACCCGACCTTGGCCCGGAGGCCGTGGCCACCGCCACCCAGCCACCTCCGTGGGAGGGAGGGCTCGAACCCGGCCCTCACCCCCGGTGCACGATGGTGTTACCAGTACACCACGACTCGATGTGCATATATATATATATATATATATATATATATATATATATATATATATATATATATATATAATATATATATATATATATATATATATATATATATATATATTTTTTTTTTATTTATATATATATATATATATATATATATATATATATATATATATATATATATATATATGCAAATGACCTCTAGCCTAGTGGTTAAGAGAGATGCATGCGGCCCGAGTGGTCAGGATTTTGAATCCCAGTGGAAGCGATTCCAGAAACAATTTACCTGGTTCCAAATATATATATATATATAAAAAAAAAAAAAAAAAAAAAAATATATATATATATATATATATATATATATATATATATGAGTGACTACATATTGTTCTAATGAAAAAGCATAAACAAAATTCGTGGGCAACACCCGGGACCTAACACCTAAGGTGCGGGTCTAGGAGGGGTAGTCATTTTGGCTAAAATCAATGATCTTTCTGTCTATACATAGGTTTACACTTCTTGTAAATTGCATCTCTCTCAAATTAATAAATGACGGTTTATAAGGAAAAAAAATTCTTCAAAATTGTGTTCTTAATTTATAGTTTTGTTTGATTTCTACATTGTACTAACGACGATTACATAAAATCAAGCAAAATAAAAATGGCAATTACATAAAATCAAGCAAAAATATAAATACTATTATTATTTTAACCGAGATTTTCCTAATGCATGCACTTGTGTAGAGAATGTATGAATCCCAATCCTAAACTATTACCAAAGAAATTCATTAGTTGTATAAAAAATTTACATGTGAAATCCCTTACAAGCATACTCAATGATTACCATCTTGTTATTAGCAATAGCATTAAATCAAAAACTCACATTCTTATCAGGCGTAAGCGAATCATAAAATAAGACTTTGTCCACTCATTCAGATCAATCGTCTTCTGTTCTAGAACCAGCAATCCGATCTCTCTGTCTATCTAGTGCCTTCGCGGAGCGGGACACTACAGCTGGCAGAGATGTACGTGCATCAGATAGTCAGATTGTACGGAGTTCCGGTGAGCATAGTCTCGGATCGGGATAGTCGTTTCACTTTCCACTTCTGGAGGAGTTTGCATACTAGCTTGGGCACTCAACTCAAGTTCAGTACCGTGTATCACCCCCAGACAGACGGTCAGTCAGAGAGGACCATCCAGACACTCGAGGATATGCTTCGCACTTGTGTGTTAGACTTCGGGGGATCTTGGGAGGACCATTTCCACCTGGTAGAGTTTGCTTACAACAACAGCTATCATGCCAGTATAGAAATGTCGTCATTTGAGGCTCTATATGGACGGTGATGTCGCACTCCTTTGTCATGGGACGATGTCGACGAGAGAGTTTTACTTGGCCCAGAGATGGTGGTGGATGCAACAGAGAAGGTTAGGTTGATCAGGGATAGACTTCGGGTGGCTCAGGACAGACAGCGGCATTGGGCCGATAGCTACCGGAGACCGCTAGAGTTCGAAGTTAGTATCAGTTTTTCTATTTGTACTTTCTTGTGATTGTTTGCTTTAGGGTATTGTATTGAGTCTTGTCTTATTTCTAGGTTGGCAATATGGTGTTCCTGAGGATTTCTCCGACACGGGACACGATTCGCTTTGGCCGAGACGGGAAGCTTAGTCCGTGCTTCATCGGACCTTTCACTATTTTTGAAAGGGTCGTTGCAGTGACCTATCGACTAGACTTGCCGCCTACGCTCAAGGGAGTTCATAAGATGTTCCATGTGTCGCGCTGAGACGGTACGTGGCAGATCCTGGCCATGTATTGGATCATTATGCGATAGAGGTGGGGCCTACTCTCAACTATACAGAGCAGCCTGTGGAGATTCTGGATCGTCGAGAGAAGGTGCCCCGGAACCAGGTTATATCCTTGGTTTGTGTTGCATGTAGGCATCACTCTCCAGTAGAGTCTACCTGAGAGAGAGAGACGAGATGCGGGAGCGTTACCCTTATCTCTTCGAACCTTGATGTATTATTCTCTTTATTCTTGCTTGTGTTCCTTGCGCTAGTTTTTTCTAATTTCGTGGACGAATTTTTTTTTAGGAGGGTAGATTTGTCACCTCCACTATCCTAGATAGGACTATTTAGTCATTTATATTATTTTATTATTTCAATATTTATTTAGATTTTTTTGTTAGTATAATTACCTTGATGGTTAAATAATTATTTTTAAAGATAAATATATATATATATATATATATATATATATATATATATATATATATATATATATATATATATATATATATATATATAAGTTTTATTTATAAATTTTTTAATATATTTAATAAAAATAAGATACAAAATATTTAGTTTTATTTATAAATAATTTCAAAATTTCTATGTATTTATTATTATTATTATTATTATTATTATTATTTTATATATATATATATATATATATATATATATATATATATATATATATATATAAACTATGAAATTTACTATAAGCCGAACATCCAAAAGAGCACGGAAAGGCCTCCTACTCTCTGCGGGTTCAACAGAGTAATCTTCTCCAGTTGCCTCGACACGACATCTCCCTTGTATTCCTCACCCATATCAAGTGTCTTCAACACACGACGAGCCAATAGCAGACCACTACAATATGCTGCAGCATAATTGGTGAGACCCACTTCAAGACCATAGTGGGTGGGGGTAGCTGGCTCATGGGCATATGCTGCAGCAAGGACCATATCACCAGCAATAGTTGCACATATTATTTGTGCAGTAACATCTTTGTTGGTTAAACGGACAACAAATCGATACTTGGCATTATTGTATTTGTTCTTGTCCTGATTAATCAGACGAATTCTCGCACGGTAATCAGTCTTTCCCTCTCTCCTGCGCTTGTACTTCACTTGAAACCTCTTAAAGTAAACCTTCGACTTCTGGGCTTTTACGAAAACCATTGCAGCAAGAGAGTTTCTGCTCCGCTCCTGGCCGACACAAGTGAAAAAGTATATATATATATATATATATATATATATATATATATATATATATATATATATATATATATATATATATATATATATATATATATATATATATATGGGAGCGGATCAAAAGTTCTCCTTAGAAAACCTCCTAAAAACCCCCCTCACTCTAATTCGTAATATTAATGTTAAAATTAATGTTAATATTAATTTTGTTTATTTTTTATATTAATGTTAATGTTAATGTTAATATTAATGTTAATGTTAATGTTAATGTAATATTAATTTTAATGTTAAGTTTAATGTTAATTTTAGTATTTAATGTTAATATTAACATTAATATTAACATTAAATTACGGATTAGAGTGAGAGGATTTTTTAGGGGGTTTTCAAAGGGGGGCTTTTGATCCGCTTCCTATATATATATATATATATATATATATATATATATATATATATATATATATATATATATATATATAACGAAGACATTTTATTGAAAAGGTAAAGGGGGCTCACGAAAAGCGTTACAGACAGGTACAGGGCCAAAAAACAAAAGGACCCCGTTAAGCAAGGTAAGAAAATGAAAATGATGAAATTCGAGATTTCGAAATTTCGGGAAGATAAAATTTCGAAGATAAAATTGGGAGAACAAAATAGTTGGCTGAAGAAGACTAGTACGGCTGTCAACGGTTTACGGAAAAGAAAGGCAATTCCTGCCAATTACCAACGCGACTTTGGAATTTCTTCCGTATGCCGATCAACTAGAATAAAGACACTCCAACTATCCGTAAAACACAAACTTCCGTCATGAAGACCTTACAACAACTAAGCTGAATAGTAAAATTAGTTACATATCAAACAGGCAGTGAAGTATGACGTACCTACTCCTGAGCCGTCATGGCTCTGATACCAAAGTGCGGAAGCAGAGGAGCAGAAGAGGCAGAAGAAAATCTTTTATTAAGCACACAGTAGTAGTACAACACACAGTAGTAGTACAAGCTTGCAGAAAAGGAAGGAAATAAAAAAACTGAACTAAAAATTGCACACCATAAAAGAGGACGCAGCCCCTTATTTATACATAACTCATTGATGTAATGAGTCCGCCATCTGTCGGTTACCAGGCCATCTGTCGGTACCAAAGCTGATCTGTTGGTAGGAGAGCGTCGGTCGACTTTACTTTAAGAAAAGTAAAGGAATCGTCTTTACTTTAAGTCACTTTCAAAACTTATATATATATATATATATATTATATATATAATCTATATATATATTATAATCTATATATATATATATATATATATAAAGGAGTGGTTAGTTAATGGGTTTTATTTATTATATAATTATATATATGTATATGTTTGTATGTGTATGTATATATAAATATATGGTTGTATATATATTTTATATATATATATATATATATTTTTTTATTTGTATATATATATATTTTATATATATAATATCTATATATATCTATATATATATATATAATATATATATATAATATATATTTATATATATATATATATAAATACACATTATATATGTGTGTGTGTGTGTGTGTGTGTGTGTGGTGTGTGTGTATATAATATAATATATACATACACATATATATATATATATAATATATATATATATATATATATATATATATATATATATATAAATGTGTATGTATATATATATATATATATAATACACACACACACATATATATATAATATCATATATATATATATATATATATATATATATATATATATATATATATATATATATATATATATATATATTCAAATTTAGTTAATGAAAGAAAGTAAAAAACAAAAAACAAAGCAACCAACACACACAAATGCACACAGACACACCAGCAGCTTAGCCGAGCCCCCCCCCCCCCTCTTTTCTTATAAACCCGAGCCCCAAGGGCTTCAGCTGTCACGCCCCGATTCGTAGAGTCGTTTATTCACATATTTTATCTCTTGGAATCGATCGTCCTCGCTTGGGCGTGATGCCGTACAAGTCTGGTATTGCACTTGTACAAGGCAAAGATGGTACATAATTGATTTTCTTCAAATAGGAACACATCGCAGCGACAGAAGCAGATAAATTGAATTTAATGAGGACAATCTTTCTCATTGAATAGAAATAGATCACTTCTTTATAGCAGCGAAGATAAAAGGATAACTTGAAGTCACACAGAGATATATAGAACTTTATTCTCTTTATTGATAATTGAAGAAGAGTACAAGACTTGTATTGAAGTACAATGCTTACAACCAATCTCACATTACATTGAAAGCAAACTGAACAATGTTACAAATCTTACATTTGATATTTGGATACATTGGATTACAACTCGATATACCGACTTAGCTTACAACTCACTGGTACAACTGATTACAATGTTCCATACATTATGTCCTTTATAAACAGAAGACATCATCTTGTACAAGGAGAGCTTCTGTATGCCCAACAAATCTTTGATGCCGTGGGACCAATCAACCCAATCCTCGTGTGTAGAACATTCCAAGCACGAGCACCTGCCCACAAAACGTGGGTCAGCACATCATCTATGTACTGGCAAGCAGAATCCAACCCACTCGCCTAAACCAACACTAACTGGTCAATTTTAGCAAGCATTTAATAGAATAATCTTTCTACTTGGGGCCTAGCATCAGTTTACAGTTCTTGAGCAGAAATATTGAAGTAAGTAAACATGTCTTAGCATGGTATAGCATTTCTTTGTGTAAGGCATCATCTAAGCAACATTGAGTTAACACGTTGAACATATTATGGAACTACTTTCTGAAGGCATCGTTTAGCATACTTGGTGTTATTACTCAACAGGTTATGGCAATGATAAAAAAGGCTATGCATTAGAAATCCACATTTAACATGAGCATGTTATAGAGTCTCTCATTTTAAAGGCAACAACACAGCATCATATCATTTAGCAATATTTAGCAGGTAAGTTGAACCAACATATACAATATCACAATTATGTGATTCCTTACCGATAGCCGACTTCTCATACTTGCATCAAATATAGGTTATCAGATATACTTACTCTGCCTGCACAAAACATTCATTAGCATCCATCCTGACTACATGGTCACTGGTGTTGTTAAACCATATGGACTCTTTTCATTTCATTTCATTTCAAGATAATACGATCAGCATAGTAGGTGGCGAGCCTCTATGCCACTCCGTCTTATCCGTGCCCCTATAGTACTCATCATTATTTCCTCCTAGGCCGAATCGGTCCCCAGGGCCCTAGGAACCGTTCGAGGAATTTAAAACTCAAACCTTGTATACAAGTTGTTCATGACCATGCGAATGCGTGTCCGACTCGATTGTGAACAAAATTGCATGGTAAAATATATTAAGGAAAGTAAAGACAACAGTGCATCATTAGTCATATTCAATGATTTATTCATTACCATCATTTCATTCGGTGATGTCAACGATCCCAGCTTTATCATTTCTCATTCATTGCTTCATTGCAACGTATCTCATATCATTCCTTTCTTAAGAGGAATGTAACATTCATTCATTTCATAGGGACATTTATTCATTCATTCATTTCTTATAAGGGACAGGCATCATTTCATATTCTTACAACAGATATACAGAGATTACATGATTCTAGTGTTTCATTCAATTCATTGGGTCGATAACATAGCCAGTTCATTTCTTATTCTATCATTCATAAGGCATCTCACTATTCAAGTTTCTACTTGTTCCGACAGTGTTAAGCATAAGGGGCAATGTTATCAATTCATTCCCAGGCCTCAAATCACATTAGCAGTTCAATGTGTTGTACATTTTAATAATTCTCAACATAGGCATCTCTATTATTCAGCAACTAAAACATGGGACATTTAGGGACAATTCATAGCATTTCAATACTTCATTTATTAAACATGGAGGAGTAAGGAGGAGGAAGGACAATTCCACTCACTTGCATAAAATAGTCTTCCTGTTCCGATCACACACAATTCCACTAAGCGTAGCTCCACCAACGAGCCACGTTCTAATACCCATTCCGTCTAGCCAGCTAAGAGAGACTGCATCAGTCTCAATTCTCCTGATTTCCAACATAAGTTACGGTTCAACATCCTGATAGCATCCAACAAGCCAACCAAATGCCTCGTACGGAGCGGGGCATTACATAATATACCACTCAGAAAAAGTTTCGTCCTCGAAACTTAAGGAAACAACTCTTCTACTAGATTTACTTAGTCACAACGAGTTATTCATTCAGCTTCAATTCAATATTCATTTCAGCACACTCGGTCATCTTAAAATAGCTATCCAACTATACCATTTAAATCCATCAACGATTCGATCTGTCTATCTCTTTTTCAATTACTTGTAATTTCTCATTGATTCACCAACATTTTTCTTGCATTTTTATCTTGGTCGCAACATATCACTTCGTTTGGATCCATACACATATTTTAGGCGTCCCCAAAATATATGCATTTCAGCCAAAGTCCGTGCTAGTGCGATAATTTTCTCCCAAAATGTTATCTCAGTCGCAACCTATCACTTCGGTTGGATCCATACACATATTTAGGCGTCCCCAAAACATATGTACTTCAGCCAACTTCCATGTTAGTGCGATTCGATCAGCCACGATATAACTCTCTTTTCTAAACCCGACTTAACATCCTTTCAATTGACTTATTGCTTTATTCACTTTGCCACAATCACTATCTTCCAGGCCACAATACTTAATATCAGGGACAACTTGGTTAAGCTCTATACCCAAGCATAACATTTCTAACATTCGATCAAGGGTCTAACTTAGAGCCAATTATATCAAGAGTTCACAACATGCAATTATATTCCTTCCCAAATCCAACAATATTTCTCACCGAGGCAATTCATCTTTTCTAGAAGATACGATCCGACGTCACCCACTATCGATTACCCGAGTCAGGGTATAATTCTATGCAACAGTCAAGGTTAACTTAGCTACCCGACTATAGGTACATTCAAGTCTTACCTTACGATTGCAATTCCCACTTATGGCCGACATATAACTTAGAAAGGTCAACCATCTCCAAGGCATAAGTTGAAGCATAGCTTTTCTTAGGTCAATACTCATTACCACCATCTCTCATTCAATGCCACAAGGTCATCCTATGGGTCTCCAATGGTCACCTATTATTTAATCAATCTCTAAGGTTAGCTACACTTGACAGCTAAACTTAATCATTCAGGTGACTTCCCTAGAGTGGACGGCTACTAGGGTTATACTAGTTTCTTATTCTTAGGGCCAACAAGCAACCGACAGTTCTAAGGAACTCTACCCAAACCTATGGGTATCGACTCAGTCTGAATAAATATTTGCCATTGTCGGTTATGCCAACAATTGGTCATGCAGCCCACAGTTTCTAGGGTCAAGTCTATCTATCTAGTGTCTTCCTCAAGAAAATAATTTCCACAGAGGCTTACTCTAGACTTACCCAACGATCGACTAAGATCGATTTATCAACATTACGGTCAATTCCCAACCCGACATATGATTCACATCATTCTAATAATCCATCAAGTAAATTCTCAATGATCCAATTTCTATTCCAATTCCTTTGTACCCACACGAACTCATAAGCCAAGGCCAACTATTCAAGGGTCATCGATTCTGTTAGTCTCAATAGGACTATGGAACCATACTATTCGGTTTGTATGACAGAGTCACACTACTAAGTCATAAGCCAACAATCTATATCCCAACCAACAATCACCTATACCGACATTATCCAACACATTTGTAATTTCTCAATCCCATTCGTTTATCAATCATCAAACTATCTTACGGGCATTCTTAAATCTCATGCAGCAATGGTCAAGTAGTTCATCCCATTCAATCCGACAATTTATGTATCACTTAACCATCCTCTAGGCAACACAAATAGTCAAGGTGGCTACTTGTTACTTTTCTAATCCCATTAAATTTCTCAGCATACATGCACATAGGCAACGACTATCCTTTGGTGATCAAGATGGATTAACATCTATTACACCTTAGGGTCAAAGCACAGATCTCTAATATTCCTTTGATTCACCGACGATATTTCCAAAACTTTCAGCTACGCAACCAACTTTGTATTAGCCACATTTGATTTACATCCAACCAATCGAAGTCAACATTTAGATGTTCTAAGCCACAACATTCTCCAGCCAAATCCATTTACCCATAGCATACTAACTGTCTTACTAGTCTGAGTCATCACTCGACTAAACAATTTCTAACCAAGCCACCGATTACAATTTTCGACAATCTCGCTACCCCACATCATCACCGTCAAGGGACACTCGAGTCCTCTAGCCAAAATACATGACTCCCAGCTAAGTCTCGGTACTACCCAGTACCTACAGATAGTCTCATTGTTATTCTATAGAAAGGGTCAACATACATCTCGTTCTGAGGTGGTAGAGGCAATATACCACTCAGAAACGAAGCCATCCTTAAACAATACCAACTCAATCTATCTGGACATTCGTGATCTATAATGATCACAACACTTAGCCAACATCTCGGGGTCTCAGTATCACAAGCCAACATTCTTAGGGTCTCGAAAGCAGTAGCCAGCACACATGAGTCAATTCACCAGTTTCGTTGGACTCATCCATCAATTACCCCATTCACAATTCTTTTCCAACATCACTTGCAGTTCTGAACTTGTTAGAGCATCCATAGCCATTTTTCTATATTCCCACATTCCTAACAGCATTCACAACATAGCATACTATGGCATCGAATCATTGTTGGGTTATTTGTGTCCAAATCAACAACAATCATTCATTCAGGAGCATCACAATGTATTTAGACTTATTGTATGGAACATCCAATGAGCAACCAAGAGGGTTAACGAACTTTCAGACACAAGCAACATAGGATGATTACAGAACAACAACAGCATAATCGCGAAAGCAATCTTTGACTTAATCGCGGAAGCAACGTTGAGTGATCACGGAAGCAACTTTGGTTAATCGTCGATGCAACTTTGATTTGAAATGAATCAAAGAAGAGACCAAGGACGTAAAGCCATGCTCTGATACCAATTTGTCACGCCCCGATTCGTAGAGTCGTTTATTCACATATTTTATCTCTTGGAATCGATCGTCCTCGCTTGGGCATGATGCCGTACAAGTCTGGTATTGCACTTGTACAAGGCAAAGATGGTACATAATTAATTTTCTTCAAATAGGAACACATCGCAGCGACAGAAGCAGATAAATTAAATTTAATGAGGACAATCTTTCTCATTGAATAGAAATAGATCACTTCTTTATAGCAGCGAAGATAAAAGGATAACTTGAAGTCACACAGATATATATAGAACTTTATTCTCTTTATTGATAATTGAAGAAGAGTATAAGACTTGTATTGACGTACAATGCTTACAACCAATCTCACTTTACATTGAAAGCCAACTGAACAATGTTACAAAGCTTACATTTGATATTTGGATACATTGGATTACAACTCGATATACCGACTTGGCTTACAACTCACTGGTACAACTGATTACAATGTTCTATACATTATGCCCTTTATAAACAGAAGACATTATCTTGTACAAGGAGAGCTTCTGTATGCCCAACAAATCTTTGATGCCGTGGGACCAATCAAGCCAATCCTCGTGTGTAGAACATTCCAAGCACGAGCACCTGCCCACAAAATGTGGGACAGCACATCATCTATGTACTGGCGAGCAGAATCCAACCCACTCGCCTAAACCAACACTAACTGGTCAATTTTAGCAAGCATTTAATAGAATAATCTTTTTACTTGGGGCCTAGCATCAGTTTACAGTTCTTGAGCAGAAACATTGAAGTAAGTAAACATGTCTTAGCATGGTATAGCATTTCTTTGTGTAAGACATCATCTAAGCAACATTGAGTTAACACGTTGAACATATTATGGAACTACTTTCTGAAGGCATCGTTTAGCATACTTGGTGTTATCATTCAACAGGTTATGGCAATGATCAAAAAGGCTATGCATTAGAAATCTACATTTAACATGTTGAGCATGTTATAGAGTCTCTCATTTTAAAGGCAACAACACAGCATCATTTCATTTAGCAATGTTTAGCAGGTAAGTTGAACCAACATATACAATATCACAATAATGTGATTCCTTACTGATAGCCGACTTCTCATACCTGCTTCAAATACAGGTTATCAGATATACTTACTCTGCCTGCACAAAACATTCATTAGCATGCATCCTGACTACATGGTCACTGGTGTTGTTAAACCATATGGACTCTTTTCATTTCATTTCATTTCAAGATAATGCGGTCAGCATAATAGGTGGCGAGCCTCTATGCCACCCTGCCTTATCCGTGCCCCCATAGCACTCATCATTATTTTCTCCTAGGCCGAATCGGTCCCCAGGGCCCTAGGAACCGTTCGAGAAAATTAAAACTCAAACCTTGTATACAAGTTGTCCATGACCATGCAAATACGTGTCCGACTCGATTGTGAACAAAATCGCATGGTAAAATATATTAAGGAAAGTATAGGCAATAGTGCATCATTAGTCATATTCAATGACTTATTCATTTCATCATTACCATCATTTCATTCGGTGATCTCAACGATCCCAGCTTTATCATTTCTCATTTATTGCTTCATTGCAACGTATCTCATATCATTCCTTTCTTAAGAGGAATGTAACATTCATTCATTTCATAGGGACATTTATTCATTCATTCATTTCTTATAAGGGACAGGCATCATTTCATATTCTTGCAACAGATATACAGAGATTACATGATTCTAGTGTTTTATTCAGTTCATTGGGTCGATAACATAGCCAGTTCATTTCTTATTCTATCATTCATAAGGCATCTCACTATTCAAGTGTCTACTTGTTCCGGCAGTGTTAAGCATAAGGGGCAATGTTATCAATTTATTTCCAGGCCTCAAATCACATTAGCAGTTCAATGTGTTGTACATTTCAATAATTCTCAACATAGGCATCTCTATTATTCAGCACTAAAACATGGAACATTTAGGGACAATTCATAGCATTTCAATACTTTATTTATTAAACATGGAGGAGTAAGGAGGAGGAAGGACAGTTCCACTCACTTGCATAAAAGGGTCTTCCTGTTCCGATCACACATAATTCCATTAAGCGTAGCTCCACCAGCGAGCCACGTTCTTATACCCATTCCGTCTAGCCAGCTAAGAGAGACTGCATCAATCTCAATTCTTCTGATTCCCAACATAAGTTACGGTCCAACATCTTGATAGCATCCAACAAGCCAACCAAATGCCTCGTGCGGAGCGGAGCATTACATCAGCTGACCCCTTATACACGAAACCCCCTTCCTTTTATACGATAGAGAGAGAGAGAGAGAGAGATTTTTTGAGCAAACCCTAGACGCACGACCCCCCGAGCTCGCCGTCGACCCTGTGCGCCGCCCTACATGTCGGAGGTCGGCCGCACATCGTCGAAAAATGTGCACGTGTGTGACACACAGCCGCAGCACCCATTTCCAGGTACCTCTATTCTTCGTCTCGTTTCTATGCGCACACTGGACGAAATTAAGATCCGTAAATTCCTCTTTGTAGCCTATATAACCCTCTTGGAATTCTATCAAATAGATTCGTTTATTTATAACCCGATTGTTCAGGAAATCGATACGAAGTTGTCGAAAAACCATACAAAACAGGACAGTTTTAGGAACTCGATCCGCTATTTTTGAAAGTGATTTCTCGCCGATCCTTCGACTGTTTCAAAATTATGTCTGAATAGGGTTGTAGATAACCTATAGGGCTCCAGACCCCTTTTTGTAGTTGCTAATTTCATCAAGTATATGTTGAGTAATTCTTTCCCAAAAATCGAGAAAAATATTAAAAATAATTTTTGAAAACTTAGAAAAAAAACCATCGATACGGCATGCGCCCCGACAAGCTGGACGACATGGTCGCAAACCGAAAGCATCGAAAGGTGTGTATCGACTTCGCGGACGTGTGGGCTTTGACGGAATTCAAATTGGTTGCGTGTGCGTGACGAATTTGATCGTGTCACGACCCGCACCCTATATAGGGGCACGAGAACGTAACAACGCCCAGCCTACGCCGCAGTGTCGGCGGTAGAACGCTGTCCTAGGTCAATCATCTAACAATATAAAGGTACCTGTACTGTATATACACTCCTAATGGAGGTGACATAACAGAACAGTCTCAATCACATCTAAGGCAGATACAGAATAGTAAAGGTAGATAGAGATATCAAAAGCACAATGTAATACAAATAAGAGGAAGAAAATCTAAGTGTCTAAGATAACAACTCAAGAACATCCAGCTCAATACAAATCTCTAAATATAACAACATCTCAGAAGAACAACTAAAATCAAATAACAAAGCTGAAAGAAAAGTAAAGCCTAGCTATCTAGCCTAGACTCTGGGAGTAGCATCCTGTGCTGCAGCTGGATCCTCCAGAGGAACCAGGTCGCAGGTGTCATCTAAGCCTGCTCCGTAATAGGTGGTACATAGGGCCTCCTCCTCATCCTCTGTAATATTTTCAACAGGTCCAGTCAGGACAGGAGCGAGTACAGTACATCTCAACAGATCATAGCAGGTTAGAAGATATAATCATACAGTAAAGTAAGATACATGAACTGAAGAAATACAGTATGTAAACAGAGAGAGAACTGTAATAGAAATATCTACTATACATAGAGAACTAATAGTGACTAGTGAGTCAGAGTAAAATATAAACATGTGAATGGCATAGGAGATTCATGACTACAGCTAAGAGAGTAATTCATGACTACAGCTACTGGGATAATATTCACATGTCTATTTCCACTCCCCCATCCCCAATCGATACACAAAGATCTGTTCAAGTTATGTTAAGGTTCGTGAAACTTCACATGGCTCATAAAATGAGTGATACGTGAAGGTGATTCATGATGGCTCTGTGAACATGAGAGTACATGTGTCACAAGCGATTCGTGAATCAGAGGAAGCATAGAGATACGTGATGATTCATGAAACGCATAAAATATGCAATATCCGATGCTCCCGAGGAGGATAACATCTCATGAAAAGATCCATATAGTACCAATCCGTGTGACCAACGTGACAGTATCAAGTAAAGTAATTTAAAGTAGGAAAATAATTCTAAGCAGGATATGAAATGATCAGAGAATGTACTCGCCTGGTATCCTGAATGTCCGAAGAGAATATACTGTCCGAGGAGTGGTGTCTGTCTCCTATAGAACAGTACAAGTCACAACAAGTCTAAAATGATAAAATGAAGCTCTACTATGCATTCTACATGAGTCTAGGTCAAACTAGGTCAAGGTCAACTCTTGGTCAACCCTGGTCGACCAAGAAGTCACACCTAGGTCAACTATGGTCAAACTAGGTCTAACAAGTCCAATCTAGGTCAACCCTAGTCTGACTAGGTCAACACCAAGCCAAGCCGATACCAAGCCTATGCCAACCCATATATCAATATCATATATCAATATTGTAGCTCCCCTTCCCGAAATTTTTAAATATTTTATTTTATTGGTTATTTTATTTGTTAATTATTTTATAATAGGATAAATATTCTTTGTGATGTATTTCTAGGTTGCTAGGATTTTATACCATATATATGTGTGTATATATATATACATAAATATATAATTAAGTGTATATGTATATACATATAAATATATTATATGTGTGTACGTATATATAAGTATATATGATATTTCTGTGTATATGTGCATGTAGATATAAATATATTATATATAAAGGTATATGTGCATATATATAAATACGTATAGGGTATACGTGAATGTATATGTAAATATACATATATATATATATATATATATATATATATATATATATATATATATATATATATATATATATATATATATATATATATATATATATATATATATATATATATATATATATATGTATATGTAAAAAATATATATATATATATGTAAATATATATATATATATATATATATATATGGGAATGTATACGTAAATATATAAATATATGTAGATGTGTGCATATGTATATATATATATAAGTGAACCAAGATAATTATATATAGATATAGATATATATATATATAAGGAATAGAATGGAATAAGAAAGCATGTATTTGTATGTATATATCTATATACTATATAAATATTGTATTTATATATGTATACGTATATATAGGTAAATACGTGTGGGTGCGTATATACATATATATATATAGATATATACATATGTTATTATTTATAATGGAGAAAGGAATAAGAAATAAAAAAAAAAATATATATAAAAGAAGTCAAAAGCCCTAATGGAACCGAGCCCACAACAGTGAGCTCGGGCTCAGCCAGGCCTCAGCACAGCCCAGTGACCTCAGCTCGAACCCGAGCTTCCCCAGCTCGAGCGGATGAATCCCAGCCGACCCCTAGTTACAGCAGAACATATTTAACAGGTAACGATAGAGAGGAAGGGGAACTCTAGAAACCCTAAAACCCTAAGTTGATGGTACGCCACCCCTCCCCTGACCCTGGGCGACCGATCTTCGCCAGCGCCGCCGCCGCACGTCGCCGGAGACGCGCGAGAACAGCGGCCAAAGACAGCCGCACGCACAACAGGGGAGCAGCAACAGCCGGGTAACCCACTTCCTCCTCTGATTTCTCTTCGATCACGCAATCGTTTTTTCGATCCATAACTTGCTACGGATAGCCAATATAACCGAGATGAAATCCCATCAAATCGATCGAGTGCAATTCGATCGTATGGTTCAAGAATCGAGGTAGAAATTCTCGAAAAACCTAGTCCTTAAGAACAGTGTAAACACTACGAGACCCTGTTTTTGAAGCCGACTCACGAACAATACAAAAGTTTTATAAAAAAGTTTTAATCTAAGAAAGTTTAGGCAACATAGAGGCCTTCGATTTCCTTTTTGTAGTTTTTAATTACAGCTAGTGTGCGTCGAGAAATCGGCGTGTGAAAATCATCAAAAATCTATTTTCAAAATATCGAAAACCATCCACACGACGTGCGTCCCGCCATTCCGGGCGACGTGGTCGTGAACCAAAGGCATCGAAAGCTGCGTAATAGCTTCGTGGTCTTGTGGGCTTTGGCGGAATTCAAATTGGTCGCGTGTGCGCGACGAATTTGATGCGTATCCGTCGAAATTCACCGTATCGTGCACTTTGCAAATTCTCCAATTACTTTGTGCACGCGCGTCAGATCGAGACGAAACTTGCGCCAACAGAACCATATCATTTTTCTGGTCCTGTATGCCAAGTTTGGTCCAATTCTGAGACAGTTGAATTATACGTCGTTTTGCGGGCCCCACGGTCCCACTCAACGGGCGATTTTGTGCACGGCCCGCCGGAATCAAACTTTGGACATACAGTTGGGTTCATATCGAAAAACTGGATCCGTAGACATATAGTTTGATGACTTTAGAGACTGTTGACTCTGGCACGCTTTTCGGTGCAAAGCGGGTCCAACGGCGGACACCGTTTTAGCCCGAAATTACTGTTTTGCCCCTGTGTCCAGAATTGGACTTAAGGACAGGCAATCCTAGCTAATTGGACTATTCTGAGATCATTGGTATTGTCTATTTCAGCATCCGAGGACTGTTGTACGAGTTTTGACTATTGTGGCATTCTGAGTGGTTCAGGTTATCGGTTATACCAGCACAGGACCACAGGCGAGTACAGTTTATTGTCTGCATTTTGATATTGATCTTTACTATATTTCATTGATTAGTCATTGGTTATGTGATTTTTATACTCTATTATAAATTGTTGAGTCGGAAATGAGAAGTACCAAGGATGTGTGATCAGACCGTAGATATTGTAGATATCGTAGACATTGTAGATATCGTAGACATTGTAGATATCGTAGACATTGTAGATCTCGTAGACATTGTTTATTTTTATGCAGTAGATCTCATAGACATTGTTTATTTTTATGCAGTAGATCTCGTAGACATTGTTTATTTTTATGCAGTAGATCTCGTAGACATTATTTATTTTATGCAGTAGATCTCGTAGACATTGTTTAAATTCTGCAAGTAGATATCGTAGACCGTACGGTGTAGCACCCCAGACCGATCACATGTCAAAGGTACTTCTAACAGTTGGGGGAAAGTAATTTGTGTCTATTATTTGCTATTGGTTTTCTGTATTTCTTGTTTATTTTCAAAACTCATGATTGATGTCTAACCTTTGTTTTATAGTTATTTTCTTTATTGAGATTGCATTCAGTGAATTGTGCTCGTTCCATTCCTGACTGGAAACCAACATTTTCAGGTTAGCCGTGGATTCACTTAGCTTGGGGAGTGACGGGAATACTTGCAGACAAAGCCTAGAGACTAGTTAGATAGTTGAGTGTAGTCATTCTATAATTGTATAAGTTTATATTTTTCTGCAAATGTAAAATTTGAGATCATTATAAATTAAATTAATTTTGTGAATGAGCATTATTTGTGATTTTGATCTTCATGACCGTGACAGCGTTCTACCGCCGACACTGCGGCGTAGGCTGGCTTGGACACGTCTTGTATCCGTTTAAAAAAATGGGTGCGGGTCGTGACAAGTTTTTGTGGTGGCCCATGCAGGTCAGTTTTTGCAAAAGATTGCGAACTCGTGATGGTACTTAAGTTAGTCGTACCATTGCGAGCCTGCGCCTAGGAAATGCTCATTCACAATTAGGATTAAAATGACTTAAAAGAATGGCTAGGACTAGGAGTCCCTTATACAAATTTACCGATGGATAGTCTAGGCTATGCAATTTAGATAAGGGTTATTAATTTGATGGTTTGTCAGATCCCCATAGGTACACTAATACCTCTCGATAGGACGATATGATCCAATGTAGATAGGTTCACTTGGTGAGACAGGGCTTCATAGAGATAATGATCTAACCTTAATAAATTGTGCAATTCTTTCTCTTTGCCCTTTAGATATCATCCTCCTATCTTAAACTGAATTGCCTATTTAAGTTCATATTTTGCCCTAAGAATTATTATTTTTATATAATTGATGATTATGTTATCCATAGACGAACCTCGAGTTAGTTTCAATTCAAATGTTTTCCTCAATGGTTTGAATACACATGAAACAGATACTAGAGTGTTTGTGTCTCTTTTATCTTTAGTTATTTCCTTCATGTTCAATCTTTATTTTAAGGGTTGTGACTGATTGGACGAATGCTTACGTTTTATTCCATAGTCAACTTGTTTGAATCTCTAGAAGCTCAGGAATTTTACAGATATAGTTAAAGGAATGTTGATTAACTCGTAATGGCAGGACACCAGCGCACTGTCGCGCCAATTATTTGAATTATGGAGACTATGGATTCACTGTAGCCAGCAGCGCACTGTGAGACACGACCCCTAGAGTTGAAATTAGTTTAAAAAAATATAGGTCATAGAATATTGTTAAAACTACGGCTAGTGGTCCTCTTTTGACCATAGTCACCCTTGTGTCAATATAAGGTAGAGTATTGGGTAGCATATCACATCTGAAGCACGAAACCAAGGGTTTTACCACAGCCCAAGAATACGGGCGAGACATAATCCTCGGTGAAATGACTTCGGACGTGATTACCAGTTTAGGATACTATAGAGAACAGAAACACCCTGTGTGTACCATAAGACCTAAGGTCAAAACTAGTAAAAGTTCTGTAAGTTGAGTAGCATGTCTCCCAACCTAGCGTTATGTGGTTCTTGTGACCTATTGATAGGGAAATTGACTGACATTAGTAGGTTTATCTAGAATATAGAATTTAGAGTTCCATAACCCATTAGTCGACCAAGGCCTAAAGGATAAGAGATAGTAGGACGCCTGTATAAGCAAGAACACCAGGTAAGGTTTTGATTCTCGCAAAACTCGAACTACTTGTATCTTCTTCCAATAATCTCGCATACTTGTGTTTTGACTATTTTTGACCAATGTTGCTATCACAGCCTAGTTTTGCAATCTTACTCTTTTATCGAGCTTGATTCAAGACATATGTTTATTGGGGACGCCCACTGACATATTGTCTAATCATAATCGATGTATTACGGTCTGATCAACCGTAGTGCACTCGGTTCGCTCTCTCTTTGATTAACCTATGTGGATTGAGATATCAAGGTATCTATGATCTCCTCCGCGACTGCTTTGACAATTCCTTTTGAATTATATGTTCGCCTTTGAATCACGTAATTGTATTCAGTGACATCTTCCTTGAACTCTTTATTGTTTTTGTCTTCCACAAATTTGGAAAGACGGAAGCTCATAATTGGTAGAGCGATACAGAGTATCCCCATGGCTATGATAGTTGTATACACAAGTGTAGCTACCATCTACCAGTCATGCGATTGAGTTACTCGTTCTCCTCTCGAACCTCAAACTACTATTGAGACTTTCAAGCTATCTAAATTTGAGAATGATTAGGGTTTTACCCTTAGTCGTAATGCCAACCTAGGAGACTATCTATCCTCAAGGAACCAAATGGCATGAGTCTCTAATTATTTGTTGAAGCTTGCTTTAATTAGAGCCCTTGTGGCAATAGTCTGACGGGTTTGACCCCGATAGAAATTCACGACTCAGTTGTTAGAAATCTTTTCATATGTTTTGCCTTAGAGTTGGTTACCTCGTCGATGACTCTTGTAAACCATAGATGAATAGATCATTTATTTTATCGACCATGCGTCATTGTACACACTCGTTCTCCATTTATTGAGGAACGATCCTTGACATGACCTATATCCATGGTATCCTGTAACGCCGTGCCTTATTCTCTTTTAACAAGAGTCGAGGTAAGTATCTGGACTTTGGAATCCTCCTAAACCTCACCATTCCTAGAACCATGACCTAGCTTCTAAGGTGGGTAGACTGTAAGCCTTCAAAAATTTTTGGGATATACCAGGATTACCGAGTGATTAGAACAACTTCCATTAGGATGATGATTAGTGCCCTGGGACTCCCACTTTTCATTTAGATCATTTTGTGCCCAGGCCGTGCCATTAATATTCAGAGCACGAGACCAGCTGTTATCTCCCAACAAACTTCATATGCAAGATCTAGACGAGTCCACCTTCATCTAGGTATGTCATGTCCCACTCAAAACCGCCCCTTTGTACTCTAATTTTATGGTACGACTTTAGGTCAAAAGACTAGCTATAACCCTTACCATAGTACCGGTAAACTTCTCGACTACAAATAGAGACTCAACCTCGACTCGAATCTTCCGACCCAATATATGGTTGTGATCGACTCGAAGCCACTACGCACATGTCACTAGCGTGCCATTTAATTGTGTCTCCTCGTACTACTTAAACACAAAAGTCACGAAAGACACATCTCCAGGCTTTACAGCACCTAATTGACCAATCTGACTGCCCAACTAGCTCAACCACTTGGGTGGAACTATTCTAGGTTACCCTAGCCTAGTAGAAATAATTTATCATTGGGTTATTATCCAGTCGTTATAGATTGAAATTTAATATTCATCCAACCAACAATTGATGTCCAATTAGGAAATCCATTAAGACCAGTAAAACCCATCCATGCATACCACCATAGTTGACTATAAAATCAGACTATTTGAGATAGGTCCCGATACCGATTATGTAGCCTCCATCTCTTAGAATATGGTGTCATTCGTAACCCTTATTCCATTTACCTGGAAGTCGAGATACGATCTTGTATTGCATTTATATCCCTTTCTCGTGTGTTTAAATAACCACGGAAAAGATCACGATCTTGACTTCTCAAATCCCGTTCTATTATGGAACCTTGTTTGAATTGAAATTTGAGAACGGAATTTATGTATTGCATGGATTGAAAGCTCCTCTAAGAAACAAAGGGTTCTTAGACTCAGCAAGTGACTGGACTATAGTAGCCCAATCTAGCAAATAGGTCAAGGGCCCATAAACTTTCTTCCTATCTGCATCATTGGATACTCTCTACCGCTCTTGAAACTTCATGATTGCTCTCGATTATTCTTTCTCATCTTCCTGTCCTTCCTATTGTAGAATGACGATGGATCATGCTTATTAAAGTTTATTAATATTCTTAGCTACTTGTATAAATTGGCTTGTTAAGTTTTTTTTTGGGTTGCTTGATAGATACGAGAGGGTTTTAGAAACCAGATGCCTAGATATTTGTTGGTAGGATTGTTAGCAACTAGATTAGAAGATTAAGAGATTCTAGTTTGAGGGGTAGTGTGACCAAAGATGGGTAGAAGTCCTCGGAGTTTCGTAGTTACAAAATGACTAGAAGGAGGGTATAACTATTTTTGGAGAAATTAAATTTGAGGAGATTAAGGTAATAGTCGATTTTGATTTTTAAGGAATAGTTATGAATTAGAATTTCGAGGACGAAATTATTTTTAAGGTGGGTAGATTTGTAGCTCCCCTTCCCGAAATTTTAAATATTTTATTTTATTGGTTATTTTATTTGTTAATTATTTTATAATAGGATAAATATTCTTTGTGATGTATTTCTAGGTTGCTAGGATTTTATACCATATATATGTGTGTATATATATACATAAATATATAATTAAGTGTATATGTATATACATATAAATATATTATATGTGTGTACGTATATATAAGTATATATATATGATATTTCTGTGTACATGTACATGTAGATATAAATATATTATATATAAAGGTATATGTGCATATATATAAATACGTATAGGGTATACGTGAATGTATATATATATATATATATATATATATATATATATATATATATATATATATATATATATATATATATATATATATATATATATATATATATATGTATATGGGAATGTATATGTATATGGGAATGTATACGTAAATATATAAATATATGTAGATGTGTGCATATGTATATATATATATATATATAAGTGTACCAAAAAAAAAAAAAATATATATATATATATAAGTGTACCAAGATAATTATATATATATATATATATATATATATATATATATATTTTATATATATATATATATATATATATATATAAAAAAAAAAAAAAAAAAAAAAAAAAAAAAAATATATATATATATATATATATATATATATATATATATATATATATATATATATATATATATATATATATATATATATATATATATATAAGGAATAGAATGGAATAAGAAAAGCATGTATTTGTATGTATATATCTATATACTATATAAATATTGTATTTATATATGTATACGTATATATATATATATAGGTTAATACGTGTGGATGCGTATATACATATATATATAGATATATACATATGTTATTATTTATAATGGAGAAAGGAATAAGAAATAAAAAAATATATATATATATAAGAAGTCAAAAGCCCTAATGGAACCGAGCCCACAACAGTGAGCTCGAGCTCAGCCAGGCCTCAGCACAGCCCAGTGACCTCAGCTCGAACCCGAGCTTCCCCAGCTCGAGCGGATGAATCCCAGCCGACCCCTAGTTACAGCAGAACATATTTAACAGGGAACGATAGAGAGGAAGGGGAACTCTAGAAACCCTAAAACCCTAAGTTGATGGTACGCCACCCCTCCCCCGACCCTGGGCGGCCGATCTCCGCCAGCGCCGCCGCCGTACGTCGCCAGAGACGCGCGAGAACAGCGGCCAAAGACAGCCGCACGCACAACAGGGGAGCAGCAACAGCCGGGTAACCCACTTCCTCCTCTGATTTCTCTTCGATCACGCAATCATTTTTCGATCCGTAACTTGCTACGGATAGCCAATATAACCGAGATGACATCCCATCAAATCAATCGAGTGCAATTCGATCGTATGGTTCAAGAATCGAGGTAGAAATTCTCGAAAAACCTAGTCCTTAAGAACAGTGTAAACACTGCGAGACCCTGTTTTTGAAGCCGACTCACGAACAGTACAAAAGTTTTATAAAAAAGTTTTAATCTAAGAAAGTTTAGGCAACATAGAGGCCTTCGATTTTCTTTTTGTAGTTTTTAATTACAGCTAGTGTGCGTCGAGAAATCGGCGTGTGAAAATCATCAAAAATCTATTTTCAAAATATCGAAAACCATCCACACGACGTGCGTCCCGCCATTCCGGGCGACGTGGTCGCGAACCAAAGGCATCAAAAGCTGCGTAACGGCTTCGTGGTCATGTGGGCTTTGGCAGAATTCAAATTGGTCGCGTGTGCGCGACGAATTTGATGCGTATCCGTCGAAATTCACCGTATCGTGCACTTTGTAAATTCTCCAATTACTTTGTGCACGCGCGTCAGATCGAGACGAAACTTGCGCCAACAGAACCGTATTATTTTTCTGGTCCTGTATGCCAAGTTTGGTCCAATTCTGAGACAGTTGAATCATACGTCGTTTTGCGGGCCCCACGGTCCCACTCAACGGGCGATTTTGTGCACGGCCCGCCGGAATCCAACTTTGGACATACGGTTGGATTCGTATCGAAAAAACTGGATCCGTAGACATGTAGTTTGACGAATTTAGAGACCGTTGACTCTGGCACGCTTTTCGGTGCAAAGCGGGTCCAACGGCGGACACCGTTTTAGCCCGAAATTACCGTTTTGCCCCTGTGTCCAGAATTGGACTTAAGGATAGGAAATCCTAGCTAATTGGACTATTCTGAGATCTTTGGTATTGCCTATTTCAGCATCCGGGGACTGTTGTACGAGTTTTGACTATTGTGGCATTCTGAGTGGTTCAGGTTATCGGTTATACCAGCACAGGACCACAGGCGAGTACAGTTTATTGTCTGCATTTTGATATTGATCTTTACTATATTTCATTGATTAGTCATTGGTTATGTGATTTTTATACTCTATTATAAATTGTTGAGTCGGGAATGAGAAGTACCAAGGATGTGTGATCAGACCGTAGACATTGTAGATATCGTAGACATTGTAGATATCGTAGACATTGTAGATCTCGTAGACATTGTTTATTTTTATGCAGTAGATCTCGTAGACATTGTTTATTTTTATGCAGTAGATCTCGTAGACATTGTTTATTTTTATGCAGTAGATCTCGTAGACATTGTTTATTTTATGCAGTAGATCTCGTAGACATTGTTTAAATTCTGCAAGTAGATATCGTAGACCGTGCGGTGTAGCACCCCAGACCGATCACATGTCAAAGGTACTTCTAACAGTTGGGGGAAAGTAATTTGTGTCTATTATTTGCTATTGGTTTTCTGTATTTCCTGTTTATTTTCAAAACTCATGATTGATGTCTAACCTTTGTTTTATAGTCATTTTCTTTATTGAGATTGCATTCAGTGAATTGTGCTCATTCCATTCCTGACTGGAAACCAACATTTTCAGGTTAGCCGTGGATTCACTTAGCTTGGGGAGTGACGGGAATACTTGCAG
The DNA here is from genome assembly GCA_029216955.1 of Iris pallida. Lineage (NCBI taxonomy): Eukaryota > Viridiplantae > Streptophyta > Magnoliopsida > Asparagales > Iridaceae > Iris > Iris pallida. Next base: position 12,275,110 of record JANAVB010000197.1, read on the forward strand.
ACAAAGCCTAGAGACTAGCTAGATAGTTGAGTGTATTCATTCTATAATTGTACAAGTTTATATTTTTCTGCAAATGTAAAATTTGAGATCATTATAAATTAAATTAATTTTGTGAATGAGCATTATTTGTGATTTTGATCTTCATGGCCGTGACAGCGTTCTACCGTCGACACTTCGGCGTAGGCTGGCTTGGACACGTCTCGTATCCGTTTAAAAAAAAACGGGTGCGGGTCGTGACAAATATCAATATCAATATCAATATCATATATCAATATCAATATCATATATCAATATTACTATCAAATATCAATATCATATATCAATATCAATGTCAATATTACTATCATATCTATATCAATATCATATCTATATATATACATATTTACATACATTCATATATTCATACATACATATATATTTACATGTATTTATACATAGAGAAATAGAGAGGGGGGTTAAGGGGTAACATAGATGTGTGTGTGATATGGGTTAACAGGAATGGGTGTGTGGACATTAGAGTGTGTGTGTGTGTGTGTGTCAATCCATGTGAGGGAGTGTACAACTCAGGCTTATAACATATATTCTCAGGTTTGATCCATTATCCCTATTCCATTTCAGATTTTTAGTTATAACTGATTTCTTCTCAGGTTTTTGATTTAACACATGGCAGTGTAATGTGTGTCTGTGTTTCAGTTAGCAGGGGAATTGTGTCATGTGTGTGGGTGTATAAGTGTAGGCATGTGTAGAGGGAAATGTGTGGACTGTGTGTGACAGTAAAAAGGGATCAAATGTGTGTGTATGTGTGTGACTGTGTGAATGTGAGAGTGGGTGAGAGGACTGTCCTGATGACAGGAAGGCTAGGGTGTAGGTAACAGTGTTGTGTGGAGGGAAAAGAGCTAATTGAAATTCGATCTCAGATTTTGAATAACCAACTCAGTTACAGTTTTCCTATTCTTTGTACACTCACATACATATCTATACATACTTACATATAGACATACATATATATATATATATATATATATATATATATATATATATATATATATATATATATATATATATATATTCAGATATATATAACTCTATCTATACATATTTAAACCTAAGAACTAGAACAAATTGGAAACTGACACATACAAATAGACATTCAAACCTAATGAGTTCAGTCTAGGATCTCAGATATTTCAACATACAAAACCCATTCTAATCTCAGTTTTCTTACTTGGACTAACCAAACTCAGGTTTCCTACATATGTTCTCAGGTTTCATATAGTTCCCAGGAAGTAGAAAACCCAACCTTTAGTTAGATATCTGAATTAGTTTAGAACTCAACCAATCCAATTGCAAAAACCCATTTTCACTGATCCTATGCATCACACAGATCAAGGTTAGCCTATCCATCAACCATCAATCATGTAGGTGAACTAATTCCTATAATTAACAACATCTAACAGTTTATAAAAACAAAATAAAAATCAGAAAATCACTTTTCAGCACAGGGTATCAGTGCGTATCAGCCAAGTTGGGAATTCGAATTTTCGAATCCCAAAATCACATCAAGACAACAACCCAATGGTTGATAATTGATGGCAAGCATGTGAGGGTGCATGGGAGTGTCCTCGTGTCCAGGAATTGGACACGAATCGTGTCTAGAATGTAATACGAACACAGAACCTAACAGTGCACAGATAATCATCGTGCACGCGTGCACGCGCGTATAACACGCGACACACGACACGACACGTGCTCGTGTCCACAGGTGCGCCTAGGATAGGGATATGTCTGTGTCAGCCTGTATCGTGTCCACGTGACACACAGACACGACACGAGCCCCGTGTCAGCAGCGCCTGTGCGCGTGCACAGTCGCCTGCGTGCGACAGTGCGCGGCCAGTGCGGGGGCGATTGCGCCACGCACACTCCACGAGGTGCTCCCAAATTTTAGGAGCACGACGGCAGTCGTTGCCCCTAGGCTCACACCAAAAATCAGGATACGAAGTGTCCTGTGTCGAGAGAAAATGAGCCCGTGATGTAGGACACGGCCTACGGGCCCGTGCTGCGTGTCCGCGCGCAAAAATAGGACACAAACGGACACAAAACACTACGACACCTTCACAAATATTAATGTACACATCAAGATCTACAAATCCATGTAATTACATTTCAAAAATATGAAAATAAATTCCTGTGGCATTTCTACAAACACCTAGTGTATCACTATGATACGTGTCCGATATGGACACGAAATGGACACGAATTGTGCCCAAATTTCGGGGACAGCTAGGAAACCCTAAAACCTAACCTTATATGGAAAGAAATCAAGAAAAACTATGAGTTTGGATGATTTACCTATTGAGTATCAAAACTCAAGAAAAGCTTCAAAGAGGGGATTCCAAATGGCAACTCCAAATCTCCAAATTGCATACAAACTGAGGTGCTCCTCCAAAATCAGTATATAAACATAAATTAGATCCTATTGCAAAAGACTAGGACTAAAAAGGAGCTAAAATGAATTAATTAGGAATTTCTAAGGTTGGGGATTTACCTCTTCCTAAACTTGAGATCTACTTCCAAGAGAGGCTAACCCTAAATGAAGGAGGCATTAAATAGGGGTGGGAAACCCTAAGTTGGCTGTCATGGGTGGGCTAGAATTGGTCTTGGGCTTAATTCATGGGCCTATGGCTTAAACACTAGGCTTTAAATTGCTAAGTCACAAGTCATTGACTTAAACCATAAGTCATGAACTAACTTCTCTTAAGTAATACTTCCTACCTTAAAACTAATTCCCAATGACTAAAAGTCGGTTAACTAGAGTTAGACTAGGGTCACAAACTAGGGTTAGTTCTAGGTTAGTCTACAAGTCTCAACTAGTCATGACTAACACAACACATAGCAATATTTAATTAATATTAAAATCACACAAATTCCCATAAATCATAATAAATTCAACTAAATCCTAAAATGCCCAAAATACCTTCTAGGCTATAATGTACTAGTCAAACATCCTAATTACATGGCTAGGATCTAAGGTTATACTAGTCAAACACCAAAATCATAAGTCATGATCTAAAATAGTTTTAAAATAATTAAAAATTACCAAAATCATATTATCATTTAAATATCATAATTAAATAAATTAAAATATAAAATTTCAAAATTATCCTTATTTTAGAAACTGGGTGTTACAGATGCGTATTCGTCAAAATTTATCCTATCAGCCTTTTTGTAAATTAGTCAATTACTTTGTGCACGATCATCATATCGAGACAAAACTTACGCCAACAGGACCGTATCATTTTTCTGGTCCTGTATGCCAAGTTTGGTCCGATTCTGAGAAGCTTGACCGGAACGTTATTTTGGCGGGTCCGTGACCCGATCCAACGGACAAATTTGTGCATGGCCCACCAGAATCCAACTTTGGACATACGGTTGGGTTTGTCTCGTCAAATTGGACTCGTAGACTTATAGTTTGATGACTTTAGAGACCGTAGATACTGGCACACTTTTCGGTGTAAAACGATTCTAATGGCGGACATCGTTTTGGCCTGAAATTACCGTTTTATCCCTATATCCAGAATTGGACTTATGGGTGGTCTATTCTAACTAATTTGAATATTTTGAGAACGTTGGTAATGTCTGTTTCAGCATTATGAGACTGTTGTGCAAGTTGACCGTTCATAGCTCATTTGAGTGATTGGTAGTATCGATTTCCTCAGCTCAGGACAGCAGGCGAGTATATTCTCTAATAGTTTTCATTGTCTTGATATCTACTATATTCGATTCAGTTGTAATATTTTACTTGATTTTTAATACGAGGTTACACGGACTAGTATATAATAGATCTCGTCATGAGATATTATTCCTGGTTTACCTAGTATATGAGTACATTGTTCGATCTTATTTTTTGTACTTGTATAGACACCGATTTGGGAGTGGACTGGCCCCCTGCTTTTAAATCCTATGTCATGACGTGTCGTGGTTGGATCCATTATACTATTCGAGGGATTTGGGGAGTTATTAGAGGTTATGTGATCAATACCCATCTTGTCACTTATTCCAGTGCTGGCTCTATCCTCACTGCACGTAGGGTGTAGCCAGATCCTATATTTCTTGTGCTCGCTTTCTAGCTTGGCCGGCTTGACCCTATATATGTATTTACTGTGATAGCCGGTCAAATGGAACAGCTTGATCTTGACCCAAGTCGATCACATAACACTCTAATATCTCATGGCACTTTCTTTTTATATTTACATCATAGCTCATATTACTTTTCACTGTTTATATTCCAGTTTTACCTTATATCTCACCCTGACATGATATCTAGTTCACTTTACTATTTTTACTTCCAGTTTGACATTTTATCTTGTATTTCATTATAATTGTCTCTTATAGTATTTGTCAATTCACATGAAACTACTATTGACATTTGTACTTGCTCATATCCTGATAGGATAACCCCCATTATTTTTTTAGAGAATTTAGATGCAGACTGCCCGACCTACTACGGGTTTGGCATAGATGGAGTCTACGACCAGGACCTGTCTGTGGATCGAGTGCTCGTAGAGGACGCACCGCCTGTAGTGACTTAGTTTAGCTAGATTTTGTCTAGATTATATTCCAGCTTGATACTTTAAGACTTGTAGTATTTATTTGGGATCTTGTGTTATGTCTTTAAATTTTGAACTTGTGATTGTGACTCAGCACTATTTTACACTATTTATTTCATCTTTATCTTTATCTTTATCATCGTGATTATCTTTCTTAGAATTATGTGATTGAGTTGTGATTATATTCCTCCGTACGGAGATGATAGGTTATATTATTGTGTCTTAGATACTATATGTTCTAGATGATCCTTACAGCGTTCTACCATCGATGTTGCAGCGTAGGCTGGACGTACCCACGTGCTCGTGCCCCTAAACAGGGTGCGGGTCATGACAGCGTTAATGTCCATCCTCAAGCCTGCGTTGCAGAGCAGGCTTCCCGAGACCAGGTTCTTGGCTATGGCCGGTACATGCTTCACATTCTGAAGCGTCAACGACGTCCCCGAAGTCAGTTGCAATACCACCGTCCTGATCTCGAGAACTTTAGCTTGTGTTTGGTTCGCCACCATAACCTTCTCAAAAATAGGTTGGTACGTGGTGAACCACTCGTTCTTTGAGCAAACATGACACAACGTCCTAGTGTCTATCCACCAGTCCGTGTCAATCCCAGCTGAGTCAACCTGCGCAATCATAGCAACAAAGTTAGCCTCACTTTGCTCCTTTTGTTTTGATTTTTCTTTGCAGTCCCTCTTCCGGTGGCCTTTCTTGCCACAGTTGAAACAAGTCCTAGGTTCTTTGGACTTGGGCTTGAACTGTGCCGACTTCACCTTCAGACGGTGAACGTCTTTCTTCTTTGGGTAGGGAGCCTTTCTGCTTCCCTCTGGAATTTTATCCTTGCACCATGTTCGCCTTAGCCATCTGCTTTGATAAGGCGTCCACTTTGAATTGAGTCCTCAACTCGTCTTCAATATGTATCCAGTGCAAGAGGCATTCCAGATCCATGTTTATCTTCTTGCGGTGCATGTCCGTGATGAAGTTGCTCCACCCAGGTGGGAGTTTGGTGACAATATCCCCGACGACAAAAGCATACACCAAAGGCATGTCGTCATCCGCCAGCTTCTGACGTAACTTGAGGAACTCCTTGACTTGAGACAACATGGTTTTATCATCCTCAAACCGCATCCTCCAGACCTTTTCGGTCACGTGAAACTTGTTTCTATTCTCATCTGCCTTGTAGAGATTCTCTCCAGACTCCCAGATGTCCTTTGCATTGACCGTCTTTCTGTATGACTCCGCCAAGGAGTCCTCCATTAAGTTCTGGATCAACAACTTCCAGAGGTTGTTATCCCGCCTCCACTTTGATTGCAAAGTCGTGGCTTCAGCAACCCTTCAAGCATTTTCACCCTCGGGAATCAAAGGCTCAGGATCTGTCAACACATAGTCGACGCTCATGAGTTGAAGATTGAGGCTGACCTTTCTCTTCCAAACGTTAAAGTGCTCCCCGTCAAACTTCTCAAGTTTAAAACTATTATCGAGAAGTTATGCACGGTTGTTCTCCATCAGATCTAAATCTTGCTTTGAGATTGTTATTCCTGAAACAGATCTTTTGATGGAAAATGGAAATCTCGATCTCTTATTTCCAAAGAGACAAAAAAATTGATCTCCTAAGGGAAAGATGAATACTCTTTCTCAATCGAAGTTGATGCAACGAGATGAATGATCGCTCTCAACCGAAGTTGATACAACAATATGAATAATCGCTCTCAACCGGAGTTGATGCAATGACTTTGCTGGGATAATAAAGATCACCGTTGCTCAAAGCAGGATTCGCCCGATTATGATCTGCTGCCAGGAACTAGCAAGTTCGAAAGAACTTGGGGAATGCTCGCTGTTATCTCCTTTACGAACTCGAAAAACTCCTTTGGACTCTAATGGCAGCAGCGGCACAACTCTCTTCGTCTCTTAATTTTAGCATAAGTCCTTAATGAAGGTACGAAGAGAATTTTTATAGAGAAGGGTCGAAACCCTAATCCTAATCCTGGCCGTAACTGATTGCGAAAAGATAGAAGCGAATAATGGATAGATTTGAATGAACTAAATTCAAATCCCACAAAAATCAGATCTGATCAATTAACTCAATCTTTCCATAACCGCTCAAATCTTCCAATCAGTCACATTATGAACCGTCTGCGCCCATTAGCCCCCTTAGCTTGATAGCCTGTGCACGTAGCCGCACTGCCGCGTAGTACAGCAGCAGTGCACGTGCACAGCACGCAACAGCGCTGCAGCACCTGTGCAGTAGCTCAGTACCGTAGCAGTGCACACGTACAGCGTACAGCAGTACCTGCGCGCCCTTGTGCTGTCACTGTGCAGCACCAGCGCATGCGACTCCCGCATCAACTGCGCACAAGGCGCCTTGTGCCGATGATGATGTGCTAAGTGCAAAGTGCGCCAATAAAGCGTCACTTTGTGCCCTTGAGCCCAAGCCCGAGTCCAAGTCTGAGTCGGTAAGCCCCTTCGGGGCTTAGCTCCATAGAAAAATTATCCCATGGGCATGACAAAAAGGATTGTCACGCCCCAGAACCAGAATACTGGAGAGCGGGAGAATGACTCAGCCAGCTACGTATTACGGGTAGATGAATACCGTATAATACGATCAATGCTGTCTAAAAGACGAGGGGGTGCATACTACATGAAAGTCTTACTATGGTCACTTCACATCTATTGTCTCAATCATTCGAACAAGAAACAGTAATAGAGAACATATAAGATAAAGCAGTAAGGCGTCCCAAACGCTCTGTCAAAATGTTCTTAATATCTGGCTTTACAAAACATAGCCAGATTGATATAGCAAAAGTATACACAATTGTTATCAGCTGCAGCCTGACTTTAGTTATAATTATGTAAAAAGTAAATACAAGACGATCCGACTAACATGTCGGTGCCAAACGACAAAGTATAAGGTAAATAACAAAACGAGCGGGGAAGTAAGAAACCCACTCGAGTCCTCCTGCGATCATCCCTCTAGTGTTGACCATCTTGGAGGTAGAAGTAAGCTGAGTCCTCGGGAACCGGCTCTAAATCTGGCCATGCAAAACCAGAGAGGTTAGACCTCTAATAGCAAGTACCACAAGGAAGCACGACATGAGAACTAAAACCAGTAACGAGAAAATATAATAATAGATCTCTGCTTTCCACTAGGATTCACATCAAATCACGACACTTCGAACCAACCTCCCAACCAAACAAGGACAGAAGTTGGCCCGTCATGTCCTGACATTCTGATCATCCCAGTTAGGTAACAGAGTAGCACAGTACACAAACAAATCATCTTGAACGGCCAATCAAATCCTACGGGTTGCTATTATGAGTCCCAAGTTATCCTAGAATTTTATGCAATAGGGATTCCTCAATTCTTACTATGTGCGAGCAAGGCTAGTCTATCCAGTCAACCATTGCGCCATGCATGAATTAGACGAGTCCTAGCAGGACGCCCGTCATTACACAATATATAATAATAATCAAAGCAGATACTGTTCCCTGCCCGTGTGGCAGGTTTACAGTATCTGTGGGAACCAGCCGACCCGTCGGGTACTACTTGTCCCAAGGGGGCTGCCATGTAAGAACTCGAGAATCCATTCTCTCCATGCCCTCATTATTTTATTTAACTTAATAGTCTCTACATTGAGTGAAATCCCATGCCGTGGATCATGGTCATTCAAATGAGTACTTTCGTACAGGTTACGGTATGCGCAACTCTACAACGATACCAGTACGGTTGGGTTGCAGGTCTTACATAGCGTAATACAACAATCAAATCTAACCACGGTAATCATGCCTTGACCATAAAGTACACATGCCTCTTTTGTAGAAAATAAATAAATAAATAGATTGAAGCCTGCATGTGCATGTATGTCAATGTTCGGGATCAGCCAGTCGATTGCAATAGTTCATAGGTAATATGAACGTGTCTCATTCATTTAATTCAATAAGACGACTAGCCAGTCTCTTAGTTCCAACTAGGAACGCATGATCAATTTAGTCAAGATAACCATCGTCATTAATGGTGACAAGGCATGAAAGTCAATTAGCATTAAATAGGGTCGAGTCTATAACTCTCAAGGTCAAGTTCCAGTCTTACTGGGTATCCAAAAATCAATCGGGACACAAGGCGCATTCCACATAACAGTCGATATTAACAATATTAACAAATCATGATTTATCGAGTTCATGCCAAAAGGCGTAAGGATATAAAATGGGCGTAAAATATCTAATAAAATATCAATATACAGGACTATAGAAGAGCCAAGCTTAAGGAAAATAAAACCAACGTGACCCGCTGACGTAAGACCAAGTCAGCCAAAAGCCACATGCTCAGTGCAAAAGTCATACGCTCAAGTCAGGCTACGCTTAAGTAAGCCTACGCTCAGGTAAGGCAGCGTATGAACTCCATACGACTCCTTGACACCCAAGTGAGCGTATGTGAGACATACGCTCCCAAAAGGCAGCGTATGAACTCCATACGACTCCTGACCATCCAAGTCAGCGTATGCAAGTCATACGCTCCCAAAAGGCAGCATATGAACTCCATACGACTCCTGACCATCCAAGTCAGCGTATGCAAGTCATACGCTCCCAAAAGGCAGCGTATGCAAGACACACGCTTCCTAAAAAGGTACCATATGGACTCCATACTGCGCTGCGCTAAAGAGCGCGTACAGCTCAGTGACGCAGCTAAAAAGCTAGCGTACACTGCTCACTGTCTTCTCCAAACAGCAAGAACTCCATGGATTGAACCCAAAGCTTCAAAAGTCCATAACTTGGTCAAAACAAGTCCAAATCCAACTTTCCAAAGGTCAAGATTGGGTAGAACAAAACTCTCTTCAACATGGAACCATCAAGACTTGCAAACAAAGAAGTTTGATAGATCAAAACTACCAAAATCCGAAAATAACTAATTTCTAGATCTACAAAAATTAAGACTTCAAAATGAAAAATGCCAAGTTCTAAACTCTCTTAGGATCATGAGAGGAGGATAAATGAACCACAAAAACGTGGGTTCTCATGGAGAGCAAGTTGTACTTGCCTATGGTTGGTAGGTGGAGAGAGTAATGAAGAAGAAGAAGAGGAGTAATGGTGAAGGAAAAATAATGAAGAGAGAGAAAGGGGGGGTTGGCTTTAAATAAAAAGGTAGTGGTAGGTGGGGGTTGGGCCGGGTTGTATCCACCATGAACCCGACCAAACCAAGCCCAATAGCAAGATTAAAAGCAGGAAATAAAAGCAAAAAGTAAAGTGCAGAAATAAAATTGTAGAAATATTAATTAGCATGACTTAAAGGAATTTAAATACAGGATAATATATGGTAAATACTAAATAAATACACATGAGTTGTATATGTATAAGAATACGCATTCTGGGAACGGGGAGTGACATCTCTACCCTCCTTAGAAAATTTCCGTCCTCGAAATTTCAAATCCAAGCAAGATAGAAACATCGGGGCTAAACTAATCTAAGTATAAGCAATTTAATCAAGCAATCATTTTACAATGTCCATAGCAAGTAACATATCTATATTTAACAATCTACGTTATCAAGCAATTCTACCCATAAGGTGATAAGCATGAGGAATCAAGACAATCAAGGTACACAAAAAAAGATATACCTTGTGAGTCAAACAGGTGTGGATACCGTGATCGGATATCATCCTCACGTTCCCACGTTGACTCTCCCAAAGAGTGATGACCCCAAGCAACCCGGACAAGATTAATTATTCGGTTCTTGAGTATCTTCTCTCTTCGGTCCAAGATGGACACAGGCTGTTCCTCGTAAGACAGGTTGGTACCAACAACCAGTTCTGAATGATCGAGGATATGGCTGGGGTTCGATACATACCTTCGCAATTGAGATACATGAAACACGTCATGCACCTCTCGTAACGAAGGTGGAAGGGACAAACGATAAGCAACATCGCCTACCCTATCAAGAATAACAAATGGGCCTACGTATCGCGGACTCAACTTCCCGCGAACGCCAAATCTAATGACCCCATGGGTAGGTGAGATCCGCAAGAACACGTGGTCCCCAACAGAAAACTCTAGCGGCCTACGATGCTGGTCCGCCTAATGACGATGCCGATCTTGCGCAACACGAAGTCGCTCTCTAATTCCCTTAACCACTTCAACTGTCTGAACAATCATTTCTGGGCCTAGCATCTTTCTTTTCCCGATATCATCCCATGCTAGTGGAGATCTACACTTTTTACCATATAGTGCCTCAAATGGCGCCATCTGGATACTGGCTTGATAACTGTTGTTGTATAAGAACTCAACTAAGTGCAGGTGGCTTTTCCAAGATCCTCCAAAATCCAGAGTGCAAGCTCGTAATATATCTTCCAAAGTCTGAATCGTTCTTTCTGATTGCCCGTCTGTCTGTGGATGGTAAGCCGTGCTAAATCTTAACTTGGTACCCAGACTATGATGTAATCTCTTCCAAAAATGTGATGTAAAGCGGGTATCTCGGTCTGACACAATACCGACAGGGACTCCATGCTGCCTGACTATCTGTTGCATATACAACTCTGCCAACTTTTCTGTAGATTGCCCTACTCTGAAAGGAAGAAAATGTGCTACCTTTGTAAGCCGGTCCACTATCACCCAAATAGCATCTTTACCACTTGGTGATCTCGATAAACCGGTCACAAAGTCCATAGTAATATGCTCCCATTTCTATTCCGGAATAGGAAGCGGTTGCAATAATCCAGCTGGCCTCTGCTGCTCTGCCTTCACTTGCTGACATACCAAGCAACGGGAAACAAATCTAGCTATCTCTCTCTTCATTCCATTACACCAGAAGTGCTGCTTGATATCTTGGTACATCTTGGTCCCTCCAGGATGTATAGAATACTGGGAACTGTGAACTTCTGTCATAACTTCTTGTCTGATATCTCTACTAGGCACGCATAGACGTGATCCAAACCTAAGTGTACCGTCTTCATGAATTCTCATCTCCTTCCTGTGCCCTGACTCACATTCTGCCCTAAGCTTCTGAATTCTTGGGTCCTGCACATGAGCTGCCTTGATCCTATCTACCAAGTCAGATTGGACTTGTAGACTTGCCAGAATTCCTATATCGCTAGGAAGTATAACTTCTATGCCCATCTCCTGAAGGTCTTCTAAAATATGCTTCTGTGTTGTCAACATAAATGCGCCGCCTCTCCTGTTAAGAGCGTCTGCTACCACATTAGCCTTGCCTGGATGATACTGAAGCTCCACGTCATAATCCTTGATCAACTCCAACCATCTTCTCTGCCTCATGTTCAGTTTCTTCTGGGTAAAGATGTACTTCAGACTTTTATGGTCTGTGTACATATCCACTCGATCACCATATAGGTAATGCCTCTATAGCTTCAAAGCGAATACTACTGCCGCCAACTCCAAATCATGAGTTGGGTAATTTTTCTCGTGGTCCCGAGCTGCCTAGACGCATATGCTATCACCTTTCCGTACTGCATGAGGACGCACCCAAGTCCTTTACCTGACGCATCACAATATACTGTAAAACCTCCGGGTCCAACTGGCAATGTAAGAATAGGCGCTGATATCAACTTCTGCTTCAGATTCTCAAATGATGCCTGACATTCTGCCGACCAGACAAATGGCACATCCTTCCGTGTCAAGCGGGTCATGGGTGCTGAAAGTCTTGCAAAATCTGACACAAACCTTCTGTAATATCCTGCCAATCCTAAGAAACTCCGTACATCAGCTACGGTCTTGGGTACTGGCCAACTCTCTACTGCTTCTACCTTCTTGGTATCCACTGCTACTCCAGCTCCTGATACGATATGACCCAAAAATGAAATATGATCCGTCCAGAACTCACACTTGCTGAGCTTGGCATATAACTGGTTCTCCCTCAAAACCTGCAATACTTTCCTGAGGTGGTCTTCATGCTCCTCTTCACTAGCAGAGTATACAAGAATGTCGTCGAGAAACACCACGACAAACTGATCTAAATACGGCATAAAGATGCGGTTCATCAAATCCATGAATATTGTTGGAGCATTGGTCAAACCAAACGGCATTACCAAGAATTCATAATGCCCATACTTTGACCTGAATGCTGTCTTGGGAATATCTTCCTTCCGAACCCTCACTTGATGGTACCCTGAACGAAGATCTATCTTGGAGAAAACTCTGGCCCTGCTCAACTGATCAAATAAGTCGTCGATCCTTGGTAGTGGGTACTTGTTCTTTACTGTTGCCGCGTTAAGCTTCCTGTAGTCGATACACAATCTGGATGATCCATCCTTCTTCCCCACAAGTACCACTGGTGCTGCCCATGGCGATATGCTAGCTTGGATAAACTTCTTCTCCTTCAATTCCTCTATATGCTGATATACCTTGGCCTGCTCCGAATCCGCCATTCTGTATACCCGATCTGATATCGGTTTAGTCCCAGGTGCCAATTCTATACCGAACTCAATATCTCTAACCGGTGGCAGACCGAGAAGTTCTTCAGGAAATACGTCTAGAAATTCTTCAACTACCTTCGGAACCTGAACTTCTTCCATTGTCGTTATTACTCCCTGCTCTCGCTGAGTTGCCTCTGATCTGACTAAGGTGAATCTCTTCATGCCTGGAATATCAAAAGATACACTTCCTCTACGATAATCTATTGTCGCATGACTGTCTTTCAGCCAGTCCATGCCTAAGATAACGTCGAAATTTCCAACAGGAAATTCTATCAACCGGGCGGGTAAAGAATGCGCGCAAACTACGACGCTACATGCTAAAATAACTCTACTAACTCCTACGAGCCCATTACCAGTGAGTATATTCAACCTCCCTGGTAATGCCTCGAACTCCATTCCTAGCCGTGTCGTAAATTGTGCAGATATAAATAAGTGGGATGCTCCCGAATCAAACAATGCTACTGCGGGATATGAGGCGACGAGAATGTTACCTGCCACAACATCTTCCGATGCTAATGCCTCTTCCAAGGACAGAGTGAATGCCTGCCCTCGACCTCCTTGCTGGTTCCCATGTTACGGCCTAGCCTGGTGCTGCTGCTGGCCCCTGCCTTGATGATGCTGGGGTGGTCTATGCTGGTGTTGCTGCATCGGCGGTCCCTGCTGCCGAAACATCTGAGCCTGCGACATCAACGGGCGCTGTGCCAACGGTCTCACTGCTACTGCTGGTCCTCGATACTGGCCTACCCCTGGTGCTGGCAGAGCAGGAAACTGCTGCCCTGGTCCTCCTGACCTCAAATTCATGGGACATGTGGTAACCCGATGGTCTGGATTTCCACATATCAGACATAGTCCATTTAATGTCTGACACACATCTCTAGTGTGCCCCATCTTCCCACAATACGTGCAGCCCGCCGGGGGTTACTGGTTCTTCCTCTATTGCTGTTGCCTTGGTGATGGTACTGGCCCTCGCATCACCACATCGTGGATGCGAATGCCAGGGGATGGTGCTGTTGTTCGGGGCGCTGCTCCCCCTCCTCCTTCAATCTGACTGTAGGATCTCTTTTGACCTCTAGTCCTTGCCGCAAGCCTCTGAATGGTGATCTCATGCCGGCAGGTTGCTGTCAATACTTCATCAAAAGTCTGGTAGTTGTGCCCCTCTATCAATTGCAAGAGCTCAAGATGAAACCCCTGCTGGAACCTCATCGCCCTCTGGCGCTCCGTCGCCACCATCTCTGGGGCAAACCTACTCAATCTGCAGAACTCCACTGCGTAAGCATCTACCGTCTTACCGGCCTGCTTGAGGTTGATAAACTTCTGTTGTAGCTCAAACTGCGCCACAACTCCATAATACTTTGTTTTGAACCTTGCTGTGAAGTCGTCCCAAGCAATAGGACGTCTGATGCCTACTTCCTCTGCTTCCCACCAATCACGTACGAGATCCTGAAGTAACAACCTCCCTAGATCCACACGTTCTTCCGCCGGTACCTTAGCGGCTGTCAGAATAGCCTCGATATCCTTAAGCCATGCATCTGCTGAAATAGCATCCTCCGTGCCCTCGAAACGACGGGGGTTGTACTTGCAAAACCGGGCTGACGCTCCTGAATCTGGCCTCGCCCCTCTTTCCAATGCCGTCTGTAATCCTTGGTTGAGTAGTACATTCTGCTCTTGTAACTGAGCGTGCATGCGCTGCTGGGCTAACATCTGGTGTTGTTGAGTAGCCATCATCCCTCTCATGATCTCCAGAAGGGCTAGTATGTCCAATTCCACCGGGGTAGGTGGAACTATCGGTGGTGTTGGAACCTCCGGATATTGCGGTCCAACTGCTGGTTCTACTATCACCTCTTCTTGAATAGCCTCATGAAGTGGTTCTGACCTTTGTTGCTGACCAGCCTGGTCAGGTTGTCCATGCTGCCCTTGTTGTTGTTGCCCAATCCTGACAGATGCGGACGAGGTGCCCCTAAGAAAAGGGACAAGAGAACAATCAAACGATCGGACGGGAAAGATTAATGAAGTCGAAGGATACCGGAATGTCAAGCTAGAGTCGAGAGTAACGAATCGAGAGATCAAGGGGGAACATGTGTGATTGAGACATCCTATAAATCAAAACACCCCACAAGTCTGAAATCAGACCTGCATGGGCCACCACTAAAACCTTGTTACGCCCCAAAACTAGAATACTGGAGAGCGGGAGAATGACTCAGCCAGCTACGTATTACGGGTAGATGAATACCGTATAATACGATCAATGCTGTCTAAAAGACGAGGGGGTGTATACTACATGAAAGTCTCACTATGGTCACTTCATATTTATTGTCTCAATCATTCGAACAAGAAACAGTAATAGAGAACATGTAAGATAAAGCAGTAAGGCGTCCCAAACGCTCTGTCAAAATGTTCTTGATATCTGGCTTTACAAAACATAGCCAGATTGATATAGCAAAAGTATACACAATTGTTATCAGCTGCAGCCTGACTTTAGTTACAATTATGTAAAAAGTAAATACAAGACGATCCGACTAACATGTCGATGCCAAACGATAAAGTATAAGGTAAATAACAAAACGAGCAGGAAAGTAAGAAACCCACTCGAGTCCTCCTGCGATCATCCCTCTAGTGTTGACCATCTTGGAGGTAGAAGTAAGCTGAGTCCTCGGGAACCGGTTCTAAATCTGGCCATGCAAAACCAGAAAGGTTAGACCTCTAATAGCAAGTACCACAAGGAAGCACGACATGAGAACTAAAACCAGTAACGAGAAAATATAATAATAGATCTCTGCTTTCCACTAGGATTCACATCACATCATGACACTTCGAACCAACCTCCCAACCAAACAAGGACAGAAGTTGGCCCGTCATGTCCTGACATTCTGATCATCCCAGTTAGGTAACAGAGTAGCACAGTACACAAACAAATCATCTTGAACGGCCAATCAAATCCTACGGCTTACTATTATGAGTCCCAAGTTATCCTAGAATTTTATGCAATAGGGATTCCTCAGTTCTTACTATGTGCGAGCAAGGCTAGTCTATCCAGTCAACCATTGCGCCATACATGAATTAGACGAGTCCTAGCAGGACGCCCGTCATTACACAATATATAATAATAATCAAAGCAGATACTGTTCCCTGCCCGTGTGGCAGGTTTACAGTATCTGTGGGAACCAGCCGACCCGTCGGATACTACTCGTCCCAAGGGGGCTGCCATGTAAGAACTCGGGAATCTATTCTCTCCATGCCCTCATTATTTTATTTAACTTAATAGTCTCTACGTTGAGTGAAATCCCATGCCGTGGATCATGGTCATTCAAATGAGTACTTTCGTACAGGTTACGGTATGCGCAACTCTACAACGATACCAGTACGGTTGGGTTGCAGGTCTTACATAGCGTAATGCAACAATCAAATCTAACCACGGTAATCATGCCTTGACCATAAAGTACACATACCTCTTTTATAGAAAATAAATAAATAAATAAATAAATAGATTGAAGTCTGCATGTGCATGTATGTCAATGTTCGGGATCAGCCAGTCGATTGCAATAGTTCATAGGTAATATGAACGTGTCTCATTCATTTAATTCAATAAGACGACTAGCCAGTCTCTTAGTTCCAACTAGGAACGCATGATCAATTTAGTCAAGATAACCATCGTCATTAATGGTGACAAGGCATGAAAGTCAATTAGCATTAAATAGGGTCGAGTCTATAACTCTCAAGGTCAAGTTCCAGTCTAACTGGGTATCCAAAAATCAATCGGGACACAAGGCACATTCCACATAACAGTCGATATTAACAATATTAACATATCATGATTTATCGAGTTCATGCCAAAAGGCATAAGGATATAAAATGGGCGTAAAATATCTAATAAAATATCAATATACAGGGCTATAGAAGAGCCAAGCTTAAGGAAAATAAAACCAACGTGACCCGCTGACGTAAGACCAAGTCAGCCAAAAGCCACATGCTCAGTGCAAAAGTCATACGCTCAGGTCAGGCTACGCTTAAGTAAGTCTACGCTCAGGTAAGGCAGCGTATGAACTCCATACGACTCCTTGACACCCAAGTGAGCGTATGCGAGACATACGCTCCCAAAAGGCAGCGTATGAACTCCATACGACTCCTGACCATCCAAGTCAGCGTATGCAAGTCATACGCTCCCAAAAGGCAGCATATGGACTCCATACGACTCTTGACCATCCAAGTCAGCGTATGCAAGTCATACGCTCCCAAAAGGCAGCGTATGCAAGACACACGCTTCCTAAAAAGGTAGCGTATGGACTCCATACTGTGCTGCGCTAAAGAGCGCGCACAGCTCAGTGACGCAGCTAAAAAGCTAGCGTACACTGCTCACTGTCTTCTCCAAACAGCAAAAACTCCATGGATTGAACCCAAAGCTTCAAAAGTCCATAACTTGGTCAAAACAAGTCCAAATCCAACTTTCCAAAGGTCAAGATTGGGTAGAACAAAACTCTCTTCAACATGGAACCATCAAGACTTGCAAACAAAGAAGTTTGATAGATCAAAACCACCAAAATCCGAAAATAACTAATTTCTAGATCTACAAAAATTAAGACTTCAAAATGAAAAATGCCAAGTTCTAAACTCTCTTAGGATCATGAGAGGAGGATAAATGAACCACAAAAACGTGGGTTCTCATGGAGAGCAAGTTGTACTTGCCTATGGTTGGTAGGTGGAGAGAGTAATGAAGAAGAAGAAGAGGAGTAATGGTGAAGAAAAAATAATGAAGAGAGAGAAAGGGGGGGTTGGCTTTAAATGAAAAGGTAGTGGTAGGTGGGGGTTGGGCCGGGTTGTATCCACCATGAACCCGACCAAACCAAGCCCAATAGCAAGATTAAAAGCAGGAAATAAAAGCAGGAAGTAAAGTGCAGAAATAAAATTGCAGAAATATTAATTAGCATGACTTAAAGGAATTTAAATACAGGATAATACATGGTAAATACTAAATAAATACACATGAGTTGTATATGTATAAGAATACGTATTCTGGGAACGGGGAGTGACAAGGATTAATGCTTCTTTGTTGATTTTAGCCTTCATTCCACTAGAAAAATGCCCCCACATGGCACCCATGCGACTTTCCACACTTCATGTGATCTCTCAACACAAGCAAAGCTTTATATAGAGATACCATCCATTTGGTTTTTCCAATATGGGACTATCTTTCTAGTTTCTAGCTTTATATTATTATTATTATTATTATTATTATTATTATTATTATTATATATATATATATATATATATATATATATATTTTATATATATATATATATATATATATATATATATATATATATATATGTATATATGTATATATATTTGTATGTGTGTGTGTGTGTGTTGGGGGGGGAGGGGGGCAAATGACCTCTAGCCTAGTAGTTAAGGGAGATGCATGCGATCCGAGTGGTCATGAGATCGATTTTCGGTAGGAGCGTTCGCCACAATTACCTTCTTTCAAATATATATATGTGTGTGTGTGTGTGTGTGTGTGTGTGTGTGTGTGTGTGTGTGTGTGTGTGTGTGTGTGTTATTTCTTGGCTTTGTGTCTGATTACTTTTGTATCCTAGTATGTTTTATTGCACATCCTTATGGTTATATAGCCATGTAGATTATCGATGGACACTCTTAGGGTATCGATACACTTGGCATGATATGTTGGGTTCTAGCTAGCCCTATGGTCATAGGTGCGTAGCGAGGTCTCAAATCCTTGATCCTACCATCGAATCATGACCATCTTCAAGGTTAGTCATAATTATTACTGTTACTATATTGTTATCACAAACAGGGTTGGGCAAGGCCTAGCCTGGTGCATTGGATCATTTCTCACGGACTTTCGTGAGTGATAATGATTTCTAGATATCTATGTGATCCTTCTATCATAGTTCATTGTATATATTATTCATAGTTTACATGGGTTCTAGGATGGTCGTCATGTCGATCCATTACATTATACATGACATGTATATATTATATTTCTATGAATGGATCAAGTAATATCTCGAAAGTTGTTATTATCATTGCATGCATGTATCTTAGTAATATAAGGTCGTGCAACGACGTGATTCATTACATGGAGTATTGTATATTCTTAGTATATGGTTGTATTGTATCATTTTGGCACAAATTTCGGTACTATATGGATTTTGGCATGTTGGCCGCTTGAATTCCATATAGAATAGCGACGAATTCCATATAAGGTTGTGCGGTCGTGCAACAACGTCGCTAATTTAGTTTAGCGACGAATTCTCCATGTCACGTATTTTCGGGTCGCTAATACAGAATATGTCACTATTCGTCGCCATGGCGACGTATGTTTGCAATGCCATAATGTCGCTAGCTTTTTAGTGGATAGCAACGTTTGCCGACGAGGCGTTGCTAATTAGCGACATTAGTATTCAATGCTAATTGTCGCTGACAGTTCAGCGGTTAGCGACATAATTTGCAACGTTTAGTGACGTATTAGCTGACATTTTGGGTTTGGCACGTCACATTATTAGCGAAGTCCAGCGACTGTCAGCTATGTCTCTGTTACAGACTAGCGACGTTCGGATACATGAATAGCGACGTCCTTTACAACGTTAGTAGACTATTTTGCTGATATGGCGAGTTTGCCATGTCAGCAACTTAGCGAAGTCTAACAACTGTCTGCGACGTTTGCTTTTCAGGTTAGCGATGTCTTGATACACGTTAGCGATGTATAGTTGCGTCGCTATTCGTCGGTAAACATCACTATGCGTCGCTAACTTCCAAAAAAAATTAAAAAAGGATTCTGTTTCCTTTTTCATCCAGAATCTACCTGTATTTTAAATGACAGTTTGAAAATAATAGACCCGGAGCAACCCTCCGTATAATTTTTTGGGTTTTTCGACCTCTTCGATAGAAAACTCAACATCGATAAACCAACATAATTAGACAAATGATGAAAAGACACTACCAATAATAAAAAAAAAGAATCAAACAACAATAAAGATATAAAATAGCCGGGTGGAAACAAATCCACTACCAAACGGCTATAAAAAAGAGTTTGTCCAATAATGTTTCAACAGGGTCAACATAACTAAAACTGTCACTAAATGAATAAAATAAATATATAAAGACCCAACAACGGGTCAGCAAACAACACAACACATAAAAATAAGTCCAATCAAGGACTACGCCTGGTTAGGAGGAGGAGGAGCCAGTCCCTGTATCTGGGACAACATGAACCTATATTGTACTGGTGTCAGCATCACAGATGATGACTCATCAATAGA
This sequence comes from Iris pallida, assembly GCA_029216955.1. NCBI lineage: Eukaryota > Viridiplantae > Streptophyta > Magnoliopsida > Asparagales > Iridaceae > Iris > Iris pallida. Next base: position 12,295,398 of record JANAVB010000197.1, read on the forward strand.
AAGAGGAGGCAGTAGAATCGATATAGTCGGTGTAGATGCTGACGCACGACCAGAAAATGTCTGCTCCATGGATAGCAGTCTAGAGTTGATGGAATCTATAACAGCCGCTAGCCTCGAAAGCTGATCGCCCATGGCCATCTGCGACCCCTGCACTGCCTGAACGACAAGATCCATTCTCTTCTGCACCGCCTGAACGACACGATCTGTCCTCTTGCTCATCTTCCTAATGGTGCGCTCGAGCATATCAAATCGTGCGGTGAGCGCCGCATCGTCCGTCTACGGCTGAGACTAGGACTGCTTTGTAATCCTCCATAATAGCTCATCATGTAGCTCAGTAATCTGGCGACGGAGTTCCTCCACTCGGGCCGACTTTTGTTAGGGTTGTAGGGCCACACTGGCAAAGGGGGCCCTGGATGACTGCGTCGCCACAAAGGTGCTGTAGGATTTCGTACCGTAGTTCGTACCCCTCTAAAGACCACCAACGGCGATAATGCAGAGCTCGTCCAACGTCCGAATCGGAGGGGGCTGCGAGGAAGTACCAGCCCCTCCCTCTGCAGGTGCACTAGTAATCTTATGCTCTAGCCTAAGATACTCATCCTAGAAAAGTACGCATCTCGATAAGCATAATATTTACTACCAACCTAGTTGTTCCCCGTCTATGGATATATATTATATATTTCTTAAGTTATACTAAAGTTAGTGGCACGTAAAGTAATACTTACATAGCTCTGTGTGGCCCTATCATCGATGAGCTTTTCGTCCTTCCGATGGGTGGCCAGGAAGACGGTCACCATATTGGCGTCCTCACCCCTCATTATCTGTTATAATAATTTGTTTGTTATTGAAATTAAATATTTTATTCTTACTTTTCTTAAAATATTATATTATAGTAAAATATATATCATGCAACAAAAATGTTCTGTCATGGGAATCAAGCCACCATACCACTTTCATGCCCTCGTCCTAGCCACCTTCGCCTTCTCCGACCGTTCTTTGTACCTATGATCGTCGAATCTAGTCCTCATCGCAGTCCATTGCTCGGGCGTGATCCAACCTTGGATCTGTCTTTCGGAGTGCTCTTGAGCCTTCTGGTCGTCGATCGCATCCTGGATCAACTTGACGGCAATGACAAAAAATTGCTTCTCGATCATCTCAGTCCGGTGTGGTGGATAAAAATATGTTTTCTACAAGAATTAAATTAGTTAGTTATATAATATGCATAAAAGATGATTTATACTAAAAGCCATATACTTTAGTTACCTTGAAGTGGGTAAACCAGAATACCTTCCTCTCGTCCGAGGCATCCGAGTAGTTGATCCAAGGGCCACCATAGTTGGACCTCAGAAATAGCCCTAATGCCCTCTGAACTGACGGGAGACGATATCTACACAACGATAATTATATTCATGAATATATAGATGTATTTATAAATTAATTTTAACTAATTAACTTACTTTGTAGCCCCGTCGGACCAAACCCATCCTCGTCTCATCCAGAGGGACGCATGGGGATCGCTCGGATCATATGGAGACAGAGTAGATGCGACCTCCTCCACCCTCTCCTCCGTCTCCATAGTGCCGTCAGCATTTGGAATGCTGGACGGGGTAGTCTCTAGCCTGGAACTTCCCATCCCAGGAGTACTACCACGTACCGTCGACGTAGTCAGAGATGTGACTGGTTGGTACACTGGCGTACTAGGAGACGAGGGTCCGGAACCATCATCCGATAACGGAGTAGCACTCCATCCACCGGTGGAACCTCTACCGGTACGGGATGCTCCGAGGTATGATCCTCTAATTTTTCCTGCCATACCTGATAAAAATATATATATACAAGAAATATAATACATATTCTAAATCCAATCTGCATGCATCTAACATATCACAGTTTATAAAAATAGACCCGAAGCAACCCTTCATTAAATTTCTAATAATAACCAAGTCTAGATAATAGCATCCAAGTATAGATAATAACCATGTTTAGGAAATAACAAAAAACATCCAGAGTTGTAAAAACATCCAAGTTTAATCTAGAAATAAATCTACCGGAGACAAATCTGGTCAAAAGTCATATCATATATATAACTCTACCCTCTATGTTGGGGCAGATACCACTCCTTCAGCTACCGCGCATAAGAAGGGTCCATATGATGAAGATCATATATAGGAGCTAGGTGACTAGAACTCTCGGTGACACTGCCTTCTGGTGCCACTTCCTCCTTCACAGCGATCTCGACTTTAGGAATCACTTCCTCCTCAATAGTAGAAGGTAGAACTTCTTCCTTAACCTTGATCTCTGCTTTAGGTATCACCTCCTCAGCACCAGGAGGCAGCACTTCCTCTTCAGCAGCAGGAGGTACCACTTGTTCTTCAGCAGCCATATGTGCCTCTCTCAAGCGACGTGCTCAGGTCATGGGTGCCATATGGTAAGATTGATAGAAACATAGAAATTAATTAGGGGTTAAACAAAATGGCAGTAGATTTCACAAGTCTAAATAGTTGTTACATGGAGATTAATTAGTGGTTTAACATATTTTATATTTTATTTTATTTTCAATCATCTTCTGAAAATTTATCTTCTTCATTTTTCGCGTCCTCATCTTCCTCTTCCTTCTCATCTTCGCTTTCATCTACTTCATTTTTCTCTTCGGATACTTCTATCTCTTCTATACAATTAGACGTGTAATGTAGAACTTTCGTTGTGTCCACGTCAACTATATTTGTTACGAGAGGTAGCTCATCATCCTGATAAGCTATTTCATCAATATCGTAGGTATTTCTGGTTTTAATTTTGCATATTGTCCACCAGTCCAACCTAGTTGTTCTCCATCTAGGATAATTAGAAAAATAAACGAGTTGAGTCTGACTTGCTAGGACAAATGGTTCGTATCCTCGATATCGATGCTGGTAGTTAATATCCACAAGACCATGTTTGTCAATTTTCTAACCTTAATCTTGGATCGGATCGAACCAATCACACTTGAACAACACGATCTTAATCGGCTCTATGCCGTAGTTATATGTCAACTCCACAATCTCCCTCAAGACGTCATAGAAATCGTTGTCTGGATCGACATCTTTGTAGTTTGTAGATCTGATACACAAACAACTATTTTTGTCGAATCAAGATCCGAAAAGTTCTCTTTGATCGGACCATTTGTTAACTTGAACCTAAACCTATTCACACAATAGCTTGGCCAAATTTTAACAAAATAAATTGGCCCATTGGCTAGAGTTCTAATAGATTCATTCTTTAGTGTTGCGTCTGGACGATCGACCTAAATATCACAAGATAAGAAATTAAATTCAGCGTTCCATTAATTACTGTATAAAGTGCATATGCAAAAAGTAATTACCGAGCTCCTTACGTATGCACTCAACCATGAAGGTAAATGACATCTCATTTCCTATTCTAGTTCTTCATCTGTTATGTATGGTCTACTCGACCTCACCTTATCATTAAATGTGTTGAAAACAACAACACATCGGCCAATTAGTGTAATAATAATATTGGATACTATTACATGTATAAATGACGTAAACGTGGACGTATTAATTGCTTACCCCTCGAGCTTCTCCACTTCATCCTCGTCACAGTTGAGTAATATATATAACTGAGTAGCCCTTAGTTCCTCGTCATTCAGATATCTTTTCTCTAAAGGCTTCCCGAAAGTATTGAAGACTTTCAATATTGCATCATTAGATTCAAGATATCCATCGTCATTTTTCGGAGCTCTTGTTCTATTAGTAGCAACATATGGCTTGAAATACATCGAGCAGAAGTTTGTAACCTCCTCGAGAACATAAACTTCATAAATAGAACCCTCGACCCGAGCCTTATTTTTTACCTTTTTCTTTAGGTGGTTCAAATGTCGCTCAAACGGATACATCCACCGATAATTGATCAGCCCACCAATACGTGCATCATAGGAAAGATGAATTGGCAAATGCTCCATGGAGTCAAAGAACCCAGGAGGGAACACCCTCTCAAGCTTGTACAGTATTACCGCAATGTCCTTCTTTTGCTTTTCTAGAAGATCGACAAGCAACTTAGTAGAACAAAGATCTCTAAAGAATATGCTCAGCTCTATCAACGGATCCCAAATGACCAACGGTAATAATTCCTAAAATGCGATCAGAATTAACGTCTCCATAAATACGTGACAGTCGTGGCTTTTCATACCCGTTAGTTTGTTACTCCTTCGGGTCGACGCATCTTCTTAAATTCGACACGTACTCGTCAGAAAATTTTAGACCCTGAATCTACCTACAAAGTCTCCCTTTATCCTCCCTGTCCAGTGAAAAAATTATCTTAGGCTGCTTATAATTCCTATTGCCTTCCTTTATCAAATGCAATGCAGGACGTCTACATATATCTTCCAAGTCCAACCTTGCCTTAGGATTGTCTTTTGTCTTTCCCTTTACGTCGATCACATTATTAATTATGTTGTCAAATACATTCTTCTTGATATGCATGAAATCAAGGTTATGTCTGATCAGATTGGTTTTCCAATATGGCAGGTCCCAGAATATACTCATTTTTGTCCAATTATGAGTGCGACCAAATTCATCACACTTGTATCCCTTTGTAAGCTCTTTGATAACACTTAAAAAATCTTTGACCTCCTTCCATATCGTTTCTACGGTCTACCTTGGCGGTGGATTGGCCTTTTCCATAACGTCGGCACGAAAAGCATTCATGTTCCTCAGGAACGAATGATCCTTCGGCAGAAACTGTCGATGACAATCGAAAAAGCATAGTTTTTCTTCGTGTTTCAAACAGAAAGCCTTTATGCGGTCCTGCAATATGGATATGAGAGACGACCATGAGTGCTCCATCCCGATAACATTCCATAGATTGAAAAGTCGTTGATGGTCCACATCATTGTAGCCCTCATCTGAAAGTTCTGCTTTCTGGAAACATCATACGTATTGACGCCTACTTCCCACACCTGATTCAACTCATCTATCAACGGCTATAAGTACACATCGATATTTCTCTTTGACTTACTCGGACCCGGTATGATAATGGTTAGAAACATGTAAGGAGTCTTCATACACAATCACGACGGTAGGTTGTACGAAGTGACAATCATTGGTCAACACGAATATTGAAAACCCGAAAGTCTAAATGGGATAAAACCATCAGAGGATAGCCCCAATCCTACATTATGCGGATCAGAAGCAAAATTTGGATACTCTCGATCAAAGTGCTTCCATGCTTCTCCATCGGATGGATGATCCAAAACTCCATCGATCTGTTCCCGCCTATGCCAACGTATGTTCTCGACAGTCACCTTCACCATAAATAAACTCTGCAACTGTGACGTCAAAGGCAAGTAGTGCATCGAATCGATCGGCTTCCTTGCACCGGGAGTTTTATTTGAACTTGTTGCCTTGTAGCGATCAGTACCACAAAATCTGCACACGTCTTCATCCTTGTCATCCTTGTAGTACAACATGCATCCATTTTGACATGCATCAATTTTATCATATCCTATCCAGAGCGATCTCACCATTCTCTTAGATCGGTAGAAGTCTGTAGGTAACTTGGCACCCTCCGGCAAGATCTCTATAATCAACTCGATGATTCGGTTGTAGCATTTTTGAGACATGTTGAAATCGGACTTGATGCTCAGCAGCCTTGTAACCACCTCTAACGGTGAATGATCCTCACAACCAGGATACAAAGGAGTCCTTGCATTCTCCAGCAACTCCATGAACTTTACAGCATCGGCATTCGGTGCCTCCTCAGACGCATCATGATTGTCCGGATCGAAACTAGGTCCAGCAGCATAGAAAACCATATACACCCCCCTTCGTCGTAATCACCGTAGTCATGGACATCCATATATGGCTCCAAATTAGGCTCTGGCTCCGATGCTAAAGGCCCAAGTTCTCCGTTTGAAGTCCACTGATAGTAATTCGGCATGAAATCTCTTGAGTACAAATGATATGTCACGTCCACTTCTGGATAATATTTTAAGTTGTGACATCTCACACAAGGACACTTAATTTTGGAATGGTCCATGTACTGAGGGAACACCTTGGCGAACTGCAAGAAATGCTCTACCCCCTGTATAAATTCATCTTGCACACCACACATGTCATCAGGATGACGATTGTACATCCACGAACGATGTCGCAGATAGTAATTTATATCCATTTGAAGATAATTCTACAAAGATAGATACACATTATTCATGCATATTGTCCAAATGGATGCATAGATCCATGAGTATTAAATGAGTGTCATCACGTATTCAATGTCAGCCCTTTTCTTCAAAAAAATTTACTTCTGCAAGCCTTTTGAGGCTATTAGAGTTCTATAAGACTTCAAAAAAAATACTAGAAAAGGCCAAGTATTATAATTTTTCTTTTCTAGGATTTTTTATTCTTTGTTATTTTTTAATTTTTTACTCCTTTCGTTCTTTATCTTTTCTCCTATTTTTCTGAAATCTGTAGAAATCTAATTGCCTCAAAAGGCTTACAGATGTAAATTTACTTGTCAGAGAAGGGCTGACATGGATACTTGACTTCGGGCTGACACAGACACATACCTATGTATCTAAGATATCTAGCTAGCACTTACCTACATATCACCTTAACTCTACGTATTTGTGTATCATGTGGATATCATGTACCATGGTACACAATATCACATTGATACTCTCTTGTATCTTGATACTAGGATACAGTTTCAAATATCCATGACACTAACTATACACACTAACTATACGCACGTTCATTTTATATACTACTAGGATACTCACTCTATACACTCTAGGTACTACGATATACACTTAGGTCTTATCACGTGTTCTTTATGAGCCATTTCCTGAAAATAAAATTTACTTATGCAAGCCTTTTGAGGCTGTCAGCGTTATACTAGATTTCCAAAAAAATCTATAAAAGACTAAGTTGTTTGACTTTTTGGTATAACTCTGATAGTCCCAAGACTTGCATAAGTAAATTTAATTTCCAAATAATGGCTCACATGGACACTTGATTTCAGGCTAACACGGACACTTAACGTAAGAGATAATGATATCTCTGTCGTCATGTGTTCCTTGTGAGCCCACAAGGAAAACTTGACATTGGAGTGTCCATGCTAGCACTTACCATGAAATACTTGGTGATACCTAGCTAGCACTCACTCTATACACTCTAGGTAGTACAATACTCCTTAGTATCCTTACCTACATTTGTCCTAACTCTAGGTATTTGTGTATTATGTGGATATCATGTACCATGGTACACAATATCATGTACGTACCATGGTACACAATATAATTTTTTTACTATATTTATATTTTTAACAATAGTGAGCATTATATTTCTAATTGAACCTATTATATCTAAAGTATATATCAATTTTCATACAAGAGTTAACTAATACTAATTGAACCTATATATTATATCCAAGTACATATATCAATTTTCGTACATGAGTTAACTAATACCATGATACTTCTTAGTATCCTTACCTACATATTGCCTTAACTCTAGGTATTTGTGTATCATGTGGATATCATGTACCATGGTACACAATGTCATGTACGTACCATGGTACACAATATAAATAATTTTACTATATTTATATTTTTAACAATAGTAAGCGTTATATTTCTAATTGAACCTATTATATCTAAAGTATATATCAATTTTCATATATGAGTTAACCAATACTAATTGAACCTATATATTATATCCAAGTACATATATCAATTTTCATACATGAGTTAACTAATATTAATTGAACCTATATATTATATCCAAGTACATATATCAATTTTGAAACATGAGTTAACTAATACGTAAATAAACCTATATGTGTTGTGTCTCAGTCGTGTCGTATGTCTGTGTCGTGTCGTGTCGTGTCGTGTCGTATTTGTGTCTGTGTCGTGTCTCATTGTCGTATCTCACACACGATATTACACTATCACTCATGTGCACTATGTGTCTCAATATCGTGTATGTGCCGTGTCATGTCTTAGTGTCGTGTCAGAAAGAGGGAGTGGGTTAGGGTTAGGGTTACCTGAGCTGGAGTCAAGCGGTCAATACGGCAGGGGTTCGCCGAAGGGAGGGGGTCACCAGAGACAAGAGAAACGAGGGGGCAGGAGGTCGTTGGGGGGAGGAGACGAGAGGGTTTTAGGGAGCCGGGGAAGGAGTCGGGAGGGGCACATTCGGCAGGGGGTATCCGGGGAGAGGGGGTCGTCGGAGAAATTTGTGGGAAGAAAATTTGGGTTGAGCGCGCATGGGGGGGGGGGAAGTTTTTTGGGGGAAAATAAAAAGTCGATCGGCCAGCTCTAAACCTTATATGAAATAATTTAGCGATGTCCGTATTTGACGTCGCTAAACGTCGCCGCCTATGACTAAACTGGCGACATTCAAGTAGATGAGTCGCTCAACGTCGCTAACGTTTGAAAACCAGCGACGTTCTCCGACAAAACCGCGATGTGTATTTTCTAATAATAAACCGTGTCGCTAAATCACATTGAACATCGCTGGTAGTGACGTTTAGCGACGTATTCCAGATATGTCGCTAATTACATCAAAAATAACGACGGCCTATCAAAACGTCGCTAAGATCGTCGTCAATATGACTTATTTTGGTAGTGCTGGTGGTAGACTTCACGAGCACAACATGCTAGGGATACGATACGGTCCCAGTGCCTGCCCCAAAGGCAAGTACATCTTTCTCTAGTCACAAAGCTTATGGTTTGTTTTCTCTACAAATGTGTTATGTTTTCTATTTTTTTATTTTGGTTTTATTTAGTATGGATTCATATATATATAGGTTGGGGGTGTTATACAGGTGATAGCGCTCGTTGTGGCAAGTATCAAGCTCCATTGTATTTGGTTTTGATATAGGACGATCAATTTTACTTGGTTTGATTGTTGATTATGTTCGTGTCAGAGGCGTTTTCAACCTCCATGCATGTAGCGCCTGGCCCTTACTTTATGTGTGTGTGTGTGTGTGTATGTGTGTGTGTGTGTGTGTGTGTGTGTGTGGCAAATGACCTCTAGCCTAGTGGTTAAGAGAGATGCATGCGGCCCGAGTGGTCATGAGATCGATTTCCGGTGGAAGCGTTCGCCACAATTACCTTCTTTCATATATATATATATATATATATATATATATATATATATATTTTATATATATATATATATATATATATATATATATATATATATATATATATATTTGTGTGTGTGTTATTTTTGTCTTTGTGGTGGATTACTTTTGTATCCTAGTATGTTTTATTGCGCATCCTCATGGTTTTATGACCTTGTTGGTTATCGATGGACACTCTTAAGGTATCGATGCCTGATATGCCTAAACACTTGGCACGATATGTTGGGTTCTAGCTAGCCCTATGGTCATAGGTGCGTAGCGAGGTCTCAAATCCTTGATCCTATCATCGAATCATGACCATCTTCAAGGTTAGTCATAATTATCACTGTTACTATATTGTTATCACGAACAGGGTTGGACAAGGCCTAGCCTGGTGTATTGGATCATTTCTCACGGACTTTCGCGAGTGATAATGATTTCTAGATATCTATGTGATCCTTCTATCATAGTTCATTGTATATATTATTCATAGTTTATATGGTTCTAGGATGGTCGTCATGTCGATCCATTACATAATACATGACATTTATTTGTTATATTTCTATGAATGATCAACAAATATGTCGAAAGTTGTTATTATTACTGCATTCATGTATCTTAGTATTATCATGTTTACTATTATCTATGCTATTATATCATTATCTTTCGCGACATTGTCATGGGTGGTGTAGCGTGCCTTATAGAAGAATAGGCGCAGTTACAGCTTCGGAGTATGATTGCATTTCCTGTCTTTGTCTGTTGTAGGGACGCAGTTCTGTACTATAGTCGGTCTACGGACACTCTTGCCTTAGTACATGGTTTTACTATGTGAATAATGAGTTGACATTTACTATTTATATTATATTATCCTTGTATTTTGGAATTGTACCTATGGTCATCCTTGATAGTCTATTGTGCTTGGTTATGAAGTGGTCCTTACTTCATTATAAATCTAGCATCGATCATAGTAGGTCATAGGATTGATGTGGCTGACGATGGATTTATTGCTTATATTTTTGCAGTAGTTAGATTTACTTTATGTCAAATTTTTTTAGGTAGAGTGCGATTGGTATCACACGACCCAATCTTTCATCGATCATAGTAAGTCGTAGGATTTATGTGGCTGACGATATATTTATTTCTTGTGTTTTGTAGTAGTTAGATTTACTTTTGTCTTCTTTGGACAAGGTAAAATTTACTGCACGACCCCCAATATATTAGTGCTTCCTTAGAACTATTAGTTGTTGTAGTCTTCGATGTATTGCTTACATGCTAATTTTGAGTTTACCCTAGAGATTTCTTATGGTACTTGCTATTTAGGGTTTGATCCCACTGGTTTTGTATGATCATATCTCGTAATAGATCCAAAGGATCTACCTTACCTTCCACTCAATGGTGTGCATCGGAGGACCGCGACCATAGAGCATGAGTGGGTTTCTTATCTTTTTTCATCCACTTGTACATATTTTCTATGTTGTATATATCATTTTGGACGTTTAGCCACAATCACGTGTTAGCATGTTCCAGGAGCCTATTCCTGCCTACGGGCAACATGATTGTACATATTAGTCTACAACTATTTTTGGAGCCACGTACTATTGAACTCTTGTTAGTTGTTTATATATACTTGCTGACTTCATGATCATATTGTCTAAGCATTTGAGACACCTTACTGGTTATTCATGATATGTTATGTCATATTTCTTCTTGCTTTTTCATGATTGAGACCCTAGGACTTGACTATTGGTATGTAGATAATCTTCGTGTCTATTACAGCCATGACTGTGTCTCTGGGTACTGACGTACTCCGTATACGTAGCTGGCCTTCGTCCTTCCCTGCTCTCTAGTATTCTGGTTCTGGGACATGATAAAATAATAGCTTGGCCGAATGATGAATTCTTCAACATCGTTGAACACTAACTCTACATTCATTTCGATCAAAATCCTCAAGCAAATTTTAGGGGCTGGCGATCCACTTCCCGAAGGGCTTTTATGACTACCTATTAATTGGTCACCGATTTAAAAGGCAAACGACTTAACCATTTCAAAGGTTTTCGTAACTCCTGTTACTTAGGCATAAATTAATCCCCATCAAAGGATTGTATGGGATGATGTCCAACCAAGAATATAAACAACATTACAAATTCAATAGAGGACGGACTCAGCCACACGCTCTAACCAACCGAACTACTGCAACTTATATATACTAGTCACGTGCACACACATTGCACATAAAGAAATTCTCTAATATTGTTGAAAAATCGTCAAAAATTTAATTTATATTAAAATAGTTTAAATATGATTTGAATATATTTTAATTAGAATTTATCCTAATATGTTTTCAGAAATATATATATATATATATTATATATATATATATATATATATATATATATATAATATATATATATATATATATTGCTAAATAAATATATATATATATATATTGCTAAATAAATATATATATATATATATTTATTTAGCAATATATATATATATATATATATATATATATATATATATATATATATATATATATATATATATATATTAAAATAATTTAAATATGATTTGAATATGTTTTTATAAACTGAAAATTGCTGAGAAACCCAATTTCGGTGTTGGTTTTTATGAAAAATCCACCCGCAGGATGGGTTTTATGAAATGCCCAGAATTATATATTTCCACGTTAAGTATTTCAAGATTCCCTTTAGATGCTCTGTATTTATAAAATTGATACCATAACTACCCCTCCGCACAAACTCAGATTTGGATTGCGATTCTCGTCGTCTTCTTCTTCTTCTTCTTCTTCTTCTTCTTCTTCTTCTTCTTCTTCTTCACGAGAGATCTGAATTCCATTGCTCTCATCTTCAGCAGAGATCGCAAAGATCGTTCGTAATTCACCGTGCTTTTTTTTCAGTCGAACTCCGATCATCGCTCATCTTCTTCTTCTTCTTCTTCTTCTTCTTCTTCTTCGACAATTAGGTCAATTATGGAGAGAAGATCTTCTTCTTCTTTTGCATAAGAGTTAGCATCATTTTGAAAGAAGAACGAAAACTCTGTCAACTAGGTCAAATTTCTTTCAACAAAACAAAAATAAAAATAAAAAATTAGGTTTCTGTCAACTGTTCTCCTTCGATATAACACGAAGAATAGTCATTCTCCTGTATTTAACAAGGAGAATGCCATTCTTCGTGTAAATTAGGCATTCTCCGTGTTACTAAAACGGAGAATGACATTCTCCGTGTTTCTAACACAGAGAATGGTCATTCTCCTGTGTTTTAACATTTGAATGACTATTCTCCGTGTCATTTAACACGGAGAATGGTCATTCCAGTGTTAAAACGCAGGAGAATGGCCATTCTCCGTGTAATTAACACGGAGAATGGATTCTCCGTGTTAATTTACACGGAGAATGGCCATTCTCCTGCGTTTTAACACTGGAATGACCATTCTCCGTGCTAAATTACACGGAGAATGGCCATTCTCCGTGTAAATTAAGACGGAGAATGCCATTCTCCATGTTACTAACACGGAGATGGCCATTCTCCGTATTAATTACACGGAGAATGGCCATTCTCCTGCGTTTTAACACTGAATGACCATTCTCTGTACCAAATTACACAGAATGGCCATTCTCCGTGTAAATTAAGACGGAGAATGCCATTATCCGTGTTACTAACAAAGAATGACCATTCTCCGTGTAAATTAAGACGGAGAATGCCATTCTCCGTGTTACTAACAAAAGAATGACCATTCTCCGTGTAAATTAAGACGGAGAATGCCATTCTCCGTGTTACTAACACGGAGAATGGCCACCCTCATGCGAAATTAACATTCTTCGTGTTCTAACACGGAGAATGGCCATTCTCCTGCATTTATGGTCAGTTGAAATTTTGGAGGGCCATAACTTTTGACTGGGAGGTCGAAACGAGGTCCGGTTTGTCGCAAAATGAGCGTATCTTCGAGGAGCCTGAGATTAACAGCTTCTTTGTTAGTCGGCCTTTCGAAATTTTAGAATCGCAAAAAATTGATGTTTGGACCTCCGTTTTAGCACTTTTTGCCGTTTGTCTCGGTCTTTCCGAAATTTTCCGACGAGTTTTTGAAGATTTTTGAGGAGAAAACATAGATTCGAAAGTGAGCAGCGTATGGAAGAAGATGAAGTATCGAAACTTTTTTTAAGAGTAGTTTTGTGGGTGTTTTCAATAAATTAGAAGGAATGGCAAAAAGGTCATTCGGAACCCTCTTTATATATTTTTTGCTAATTCTGGGCACGCGATGAAATGTTATTGCGCAGTGGATTTTCATAAATTTTTTTCGTTTTTTTGGGCATTTTATAAAATTTTCCTTTTATAAATATACGTGCACATAGTTTGATAATATACATTTAGTTGATAATATCAGGTTAGTTTAAGGTCCAGGAATTATTTAGAATTTTTTTCTTAACTCTTAATTACGTAATTGTCTACATTGGACTTGTAAGTCTCTTATCATAGAGATGTTTAACCAATAAATTAACATTTTATTAAACCCATTGGATCTTAGAAATCCAATTTAAACCTGACCCGTTAAGAAGTTATAGTGTCTAAAATTGTTGGAAGGATTCTTCCCAAAACCCTAGCTTTCCACCACTTCGAAGCGGAGAACAAAGTAAGCAATCTGAAAATCCTTGTAATTTAACTTGTTGCTCAATTGGTGTTCATTTGGTTGAAAAAAGTTTGGATCTTTATTGGCAATGATAAAAAAACAAAAACAAAATTTGATGTTCATTTGATGGCAATGATTTGATTTTAGTTTGTTTAGGGTTAGGTTCAGCGTGACCACAAGAGTAGAATCGTGAGAAAGAAGAAGAATGTTCTGGGTTTTTTTTTTTTTACTTTACTAATTGGTAAAGTAGAAATTTTTAATTGGTAAAGTAGAAATTTTTTATGTTTCATGGGATTTGATGCCAAACATTTGGATTTTTCAGTTAATTTTATGGATGAGTCCAGTGTGCCCTGAAGCGTAGAACCCTAGGGGGGAAAAAACTTTTATTTTGCTATTGTTTGAAAAAAGAAAAAAAAAAGTTTTGATGTTCATGAGGTTTATTGGCTTGATGTCAAAGTTTCGATTTATAGTTTCTTATAGTGTACCCACAAGAGCAAAATTCCGGACAAAAAGATTTGGTGTTTGTTCCGTTATTTATATACAAATTTGTGATATAGGAAACACGGATACTCCGAAAATCATGACCTTGTCGTATCTGACACAACTCAAATACTCCAAAAATACACTAGGACATACCAAAACAGGTCTCATACCGTCTCACCGTGTCCTTAAAGTATCTTGTCTTATCTGTGTCCGTGCAACATAGATTGTGATGTTAATGTCAGTCTATTTGTACCATTTTTATTAGTAGTTTGATGGCAAACATTTAATATTATTAATTTTAGTTTCTTATTGATATGTTCAGTGTGCCTGGAAGAGTAAAACCCTGGAAACAAGATATGATCTTTATTTTCTGTTGTAAAGAACAAATTTTTTATCATGAGGTCTATTTCTATCATTTGTTTTTAGTTTGGTGACAAAGATTTGATTTTTTTAGTTCTTATGGTTAGGTTAGTGTGCACACAGTGAAACCCTGGAAAAAGAAATCTGATCTTGATTTTTTTTTTATTGTAAGAACAAGATTTTGATGCTCATTTGATCTATTTTGTACAATTTTCTTAGTTTGATGGCAAAGATTTGTTTTTATTTTCTTATGGATGAGGAACAAAATTTGATGTCATGATATCTATTTGTACCATTTGTTCTTAGTTTGATTGCAATGATTTGGATTTTAGTTTCTTATGGAAAGTTTCTGTGCACCCACAAGAGCGAAACCCTTGAAAAAAAAAAGATTTGACTTTTTTTGTTATTTATAATGAAGAAAATTGTAATGTTCATGGTGGTCTATTGTACCATTTGTTATTAGTTTGCTGGCAAAGATTTGATTTTTCTAGTTTTATTAATAGGTTCAGTGTGCTACAAGGGTGAAATCCTGGAAAAATGATTTGATATTTATTTTGCTATTATAAGGAACAATTTTTTTTATCATGAGGTCTATTTCCACCATGTGTTGTTAGTTTAGTCACAAAGATTTGATATCTTTATTTTCTTATTGGTAGAGGATTACTGTGCTCACAAGAGTGAAACCCTGGAAGAAGGTTTTGATCTTTATTTTTTATTTTTATTGTAGGAACAAGATTACGATACTCATTTGGTCTATTTTGTACCATTTTTTTCTAGTTTGATGGGAAAGATTTGTTTTTAGTTGATGGAGAAAAAAAAAATTGATGTCATGATATCTATTTTTACCATTTGTTCTTAGTTTGATTGCAAAGATCGAATTTTAGTTTCTTATGGAAAGTTTCAGTGTAGCCACTGGCAGGAGCGGACACATGAATTTAAGAGAGGGGATCAACCTCTTATGTAAAGAAAACCCCAAAAAAATCACATACTAAAAAATAATATATATTTCACATCTTACAAAAAAATAATTTTCTGGCTTATTATCATTCATGACAAAGTAGGCAGCTGAAAAAGAAAATTTTGAAGTTATGTAGCAAAATTTTCAGTTTCCACTTTTTTTTAAGAAGCTCATCATCGTCTCATTATAATTTTCTATAGTATATTGTTCATTTTAATATGCTATATAGTAAATTCGGATTTAAATATGCAAGAATATGTAACTTCAAATTTTAGGTGCTATATTGTAACTTGTTGAGAGAGACACTTTTTCAGCTGCTTACTATATAACCTACCTGTTATATAACTTTTATTTTTTTTTTAGTGGGGTCAATTGACCCCACTTGACACTGACCCCACTTGGCCCATGCCCACTAGAGAAAAACCCTGAAAAAAAAGATTTGATCATTTTTCTACTATTTATAATCAAGAAAATTGTAATGTTCATGGTGGTCTATCTGCACCATTTGTTATTAATTTGCTGGCAAAGAGTTGATTTTTTTTAGTTTTGTTATTGATAGGTTCAGTGCCTACAAAGAGTGAAATCCTAGAAAAAATGATTTGATCTTTATTTTGCTATTGTGAAGAACAAAATTTTGATCATGAGGTTATTTCTACCATTTATTCTTAGTTTAGTCACAAAGATTTGATATCCTTAGTTTCTTATAGATAGTGGATTAGTTTGCCACAAGAGTAAAACCCTAAAAAAAGGTTTTTATCTTTATTTTTTATTTTTATTGTAAGAACAAGATTATGATACGCATTTGGTCTATTTTGTAGCATTTATTCCTTGTTTGAGGGCAAAGATTTGATTTTTTGCTTTCTTGGATATTGATGCTCATGATATTTATTTGTACCATTTGTTCTTAATTTGACGGCAAAGTTGCCCGACTAAGAGATTTGACCTAACTATTTATACAATAAAATTGTTTGTTCATGGGGTCTATTTGTATTTGTAGCATTTGTAATTAGTTTGATGGCAAATAGTTGATTTCTTATTGATAGGTTCCAGTGTGCCTGCAAGAGTAAAACTCTGGGAGAAAAGATTTGATCTTTATTATTGTAAAGAACAAAATTTCGCATGAGGTCCATTTGTACCATTTATTCTTAGTTTGGTGGCAAAGATTTTACTTTTAGTTTCTTATGTGAAGTTTCATTGACCCTACTAGAGTAAAACCCGAAAGTTTTACTTACATGAGATCAACAATTTCACTATTATATTTGATTTTTTTTTATCCTTTCCTTGTGTATGGTTCCCAAATTGTAATCCTTAGCTAAATTTAGAAGTATCTGTTGGAATCCCTTTAAGTCCCATGGTTAACGCTACTGAGAAGTTTCAGTACACAAGTACAAATATTTTAGTTATTTGTTTGTTTGGGTGCAAAGTTTGATTTTTAATCTCTTGTTGGTAGGTTCAAACTTCAAAGTGTTAATTAGTGGCCAACCATCTTGGAAGTATGGATACTCCCAAAATCATTGCCATGTCCGAGTTGTGCAAGATGACAAAATACATTAAGGAGTAGGATGCTCTAATATCTGTGTCGTTCCATATAGTGTCGTACTCGTGTCCATGGTAACATAGGGAGACCATGTAGTTTTTTTTATTTCAGTGTAAGATCAAAATCCCCATTATGCAGTATCGATCTAATATTTGTTTATTGAATTCATGGTTCCTTTTGATCTTTTATAGCTATGGTGCACATACATAGCACCTGTCAATGCATCCTAGTGTGTTTTTTAGTGTCCAGGTTGTGTCCAATATATCTCTTATATGTGTCCGACAAGACAACACAACCGACATTTTTGGAGTGTCCGTGCTTCCTGATCTTATAACAAACAGAATGCAATATTTAGCTTACATGAGTAATATTTGTTTTAATCCTCCTTTTAGATCCCTTCCCCTTTGGAATGATTATTGTTAAAAGGTTATACAACTATTGTAATTAGGACCCATCATGCAGAATGATAATGATACCTTTACCATCTGTTTTATTGTCTTATCTCATCAATAGGTTGGTTTTTCCCAAACAAGAAGGGATATGGGGAGGGAAAAGAAGGCTGGATCCATATTTATCAGGCTGGTTTCGGCTGCAGGGACCGGTTTTTTCTACGTGAAGCGGAAGAACCCTCGGAAGATCACAGAGAAACTCGAGTTCCGCAAGTATGACCCGAGGGTGAATCGTCATGTTCTCTTCACCGAGGCAAAGATGAAATAGATAACTTTCTCGGAGTCGTAGCTGTCGCAGGCATTAATCCATCACCTCTGTTATAGCATTTGATGAGGTGGTTCTCCTCTAGTTTCAATGTTTGTTGCCTATGGAAAGATGTTCAACTACAATGTACTTCGATTGCTTGCTTGTTAGATCAAATTTGAATGCAAATAAGTAGTCGATTACTGAACTCATCTGGCTCTTGTGGTCAGTGAAGAGAGGTATAACCTCCTTGGCTAGGTGGACGGTCCTCGGAATCAAGCCGCAGGAGAGGCATGAGCAGTGGACGGATCCAAATGGCATGCAATGCAGCACGCACAAAGTACTGTGCGTTGAGCTGGGCATCTCAGAAAAAAAAAAAAAATAGTCGGTTTGGGCGTGTAAACTGTAACTGTTTGATTCTATAATTCTGGCAGTCGAAATGTTTGCATTGGATCAGTTTGGAAGGTTGAGATTTTGCTTAATTTTGTTAGTGTGTAGGAACTGATTGGAAAACAAAGGAAACTGGAAAATTGTTGTTCCTTTTTTTTTCACTTTTTAGGTATAGTCTGCGTGGATTTTTCTTGTTCTTTTTTGTTACGATTTGTTTAGATGAAGAAAATTTGTTACAATTTGTTTATATGAAGAAATTTTCTTAGGTTGGATTTGGTGCATGCTTATTTCAGCTGCTTACTTAACAACTTTCTCTACCCCGTGTGATGAGTTCATTTTTGGTACAAGTACTTGGGGAGAGTATTATTCGGTTTTGGACCGAAAATTAAACCTAGATTCGGTTTGGTTTGAAAAGATTTCGGTTTCGATTTTAAAAATACTAAAAAAAAAATTTGTTTCGGTTATGGTTTTCAGTCCAAAACCGAATAAGACTCATGCAATTCTGTAAATATTCTCATTTATACATATTTTGTGATTAAAAATGTGTATATTTTGAAAATAATAATTTTGTGTATATTTTGAATTTGATGTCTAACTTTGATAATTTAACAAATAGTCCAAATTTAGACGGAACTTTAAAATATAGTAAATTTATGTATAAATTTATAATTTTGAATATAATTTTACCACCGAATTGATTATGCGGTTCGATTTCACTTTTGGCAAACGCTCGCCTACAACTACCCTAAGAAGAGGGAAACTGCTCTCCTAAGCTGCGTCCGCTTTTTGAAACACAACAGCAAAACAGTATCTTTCTCACTCCATTAGACTGCTCTCGAACTAAAATTTACCAAAACCTTCCTATTCTCGCTACGACTTGTTTTAATACAGGGTATGAAATTTTAGCCTACTTTTATCCCCTTTTTTTTGGCTTATTTTATTGTTCCTTTTGCTCTTTAAATAGTGAACATAGTTTAGTCTCTGTTTGGTTTGGAGGAAACTGGAGGTGGAAAGTGAACATATATTGGAAACTTGGCTGAACTCAGAAGAGTTCTCGTGTTTGTTGCTTTCATTGAAAGTGGTCAAAAGTAGTGTTGTGACCTCCTTGCAATTCATGTCTCCCTCCTTATTCTTCCACTTTCAGTACCGGGTCTTTTTGCTTGAACCTGTAGCTGGAAAAGAAAGAGAGTAGTTTTTCAAAAAAAAAAAAAAAAACTATGGGCAGGTGAAGGGCTTCTGATCGCAACTTTGGTCCACAGCCTATCGCAGCACAATAGTTCAACCCAACAATCAAATAAGGATATGGGTTGGACCACGCACCACGATAGTCCATGTTCCTCAGTTGCTACAGAAGAAAACATATCACAAACAAGCCAGCTTTCAAGCGGCCAATCAATCCTACGGCTTTCTATGATTTGTTTGGATTATCCCAGTAATGCAATATATAGGAATCCTCAGATCGTATCGCATCCAAGCAGGGCTAGCCAATACATTATATATATATATATATATATATATATATATATATATATATATATATATATATATATATATATATATATATATATATATATCACTTTGATTATGCACCGGTCCCTCGTAGGGCTACCGTGCTAAAACATATAACACATAGCACGTAGGAGTCAGATATAGTCGTCCACTATAGGCGGATGAAACCGTATCCATGGCGGCCAACCCGACACGTCAGGACAAAACCTGGGGTGGCTGGTAACGTACGATCTTGAGATTATGTTCCCTCCCAATGCTTCTACCAATTTAAGTTGCTTAGATTAACCCTATCTTAATCTTGGAATTACATGTCGTGGTCACATGGTCATCCTCCTATATGTCGTACCATAGTACGTGTACCCTAAGTATGAATCCACATTGGCTCAAAGAGTCCCAAATCTTGATCCATGCCTAGTGTAATGCATCAAACAACAATCAATATACCACGACACTATTACTGACCAATTACCATGACTGTGCTGGAAGGTACACATGTATTGACATATGACACGAATGATCACTTAGCACACAGAGTCATACCTCAGTGCACTCATTAAATAGCACCGCAGTGCATACTAATATTGTATATCAATACACACTTAGAAAATGTACCAGCACGTATACAGGTAACCAAGTCAGGAACACGGTCAAGTCAGGAAGTCACATGGACCCCTCGTGACATAAAAGTCACATATGAATTCTGGTTAAAGTGAGACATGAAGATTCTTGAAGCCAAGACAAAGATCTAAAACTTTCATGTTTTGAGTTTTTCAAGATTTTAGCTACAAAAAGCTTAAAACGGGCAAAAATAACAAATGATGCAATTTCGCGCATTAGCACATCCGCGCATCAGAATTCTTGCACATTCGCGCGTCAGAATTCCTGCGCATCTGCGCGTCAGAATTCATGCGCATTCGTACATCAGCACATCCGCGTCAGAATTCCTGCACATCCGCGCGTCAGAATTTCTGCACATCCGTGCATCAGAATTTCTGCACATCCGCGCATCAGAACTCACGCTGTGTCTTCAGTACATGCGCGTAGGAAGACTACGCGCATGACACGCTCGGAGTCAAAAAATGCGTTGCCGGGACTTCACGGCGCATGGCCTCCCGGGCGCAAGGGGGTCATCGTCCCCAACAGCAAGTTCAGCCATAAAAGTTCCAAAAACTTGCCATGGCCATAACTTTCTCATCCGAAGTCGAAATCAAGCGAAACAAAGCCAAAACTGCATGAAATTGAATTATTTACAACATAGAACCATTAGTTTTTTGGAAATACCAAGTTTTTAGAGATCAAAAACAAAAAAACTTTAAGTCTAGATCTACAAGAATCTATCCATGGAAACTAAAAACTCTAATAACTAAACTTGTAGAGGATGATGAGACGAACAGTATAGACAAATCATATTAAAGAAAAAAAATCAAGAAATAAAAAATGCAAGAATCTCTCCATTTCGTGCAAGGTGTACTTGCCTAATGATTTGCTTGACGAAAATAAATGAAAGAGTGAATGAGGAGAGAGTGAGGAAGAGAATATATATAGGGGTTGGGTTGACTCAAAGAAACCCTAATCTTAAGCATGCTCTTAACCATATGACTAATAACATATTAAAGGCTACATGATACAGCTAATTAAATTATTTAAATAAAATTCTGACCACAACACGGTTCAGATATCTTATCATCGAAGTAGTGAGCCACGTCTACAACAAGACAAGGACAAGGGGTGGCGTACCAATCCGCGACGAGATACTGTTCCATGCCATGGCTAGTTACAAATACATGATACATACAATCAAGATACAGGTGTCAGATACCATTTACAGGAAAAAACAAAAAATTTACGTATTCCGGGAACGGGGAGTGACATCTCTACCCTCCTTAGAAAATTTCGTCTTTGGAATTTCGATAAGGTTAGTCGAGCGCGCGCTCAGATCAAGAAATACACTCATGACATATAGCAAGCATAATTATCAAACAACACATCGCACATGAACAGATTACGAAAGAAAGAACAATTAAGTAAAAGCACAAACAATAATCATACCCTAGAAGGAAAGTGATCAGAGATATACGAATAAAATATGCCTCCCGGTTAGTTGAGTAGGGGTTCGTACTCGCGGTCTTACGCTGACTCCCAAAGTGGACAAGAGTCAACGCTTGATCCAAGTAATTGCATTTCCATCTATACCAAGTGCATCCAATAGTTGATCCAAGAACCAGTTCCATGTTTCTTTATTTTCTATCTGCACAATAGCCCAAGCAATAGGGGAAAAAAACTGTTGTTACAATCTCTACCCACTGCACTAAGAAGTTGTCCTTTGTACTCGGTCTTTAGAAAACACCCATCAAGACCAATGAATGGCCTGCAACCTTCTTTAAAACCCTTTATCACAACATTCAAAGAGTAGAACACCTTAACAAATCTGGTGGATATCTTTCCATCAGCCTCTACTTCTCCCTTGACCCTAACAATACTCCCAGGATTAGTACTCATCATCAGCATAGCCACTACCAAAATATGGCAAAATTACGACAAATTTAGCGACTCCATGAGAGAATGTCGCAAATTTTTGGGGAGTCAGCGACGTGTAAATGTGACATCGCTATTCGTCGCTGGTGGCGACTACTAGCGACGAATAGCTATATTAGTATATTAAATGGGAACCTGCGTCGCAATTTCGTCGCTACACGTCGCTAATTATTTTAATATAGCGACGCGTAGCGATGACTGTAATATTACGTCGCTGTATATTAATAGTCAGCGACGTTTAGCGATGTCCTATGCGGACGTCGCTAAATTTTTCATATAGGGCATGGCACGAGGGTTTCTTTTCTATTCGCGGAAGAAATTTTTTCCCCCCAAAATTTTTTCTTCTCCGGCGCTCGTACCCTCCTCCGGCCTCCTCCTCCTCCTCGCACCCTCCTCCGGCCTTCTCCTCAGGTAGCCCCCCCTCTCTCTCGCCCTCTCTCTCTCTCTCTCTAGGGTACTGCTTTAGGACTATTTTGGGTAGCCCTCCCTCTCTCTCCTCGTCCTCGCACCCTCCTCGTCACTACACCAGGAGTTCTCCATGTGAATGTTTTGTCCTGTTATGCAGACCATTACTTTTGTTCAATCCAGGAGAAGAACTGTCCAGAACTATCTTAATTGAGGGTATCAGACCTACTGCAGTACCAGCCATTATTTCAATTGTGCAGTTTATACATCACATATTTATCAGTCCAAATAGGCCAAATTGTTTTCCAATCCAGTTTTCTCTTATGACAGATGATTGATATCAGTATCCTTCAATTTATGTTCGAACCTTTTGGGACTTGTGTATCAGTAATGGGATTTAAAAATGGTACATCATGCTTGCCTTACCTGTATTCCTGGTTGGATTATAGCTCACCATTGTGATTAAGCCCTTAAATGATAGGGAGGGTATTAGGGTTATATACTAAAAGCATCACTTTTGTAGTAACCTTATTTCCTTAAATTTTGAATGAGAATCATTTAGGCAAGTGTTTGCATATTGTATTTGTTGCAAGTGTTAATGCAAATGTCGGATATTCTATATTGTAGATAATATGGTGTGTGGTGTCACACAGAAGATCATATTATCAGTTCCCTATGGAGTATACAAATAGTTCACAACCTAGATGGACTTGGACAATCTATTGGAAAGGTTGTAGTGTAATCTGGTATTAGTCTATCTTGACTATAGGTTTACACTAGTACACTTTGTGTGTATTGAACAGGACCACTTGAGGTTGTTCTCTTTGTACTGACTACATAAGATAACAAACACCTCTGTTATTATGGATGCTTATGCTCTTAATCCGGATATAATAACAGATATATATATGCAGTGTGCATTACTTTGACTCATAAAAGAGTGAGATTCATTATGGATCAACAACCTCTATGAATTGGATAATAACACTGTATGTATGATGGGCTGTTGATTATAAATGGAATCCATGTCCCGATACATCGGGTTGATGATGTCCCCTTAAGGAGATCATAAGGATTGTCATGTAAACCCTGCAGGTGGATTATATCTGATATGAAAAATAAAGTTGAGCAGTACTACTTAAGGATAAAAGATGTCGAATCAATATAATTGTTAGTAACTTAATTTGATCGACGGATATACGATATCTTAACATGGGGAGCCAAACGAGCATATAACAAAAGGAGCCCACAAACATAATTTGGGATTAGGGAGGTAGTGCAACAATAGCTCATTAGTGGACCGAGCTATTGTTAATGGGCCTAGATTGTGTGTTCGGGCTGAACACGGGATATCCAGATCCGTTAGGAGGCCTAACCATAATTTCTCCTCATGGTCCCTGCCGTAGCCTATATATTCTCTATTCTCTGGCCACCAGATTACTGATCAGAAATCAAATACTTTCTCTAAATTCATGATTCACGTAAGGAGAGAAAGAGAGGGCTGCCAAGGAGAAGAAAATGTTGGAGATCGTCGCCCACGACGTCCAACTCGAGGAAGAAATACGTGCAGAAGATCTTGGGATCGTCTGCTCGAGATTGCCAGGAATTATTTATCTCCTTTCCGCCGCAGGTATAATTCGTGAACCCTAGTTTCCGCTTATGAAGGGTTATAACACGTATTAGATCTTTTTAACTTTCTATTGATTAAGACGCACACCAAAGAAAGGGTCCTGGGAATCCCCAGTTCCATCAATTGGTATCAAAGCCACTTTGGATCTACGTATTGATTGATACGTCCATGTTGTCCAATAAAACCTGCGTTGTGTAATAGTCAGTAGATGTAGATCTGTTCTAACTCGATTTTGCAGGCATCTTAGATCCAACTATTATGGTCCAATGTATGTTTTGATTGTGTTTTTAAACCACGGATATGTCGTGGATGTTGTTGTTGATGTAGATGTAATTAAAATCACGAGGGTTGATCGTGCTTACTATTTTAATTTTTCAATCTAGACTATGTGTGAACTCCTTCGGGAGGCATAGGATTGATGTAATTTTAATTATTTTTGATCAATCGTAATGACGGTGGTGGCTGTTTCTGACGCCGGATGAGATGCTGGTTTTAAGCAGTCCAGAGGCAGACAAATAATTTTCGATGAAGGAATCGACAGCCAAAATCTTTAAAAAAATAGATCTGTGCAGCGCCAGATTTTGGATTCGGATAGTTGAGGACGGAGTAGCAATGATGACCATAATAGTTGAATATTTTTTCTTATTTTTGTTATTTTGTTTTTTTCTGATTATGCATGTTTATTATTGTGTGGATGTTTTTTTTTGAAAAACTAAGCCTACATTAATAATGGACAACATGGACATTATATCAACTAGTAGAAAAACCCTCATTGTTAAATAACTAAGTGGGAGAGGATATTTATTTAGTATAAATCCTATGGTCTCCATTACTGGTTTGTAGGCGATGTAATTATACTTGTGCGTTAGCTTTAGTGCTTTCCTCCATATCGGATGAGTATAATTATGGATCACCAGTACAAACTTCCTTAGGGATAATTGTAGAAAGTTACCTAGTATGTGTTCACTTCTCCATCTGAATGAACTTATTACAAGGTAATGACTTAGTATTAAGTAATGGTATACACTTAGATACAAATAATGGTATCCTTCCCATCGGAGTCACTGCTATTATTTGTATGACCAGAGCAAGACTAGCATATTAATTTTATTTGTCATAAAGTTATGTTGACATGATAGTAAAATTAATAAGAAAAATCTACTTGAACAAAGTTGAATTTGTATACGTCCACACTATCGTGGCATGCTAAATTCATGGTGTTCAAGGTGTTGGTAATTTTTATTATTGTTTGAGGGAATCAATATTTAGTTAATTCAAAAAAATTTGCCCTACATAATTTTATTTATGTGATTCTCAGTATTTCAAAAATGAGTTCTTTCAGTCCACTTATGGTGATTCTTAAAAAAAAAACTTACTGGACCAATTATATTGACTGAAAACGTAATTTAGACATTGTCTGACTGCTGAGGAGTACAAATATGTACTTGTTGAGGAATGCCCACCTAAGCCTGATGCTAACTCGGATGAAGAGGTCAAAGAGGCTTATAAGAAGTAGAAAAAGGCAGATGAGATGGTGCGGTGTTACATTCTGGCATCTATGTCAATATACTGCAACATCAGCATCAGGCCATGACCACAGCTTATGACATGATGTATAACCTCAAGGAACTCTTCGGACATCAGAGTAGAGCAGCTAGGCAGTTTGCTATGAAATGTTTGATGAATACAAAAATGGCTGAGGGTACACCAGTAAGGGATCATGTTCTCAAGATGATGGGTCATCTGAATGAGATGGAGATCCTTGGAGCTGAAATCGATGGGGAATCCCAGGTCGATATCATTCTCGGAACTCTACCTAAAAGTTTTAACAATTTCTGCCTTAATTACAACATGAACAAAAGTTTGTATAGTTTGTCAGAACTTGCAAAAGAGCTACAGGATGTGAATCTCTCTTTAGGCAGAGTGGTCATGTTTTTGTTTCTGAAAAGGTTTCTACTTCTAAGCCAAAAGGCGGTAAGAGAAGAATAACATTCAGAAACAGGCAAACTCAGCAAAGGAGGGCATGGGACCTCAAGGCGCGGTAAAAAAGTCGAAAGGCAAATATTTCAAGTGCAAAGGGTCAGGACATTGGAAGACTGATTGTCCACTTCTCAAACAAGGGAACAAAGAAGGTATATCTCATTTACTAGTAGTTGAAACATGTTTAGCATGTTATCTATCGGCACCTGGTATGTAGATATAGGAGCCACTAATCATGTCTGCAATACATTGTAGGGTTCCAGGAAACTAGACGCTCAGTGATGGAGAGATATGCTTGTTCATGGGTGATGCTACAAAAGTATCGGTCATTGCATTAGGAGATGTTACTTTATCTTTTGGTAGAAATAAGTCTTTGACATTGAGAGATTGTCTTTATGCACCTTCACTTAGAAGGAACTTAGTTTCTGTTTTATGTTAGTTAAGGATGGATATTCAGTTTATTTTAATGACAATATTGTTATTAGAAAGAATAAACATTTTATCTGTTCTGGTGCATTGGTTGATAATCTGTATGTCATTAATCCTATTTCGTCCCAATGCAACTTATGGAAATGAATAATATGTCATCTAACTTAAATAAGATAAAAGAACCTTCTTGTATGAACCAAACATATCTTTGGCACTTGCGATTGGGACATATTAACCTAAGAAGGATTCAAAGACTGGTTGAAGATGGACCTTTGAGTTCATTGGAAGTAGAGGCACTACCAGTCTGTGAATCCTGTTTGGAAGGTAAAATGACCAAAAGGCCTTTTACGGCGAAGGGGTATAGGGCCAAAGATGTGTTGGATTGGTTCATTCTGATTTGTGTGGACCCATGACTATCCAAGCTAGAGGTGGCTTTGAATATTTTGTCACATTTATTGACGATTATTCAAGGTATGGATACATTTATTTGATGCGCCGTAAGTCTGAGTGCTTTGAGAAATTCAAAGAGTACAAGGCTAAAACGGAGAAAAGTCATAAAAATGTATCAAGTCATTACGATCAGATCGTGGTGGCGAGTACCTCTTTGGAGAGTTTAGGGATTATTTATCAGAGCTGAGATTGCATCCCAATTGACTGCACCTGGAGCGTCCCAGCAGAATGGTGTAGCCGAAAGAAGAATAGAACTCTTATGGAGATGGTTAGATCAATGATGAGTTATTCGGATTTGCTAGATTCGTTTTGGAGATATGCCTTAGAGATTGCATCTTATATTTTGAACTTGGTTCCTTCTAAGTCAGTACCTCTTACTCCCACAGAGCTGTGGATTGGGCGTAAGCCTAGTCTGAAACATGTTCGCATTTGGGGTAGTCCAGCACACGTGCTGAATGAAAAAGCAGATAAGTTGGAATCTCGTACAGAAGTACGCTTGTTTGTAGGCTATCCAAGAGGACGAAAGGAGGTTTATTTTATAGTCCTAAGGATCAGAAGGTCATTGTTAGCACCAATGCCCGATTCTTAGAGAAAGACTATGTGATGAACCATAAACCCACAAGTAGAGTTGTTCTACAAGAACTGAGATGTAGACACCAAGTACTTCAGTACCAACAGTACAAGAGGATAAACCACAAATAACTACACAACGTGTCACAAATGTTACACCACAACCGATAGTGCCTCGTCGTAGTGGGAGGGTTGTGATACAACCTGATAGATATATGTTCTTGGAAGAGTCGTCAGACTTTGTCCCTGAGGAACAAGATTATGATCCATGTACCTACAATGAAGCACTCAAGATAAAGATGCAGAGTCTTGGCAAAAAGCAATGATATCTGAACTAGAATATATGGATTCTAATCAGGTCTGGGAGCTTGTAGAACCACCCGTTGGTGTAAAAGTCATTGGATGCAAGTGGTTCTATAAGAGAA
The DNA here is from genome assembly GCA_029216955.1 of Iris pallida. Taxonomy (NCBI): domain Eukaryota; kingdom Viridiplantae; phylum Streptophyta; class Magnoliopsida; order Asparagales; family Iridaceae; genus Iris; species Iris pallida. The sequence continues at coordinate 12,323,516 of JANAVB010000197.1, forward strand.
AAAGAGGATCATACGGTAAGGTTGAAACCTTTAAAGCTCGGCTTGTAGCAAAAGGTTTTACTCAAAGAGAGGGTATCGATTATGAGAAAACCTTTTCTTCTAGCCATGCTTAAGTCTATCCAGATTCTTTTATCTATTGCAGCTCATCTCGATTATGAGATTTGGCAAATAGATGTCAAGACAGCTTTCCTTAATGAAAGTCTTGAGGAAGACATCTATATGAAGCAACCAGACGGGTTCATTAAAAAGGGCCAAGAGCATCTTGTTTGTAAAGCTCAAGAAGTCCATTTATAGACTTAAGCAAGCTTCTAGATCTTGGAACATATGTTTTGATCAGGTGATAAAATCCTATGGATTTGATCAATGTCTGGATGAATCATGTGTATACAGAAAGTGTGACGGAAACGTGGTGGTATTCTAGTACTTTATGTGGATGACATCTTGCTTATGGAAATAATGTGAAGGTGTTATCTGATGTAAGGGTATGGTTATCCAAACAGTTTGATATGAAGACTTGGGAGAAGTAGGTCACATCCTTGGGATCAAAGTTCTACGAGATCGCAAGAAAAAGATGTTGGGCTTATTCCAAGCTTCCTATATCGATACTGTACTAACTCGTTTTAGTATGCAAAATTCTAAGAAATGTTTTTACCTTTTAGACATGGAATTGCTCTATCAAAGGAGCAGAGTCCGAGGACACCTAAAGAGAGAGAGAACATAAGGCAGTTCCGTATGCTTCAGCAGTAGGAAGCTTAATGTATGCAATGCTATGCACGAGACCAGACATCTGCTTTGCCGTAGGCATGGTCAGCAGATATCAGTCTAACCCAGGACAAGAGCACTGGACTGCCGTAAAGCATATTTTGAAGTACCTGAAAAGGACTAAAGAGTATATGCTAGTTTACCAGGTAGATAGTTTAGTTCCTTTAGGGTATACAGACTCAGATTTTCATTCAGATAGGGATTTCAGGAAATCTACCTTAGGTTATGTGTTTACTTTGGGAGGTGAAGCTATTGTGTGGAGGAGTATCAAGCAAAATGTATTGTTGATTCCACCATGGAAGCCGAGTATGTGGCAGCCTCTGAGGCAGCCAAAGAAGCGGTTTGGCTCAGAAACTTTATGTTGGACTTGGATGTGGTACATAGTTTGCCTAAGTCTATTACACTTTATTGTGATAATAGTGGTGCAGTTGCAAACTCGAAGGAACCACGAGCCCATAAGACAAGCAAACACATTGAGCGCAAGTACCACCTAATACGAGATTTCGTAAAGAAAGAAAAAGTTGCTGTGATCAAGATAGCATCAGCCGACAACCTAGCTGATCCCTTTACAAAGAGCTTACCAGCTAAGGCTTTTGATAGTCATGTTGAGGGAATGGGAGTCAGACGTGTAGCAGCATGGCTTTAAGTATAAGTGGAAGATTTTAACTGTATACTGAAAAACAATGCTTTGAGTACAATTGGGAGATTGTTAGGGTTATATACTAAAAGCATCACTTTGTAGTAACATTATTTTCTTAAATTTTGAATGAGAATCATATGGGCAAATGTTTGCATATTGTATTTGTTGCAAGTGTTAATACAAATGTCTGATATCCTATATTGTAGATAATATGGTGTGTGGTGTCACACAGAAGATCATATTATCAGTTACCTATGGAGTATATAAATAGTTCACAACCTAAATGGACTTGGACATATTGGAAAGGTTGTAGTGTAATATGGTATTAGTCTATCTTGACTATAGCTTTACACTAGTACACTTTGTGTGTATTAAACATAACCACTTGAGGTTGTTCTCTTTGTACTGACTACATAAGAGAACAAACACCTCCGTTATTATGGATGCTTATGCTCTTAATTCGGATATAATAACAGACATGTATATGCAGTGTACATTACTTAACTCATAAAAGAGTGAGATTCATTATGGATCAACAACCTCTATGAATTGGGTAATAACATTGTATGTATGATGGGCTGTTGATTATAAATGGAATTCATGTCCCGATACATCGGGTTGATGATGTCCCCTTAAGGAGCTCACAAAGATTGTCCTGTAAACCCTGCAGGTGGATTATATCTGACATGATAAATAAAGTTGAGCGGTACTACTTAAGGATAAAAGATGTCGAATCAATATAGTTGTCAGTAACTTAATTTGATCGACGGACATACGATATCTTAACATGGGGAGCCAAACGAGCATATAATAAAAGGAGCCCATAAACATAATTTGGGATTAGGGAGGTAGTACAACAATAGCTCATTAGTGGACCGAGCTATTGTTAATGGGCCTAGATTGTGTGTTCGGGCTGAACAAGGAATATCCAGATCCGTTAGGAGGCCTAACCCTAATTTTTCCTCATGGTCCCTGTCGTAGCCTATATATATCCTCTATTCTCTGGCCGCTAGATTACTGATCAGAAATCAAATACTTTCTCTAAATTCGTGAATCACGTAAGGAGAGAAAGAAAGGGCTGCCAAGGAGAAGAAAAGGTTGGAAGATCGTCGCCCACACGACGTCCAACTCGAGGAAAGAATACGTGCAGAAGATCTTGGGGTCGTCCTCTCGAGATTGCCAGGAATTACTTGTCTCCTTTCCGTCGCAGGTATAATTCTGAACCCTAGTTTCCGCCTATGAAGGGTTAGAATACGTATTAGATCTTTTTAACTTTCTATCGATCAATACGGACACCAAAGAAATGGTCCTGGGAATCTCCAGTTCCATCAGAGGGCTCACCATGTATCCTAATAACCTAGGCTGATGTTGCATCAGCAACAAAATATGGGCTAACTTGCAGTCTATTATTATGGGGTTCCAGGGAACCACTTATATAGAGGGAAGGCAGTCATGGAGACTTTGTTGTACTAGTTAATTAGACATAACTATATTGCAATAGATAAATTCCCTACAGTTTGTACACAGCAGCATCTCTGAAACATAGAGTACCAAGTCCAGTAGAACCTTGTATCATTCGACTCCAGAACCAAGCTAGTACAGGACACACCATCAGGGAGAAATGAACCCTGTGTCCACCCTGAAACGTTGGTGATCCAATAAGGAATACATTGGTATTTATGGTGTGAGGCATTGTCCATCCTGGTTGAGTAACAGGAATCAGTCCAGTTATAGTGCATTAGTAGTATTGGAGATGGTATAATGGTGCCCTGTACTGGTACAACCTGGGACAAGGAAATTCAGGTGACTGTACAAGTAGACTCTTGGGTTTAGACGTATCTTTCAAGGATTAGAGCCTTTGTATCAGCAATATAGGAAGGCTCGGCTAGCCTATATGAGGTGTATTTATGTTTAGCATTTCGAACCCAGTCCTTAACTGATGTTCAGCCCAATAACATATGATAACAACCCATGAATATGTGAACAGTCTATGCTAATGTTAGTCCAACTTTGAACTTTTGTCCTGTAAATTTCCTTATACCCATTGACACTGATCTGTGGATTCTTCCTAGCATCATATTGACACTACTAAATGGTAAAGACCTGGACCCATAACCTCCCAAAGCTGAACCTTAAAGTCTGGCACCTTAGACACCACCAGCACCACTGCTGGGCCAGCAGCATCAAAGTTGTTTCTCTCTAATTTATGGCGTCTTAAATGAACCTATGTATTTGATTTTAAATTACATTAGGGGTCTGATTTTGAGCTGTGTGAGGAGGAGGAGTGTGTCTGGGTTTTGAATTACATTGGGATCTGAATTTGGCTTAAATGATCCTATCGGTTTGTTGAGTATAGGCTTTCTATATATTTGGATTGTTGTTCATTCGTGGATTCTCTACATTCGTAGATTCTCTATATTATTATAAGCTGTGTGAGGACAGTAGGTCATTTCCATTGGGGCCTGATTTTGAATTACATATTTCTAATGTGAGGGGTGTGTCTGGGTTTGGAAGTAACTGTCCTATTAATCTGATTTTGAATTACATGTACCAGCCAGACACTGTCCCTACAGCCATTCGACTGGCGAGGCAGAAATCTATGTACGACATTTGTTATAAGGAATTTGCAATAATCTACGGTACGACATCGTGATCAGGACATAGTCCCGCAGCCATTCGACTGGCGAGGCAGAAACTATGTAGCCGTAGATAAAGTTGACTATTCTCCGACCCTCATCCCTCGGCAATGATGATACGACAACCTATCACTACATCTTTTAGTAGTAGATAAGGTCTTAGTATTATATTTTATGGGTTCATCTTATTGATTCTGTTACATCCTTCAGATACTAGATTCGATAAGAACATATACTACACCATATGTACAGAACATAGATGATTCCCACTAATATATGCTAGAATGAATTTTAGGTTATGTTCTGAGCCATTCGCCCCCACACTTGGCAATTAAGCATGTAAAATATATCGTTGAAAAACATAAAACTTGTGGTCGTTACTGCAGAAAGTGCAGACCGACATGAACTGACACACGAAAAGGAGTGTAGAAGCATAGAATTTCACAACCAGAAAGACCATGCGCCAGACACTACATGCGCCAGAACTCAAACAGCAAAGCCAATAGCCAATAGACATTTGACAAAGGACTTTCATTTATATACAAAAGTCTATTACATGTCTAGAAAAGGTTCTACAAAGGAAAGATCTTAAGTCTACAGCCAGCAGTCACCATGTGCCACCAGTGAGGCGCAGCAGATACTATGCGCCTCCATCCAGGCGCATCCCGCCATCTCTTCAGCAGCTCAGTTATGTGCATCCAGCTCAGTTATGTGCATCCCTCTCTTCCAACCAGGCTCACCTGGCCGAGCAGGAGTGTGCCGCTCTTCCAGCCAGGCTCACCTGATAAATGCTTCGATACACAAAGCATTTAACCCTCTGGCTGGAACCAAAGAAGAGAAGAGCACCGCAAATCTGTGGCCAGGGGAGGCTTCGAAAGAGCCTCCAAAGGCCAAGGAAGACCGTGATCGAAATACGGCTAAAGGAGCAGCTTTCAGAGTGGGCGACACCCACTTTGAAGGAAGAGAGAGCCTAGCACCGCCATTCCGATCTATGGCTCTTCCGGAACAAACGGAGACGAGGCCCGAGCATCCCTATCTTTGGATGCAACAGGCACCTTCCGCCTGCCTCAGAAGCCCTCGACTCCGTCTTTTGGATGTAACAGTCACCTTCAAGAGCATCAATGACAACATGGCGTCTCATCTTCACCCTCGGGAGCACCTCGTCAACAGAATGCACCCGAGAACCCGAGTTCATATTGGAAAGACGTGAGGGAATGAGAGGCCAACCTTCTCTCCATGCCACTATTTATAGGCCGGGCAGATCAAACCCATGCGCCAAGTGGATGGCTCTCCGAATTCCGTGCAATAAACTCACATTAAATGGATGAACCAGACGCCTCGACTTCAGCCAAACGGCTATTAAAAGCACTCGAGAAGCGAAACAGCCACATCATCAAAGACGTGTCGGATGCGCCTGCTGGTCAGCACATCACACCTCTTCAAACATCAAACAGATGCGCCCTGTACCGAGCGCATCACAGGGGATGCGCCCCCAGACGTCCCCATACGCCTAGTGGAACGTCAACCGACGTGCCCACTCAGCTGTCCATCGAATGTCACCAACATTAAATGCTGAACTGACAGAGTTGGCAGCACGCCTCCCCAAGCCTGAACGGTTTGACAGCTTTTGCAGAAAATGAAGCATCCACAACGTCAGCATCATCATGACTCTATCCCGACGGCTACTGCCACGTGGCCACTCGACCACCCGCATGCGCCTCCGCGGCCATGCGCCCAAACCTGCATGCGCCTCAAAAGCCATACGCCTCAGACCCTTCACTGATCCCTAAAGACATAAGAAGAGTCTCCAGTTGAAGCTTTGCATGCGCCTCGAAAGCCATGCGCCCCAGACTGATCTCTGATCCCGAAAGACAGAAGTAAAGTCGCTCGCATGCGCCTCAAAAGCCATGCGCCCAGAACGGCTCGTGACTCCTAAAGGTCACGAGCCAAAATCTCATCATGCGCCCAATCCAAGGCGTATCCCACCAAATCATCCCCCTCCACCAAATCAGAGATCTCCGAGCCATGGGTCGACGACACGTGTCCTTTGACTCAACTCATCCAAGATCTTAGCAACAGAAAGATCTTCTCCTCTGCTACGTGCCGGCTCACAACAGCAGTACGAAGAATTCAACCCCGCGAGTAGGGCGCATCATACATGCGCCTCCATCAGCAATCTCTACGTGGCATCCCCACGCACCGGCACATCCTACATATGCGCGCATGAGCAGCCAACCTGTCCAGCTATAAATAGAAGGACCATTTCCTTCTGACACACACACAGAGAGACATACATACGGACAATCCAGACAGATATCACCAGAGAGGCAGATACAGTCACTCAACGTCTTCCTCCTCTCAGCCAGCTCCAGCACCCAGAGCAATCTACACCTTCAGAGAACCGATAACCGTCGTCAGCCCGTCAACGGAGTCAACGCATTACCACTCGCTCCATTGGCACTTAGGACCCAGATTAAACAAAAGTGTACTCCTAGGACTACATCTAAGTCCTACATTGTAATACTGTTCTGTTTGTATTAAGATTTGCAATCAAACGATTTTAATGGCAAACAAGCTGGCGACTCTGCTGGGGACCTCTTTTCCCTCTTCCGAGAAAGTTGTGTCACAGGCCGACGATGTGAAGGTGGGCTCCTCCCACAAGACGCTGGTCGTGCGCCTCAATCAACAGGCGTACGAGGAGTTCATTTCTGAAGGAAGCGCGAGTCCTTCGAAGCGGTTGCCGAAGCCGAAGAAGACCCGCCGTGTCTGGGTGCGCAAAGTCGACGCCTCGGGCAACACCACTGAAGGGGATACGCCAATCTAGCCCTCCCTTCCTGCTGACGTTCTCAGCAACCAAGGTGCGCCCGCTGATGCATCACATCTCTCGGGAAACGTGCGGCTGACCACGTTCTCCAGCCATCTCCCTCTCAGGCGAGGAAGATGCATCGACGGAGCAGGGGCACAGCCAATGCCCCGTGCATCACCTCTGATGCGCCACAAAAAGTCTCTGTCTTTGACAGACTCACTCGCTGTAATGGCGATGAGAATTGGATGCTGAGTACTATGCACCCCAGCGGACTAGTACAAAGAAATCTAAGGTGGCACGGGCCATGCGCCACAAGCGTGCTATGCCAGCAGCAGGCCAGAGGCACGTGCTCACAATCACGTGCGCTGCCGATGGCAAGCTGTACAAGGTCGACTCAGGTGCTTCGACACCAAAGACAAGTCGATCTTCAAAGTCCTCATCTCACTTGGGGCGCATCCACTGCGTGCATAACCAAGTCGAGTGCGGCAAATTCAGTGGTCTTGAACTCCCGCGCCTCCTCTGGTTGTGCGTTTGAGGTCCGTTCAAGTCACTTCAAATGTTGTTGTTCCCACACTACTGATCATGATGCCTGCTTGGTATTAGATCAAGGGGCGCAGCACTCACCTGTCCGTCCCGGCGTTTGGCCTTGCCATGCGCCTGAAGGGGGTGTGAAGGTAGCACTCTCCTCCAATGACCTGCGTAATGTGATCACTCACAAGCGCCGGTCAGGAGAGTCGACCAACAAGCACGATGAGCCTCTCACGGGGCATACTTGTGCGGTGGTCACTATCAACTGCTGTGGCAAGGCGGCAGTACTACCAAGGCAGTCAGTCTTCCAGCGGCTGCAGTCATCGACACCCCTCCGACATCGTCTCGGGACGAAGGTGTCACAGAAGAGGAGCCAAGAGTTGCTTCATGCAATGTGGTCTCCAACTCCTCATCTCTCCGGAAGGCGACTGGCAATTCGTCCAAAAGCCAACCGAGGAGAACCAAGGCAGCAATCTCGACCTCTGGGGTATTCGAAGGCACTCGGTCGAAGAAGAAGTTCTTAGAGGAAGCTGGGGGTAGTCAGACCCTTGTTGAGCTTCCTTCCGAAGACGAAGAAGTCCAAAGCACAGCTGCTGCGAATCTTCATCCTCGAGGCGAAGTCAGCCTCCCAGAAGTACCTCAAAACGAGGATGTCCCCCAGAACACAGCTGGGGGTAGAGACGAAGAGGCCCTTCAAGACGGAGCTGAGGACAATCAGGCCCTGGCAGATACGCCCGTCGAGAATGACCTCCAGAATATGACTGGGGGTGACCGAGCTGAAACACCAGGAGAGGTGACTCCCCCACATGAAAGTGAGGTCGAGAGCGAAGCCTCAACCAATCCATCCACTCCTGGCCGTGTCAGGACAGTATACATGGCTGGGGATGATGCCGAGTCTGATGCGCCACCGCAGGACATTGTTCAGCGCATAGACTCATTAGAGAGAGGACTCAAAACCCTCTCTGCCTCTATGCAAGCACTGACTCAAGCAGTGTTTGATATTCGGTCGGCCTTGACCAGAACACCTTCAACCGGTCCCGACCCAGGAGTTAATGGGGAGTCGAGTGTACCCCTTCAACGGGCACCTTCCGACACAGAAGCACCTCGGACATCGGAACCCTCAAACGCTCCGCTCCAGATAGTGCCACCTTCCCCGACTCCTAGCTCCACGGAGGATGTGGTCGAAATGATCAAGGACCTGCGGGAGCGCTTCGAGTCCAAAAACAGGCAAGAGGAGCGCCAGAAGATGGGCATTCCCCAGCCTTATCCCCTCGAGTGGAACAAAGTGGTTTATCCTCCAAAATATAAACCACAAACACTCACACCATACGATGGGAAGGACTCTCTGCGTCGATACCTGACATACTTCCAGTCACAAATGGGGCATCTTCCAAAGGAGGACGTGCTCCTCACCAGCATCTTTGTTGGGGTCCTGAAAGGGGTGGCATATGACTGGTACTGCAGCCTCCCCGACAATTCTATATCGTCCTTCGACGACTTGACGCGCCTCTTCCTTGATCGCTTCTACGACGGCGGGAAGGACATGACGATGGCATCTCTCATAGAGATACGCCAGAAGGAGAAAGAAACGGTTCGGGTGTTCATCGAACGCTTCCGACAAGCCTGCTTCAGGCTACCTCCAGGCATGCCAAAACATGTGCTCCTCTCCTCTTGCAATATGAACATGCTGCCCGCAGTGAAGCTCTAGCTCAACTCTACTCCCCCTCCCGACTGGAGCTCCCTGATCATCGAAGCTGAAGCCGCAGAAAAGAAGGCGGCCAATGTACGTCTTCTGGGTGTCAGCTTTCCCGCCTTTGATGATAAGGGGAAAAGGTCAACAGCCAACAACTCCGGGCGAGAAGCAAAGAAGAAACAGGCATTGACTGTTAATGCCTCGAAGGGCGCATCTGCGCCTACTCGGAAGCCTCCACTGGCACCGAGACCTAAGGAGGTGTATTCATTCAATGATGAAGACACCCTGCAACTCTTCGAAATACTGAAGCAGGGTGACAAGATCAAGCTCCCGGATCCGAAGCGGCCCGATGAAGTTGGGAAAGTGGACAACCCGAGGTACTGTCACTACCATTGGTTGTCGGACACCCGACCAAGGACTGCTACGTCCTCAAGAATTACATCCAGCGCATGATCAATGCCGATGTAATCTTCGTCGACTATGAAGAAAAGATGGTGTCAGCCAATGTGGTGTCACTTCAGTTCGGCATCTTACCGCCGACCCCCACACAAGATGGCGTCGTCCCCATCCCTAAGGCGACAATGGAGGTGGTGAACTTGCCACCTACCCGTGACAACGTGAGTGGACTCATCCTACTCACCACATCTCGAGGAGAGGTCCTCTGGATTCACCCCGACCTCGTCTCCGAGGTGACTCAACCGGAGGTACGCTCTACCTCCAAATCAAATGGCAGGAAGATCAAGTCTTGCCGTACGGTCTCTTCGTCAACAGAAGAGGCACTTCCAGTGTAGACGCGTGCACAACAGAACGCTCAGCCCGACGAAGCTGCCGCCGAGGTGGTGCCTCCTGGCACAATCCTGAGGAGGGTCCGTCTAAACCCTCAGCAGCCAATAAGCAGAAGCAGGTGGAGGCTCGTTTCGACAGACCTCTACGGAAGGAGAATGCTTCGGGGCTAGCCAAGCCCCACAACTTTGACATTCTGGCACAACTGGCCAGTACTCCTGCGCGCTTGTCTTTGTTTGAGCTCCTGTGTCTTTCCAAAGACTCCCGAGAAGCTCTCTGCGAAGCTCTGAAGGACGCTGAATCCTTTCTCAGTCAGGTCAAGCAGCCTGAAGACCTCCCAACTACTTGTGCGCACTGTCATTGTGCGGAGGAAGTTATCCCAAACATAACTTTCATCCAACAAGACATGCTGCTCAAGCACCACCGACATAACCGACCGCTGTATTACACAGGGTACATCGGTTCAGTCAAGGTGAGCCGAATTCAGATCGATCCGGGGTCTTCCCTCAGCATTATCCCGAAGGCGCTGCTATCAAATTGGGGATCCCAATGTACCGGCTGGCGCCCTCCAACACAACCATCAGTGGCTTCAACGCTAGCAAAAGCGAGCCACTGGGCAAAATCCGACTGAAGTGTCACATCGGCAACCTCAAAACTGAGGTGACTTGTTATGTGGTGGATGCCGAGGTCAACTACAACATCCTGCTTGGCCGACCATGGCTACATGATTATATGGTGGTGCCTTCCACGCTCCACCAATGCATGAAATATGTATCCACCAACGGCGTCATCCGGACGGAGTTCGCAGACATCGATCCTTTTAAAGGGACTGAGGCTTACTTCACCGATTCTGACTTGTACAAGCCACTTGACGAGGAGGAAGCCAACGATGCTGATGATGAGGCAGAGACGGCAACTGAGCCGGACACGGAGCCGGAGATGAATCCAGATGCCCCACTGAAGATCCGACTGAAGGGCAAACCACCCCAGAATGTGCCTCCAATGAGCATCAAGCTATCAGGAAAAGCACCTCATGAGGCTCCCCTGAAGATACGCCTCAAGGGAAAGCCGCCTCAAACATCGGCTCCCCTGGTGGCGAAATTACAGGGGAAGGCACCACTCACAGGAGGCACAGTTGAGGCACCTTTGAAGGTGCGTCTTAAGGGCAAGCCCCTGCAGTCATCCAAGATGCCAGAAAGGGCTCACATCGCCCTCTCAGACCCCAAAGTCAAAGCTGTGGTGGATTCTCCTGATCCGACCCCAGTGCTTACAGATGAGGAGCTTGGCGAATATATCTCTGCTGATGTAGATGCACTTCCCGCGGGATAAAATCTCGTACTTCATCAATATAGAGTGTCTTTTAATTATTCTTGTCTTCCATACTGGAATGCCATGTATACATTAGATAACGCTCTATGGTCGTTGCAAACACAAATAACGACCGTAAATCATGTAAACCGAGTAGTCCCGTCTCAAGGAGTCTGTTTCATAAACCCTCCACGAAGCCAAGACGAAGGATCCATCATTTTCGGCAGAACTGAGCGTCATCAAGACCTCCCGCCACTCGAGCCTGAACCTGATACCGGCAGAGTACAAGTCCATTGGTACACGGATACGGCAAAGCACATCATCCAAAAGATGGGCTACGACCTGAAAAGCAACAAAAGCCTAAACTACGGCAAGGGTCGACCTCTCCCTCTCCAGCTTTCAACACCCAAAGGAAAGCCGCAAGACTACTACAACAAAACTCGACGGGGGATAGGCTATGTCACGCCGCCATCAACTCCAGAGAGTTCAGACGCAGAAGACGTAGAACATTCCCACTCGTCCGAAGCGTCGACTTGGGATTCTGATACAAGTATCGGATCAGTCTTCAGGAAAGTGCTGTCAGCTAACATGACGTCAGCACAACCTCAAAAGGTGAAGGCGAAGACCAAACGCCGGAATCCTTCGAAGAAGAATCCTGGGCTCAACGCCTAGGAGAGCAATGGGAGTCTCGTTTTGAGTTACGTGAACCTCCCACCGAAGACGAAGTCGAGCAGATCGACCTTGGGGACGGATCTTCTTCCAAACCCATCTTCGTCAGCAAAAGCCTAGAAGGAGAAGACCGAGAGGCTTTAATCCAGCTGGCTAAAAGTATATCGACGTCTTTGCCTGGAGCTATGAAGACATGCCAGGACTCGATCCACAGATCGCAATGTATAGGTTGAACATCTTACCTGATGCCAAACCTATCAAACAACAACAGCGACATTTCCGTCCGGACATCATGAATGCCATCGATCAGGAGGTGGACAAACTCTTGACTAGCGGCTTCATCCGTGAGGAACAACACCCAGATTGGGTAGCCAACGTCGTACCTGTCACCAAGAAGAACGGAAAGATACGAGTCTGTATCGACTTCAGGGACCTCAATTCTGCTTGCCCGAAGGACGAATTCCCGCTTCCGATCACCGATGTGATGATCGACAACACATGTGGCTTTGAACGCACGTCCTTCATGGATGGGTATTCAGGCTACAATCAAATCAAGATGTTCCCCGATGACGCAAAACACACGTCATTCAGGACTCTAAAGGGTGTTTTCTACTACACAGTAATGCCCTTCGGCTTGAAAAATGTCGGTGCAACATACCAACGAGCTATGAGCACCATCTTCCGTCAACAACTTTGCAAAACAGTCGAATACTATGTTGACGACATCGCAGTCAAGAGCCGCCTCAAAGGAGATCACCTACAGGATTTGAAGACAGTATTCGATCTCATGCGGGCACATCAACTCAAAATGAACCCCGCTAAATCCTTCATGGGGGTTTCTAGCGACAAATTCTTGGGCTTTGTCATCACGGCGAAAGGCATTCATGTTGATCCCGAGAAAACCAAAGCCATCCTCAATATGGACCCTCCGAAGAATCTTCGAGAACTTCGAGGCTTACAGGGACGTCTGGCATACATCCGGAGGTTCATAGCAAACCTCTCCGGTAAATGTCAACCCTTTACTCAGCTATGAAGAAAGGAGTCTCTTATGTCTGGACAGAGGAGTGCCAGAAGGCTTTCGACGACATCAAAGCCTACTTGACGAGCCCACCAGTCCTGGTGGCACCTGTCGCGGGCAAACCATTCCTTCTCTACGTCCGTGCCATGGATCATTCCCTTGGCGCTCTGCTAGCTCAAAACAGCGATACAGGCTATGAGCAAGCAATCTACTACATCAGTCGAACGCTCATCGGGGCCGAACACCGGTACAACTCCGTTGAAAAGGAGTGCTTGGCTTTGGTGTTTGCCATCCAGAAGACTCGTCATTACGTCTCGGACCAGACAATTCATGTCATTTCCCGAGTCAATCCACTCAGAGTCCTCATGACGAAGCCAGGATCATTAAACTCCCGGCTAGCCACATGGGCGATTTTGCTAACACCATATAATATGGTGTTTGTCCCGCAAAAAGCTATTATAGGTCAAGCTCTGGCTGACTTTTTAGCTGCACACCCCATCCCAGAATCCTCAAAACTTTATGAAGACATCCCGGATGAGGTCCAAGAATCCAACGTCACCGAAGGAAGCTCCGTTTGGCGGATGTTTTTCGATGGCGCTTCGAGAACAGGCCCCAAAGGCCAAATCATCGCAGGAGTGGGGGTAGTCCTAGTCTCCCCCGATCAGCTGGTCATCCAACGTGCTTACTCCCTTTCGAAGCCGTGCTCCAACAATGTTGCCGAGTACAACGCACTCGTCATGTGACTCCAACTCGCACAACAGCTGGGGGTGGACCATCTAGAAGCCTTCGGTGACTCAAAACTCGTCGTGAACCAGATTTGAGGGCAGTACGAGGTTCGCCATGAAGATCTGATCCCTTACCATGAAGTTGCATTGAACATCATTTCAACCTTCATCGGGTTCTTCATCGAACACGTGCCTCGTCTACAAAACTTGGAGGCTGACGCTCTGGCTGGCCTCGCAGCCTCATTGGCAGCGCCCTTTGGGACTCAACACTATGTCACGGTAACAGGCCGAGACTTGATCTGTCCCAGAAACAACCTGTGCTTGCAAGTGGCCCACGCCATGCCGACGAACACTGGGGTTAATGTCCGAGACTGGAGGTTCCCGTTCATCGACTTCGCTGTCTACGGAATTCTTCCAGAAGACCCGAAGGAAGCCGTCTCAGTCAGGAGACGCTCTCTTCGATTCTACTACGATACAGCTACCAAAACGCTGTACCGGCGCTCCTTCGATGGGCTCCTCCTTCGATGCCTGTCCAACAAAGAAGCAGCCGAAGCTCTTCAAGAAGCTCATGACGGAACTTGCGGAGCTCATCAACCCGGTCCTAAGTTGCAGGATCGACTGCGACGTATGGGCTACTACTGGCCAACCATGGCCGCCGACGCTGTTGAATATGCTAAGAAGTGTCACGCATGCCAACTTCATGCAGACTTCATACATACACCGTCTGAACCACTACATCCTACAGTCACCTCCTGGCCCTTCGAAGCCTGGGGCATGGATATTGTGGGACCTATCACCCCTCCTTCATCAAGAGGACACCGCTTTATCTTGGCCATCACCGATTACTTCTCCAAATGGGCAGAAGCAGTCCCACTGGCGGAAGTAAAGAGCTCCAGGGTGGTCAGCTTTATCAAACACCATGTCATTTACCGTTTCGGAGTGCCCCGGCGGATTATTCATGACAACGGTCCTCAGTTTATCAACCACATTTTTAGCAGGTTCTGTGACAAGAATCGCATTCAAAATGTGGCATCCACTGCCTATAATCCGGCAGCAAACGGGTTAGCAGAGGCGTTCAACAAAACCATCGTCAAGCTGCTCAAAAAGGTCGTGTCATCCAATAAATGTGACTGGGACAAAAATCTTGGCGAATGCCTTTGGGCCTACCGCACAACGGTACGGACCCCAACAGGCAACACACCATTCTCTTTGGTCTACGGGAGCGAAGCGGTACTGCCTTTCGAGATCCAGATACCCTCACTCCGCATGGCAATAACAAACAAACTCACAGAAGAAGACAATCAACATCGTCGTCTGCGGGAACTGGAGGCACTCGATGAGAAGCGTCTCCTAGCTCAACAACGCATCGAACTTTACCAAGCCCGTATATCACAGGCTTTCAACAAGAAGGTCAAACAGAGGACTTTCCAAGTTGGCGACCTGGTTTAGCAGTCAGAAGGCCAATGGTGTTAACTCACAAGACACCAGGAAAGTTCGAGCCCAAGTAGGAAGGACCTTTCATCATAGAGGTGGTATACTCCAACGGTGCTTACCGCCTCGCCAAACCCAATGGGGACTTGTTCATGATGCCCATCAACGGCAAGTTCCTAAAGAAGTACTATTCTTGACATCCTCCAGACATGTACTTCCCCAAAGGGGATCTGAGGGCCCGATCATCGGGACTCACAAACAATCTCCTTCCACAAACTCATCCGCTTCTGGAACCCAGCTGTTCCGTGGCTTTCTTCAGTAGAAAGACAACCACGTCCACATCACCTCTGAGTTGTCCCTCTACACCCAACAAAGCGAAATCTTACACTTCGTAAGCCTACGCTATCCTTCATGTTTACCACGTCCACATGACCTCTGAGTAAACATCTCGTACAAACAACCCCTGCGTTGTCGTACATTGATCGTCGAACTTCTACGTCCACATCACCTCTGAGTTGTTCAGCGTATCCCCCAGGATCATTCCTACCACGTCCATCACACCTCTGAGTAGGATGATTCTATCATTTGAACCCAATGATTGCCATGTCCACATCACCTCTGAGCAAACATGTTGGTTCCTTCAAACTTATTATCTGTGCCTAAAAACCAAGGTGCGCAAAAGATAATAGGTCCACACAAATCATCAAGTTCATAATAATAAAAATGAACACATCATAAAAAGTTGCGTACTTCTTTATTTTCCGAAATAGAAAGTACAAAAGACTACATTATCCCTCAGCAAAGGGTTGCAAAAGAGCATAAAAAAGGGGAAAACTACAGTCCCTGAACCTCCCCAGGGTGGGCTGAGAGCTCCCTGACTCGAAGCCTTAGGTCGGCTGTACGGGCCTCCACAGTCGCCAAGACTCGTCGCTCAGCTTCTTGACGCATCAGTTCAACAGCCCCAGCAGAAGTATCGCTCTCATGCTTCGCATCAAGCTGTTGTCGCTGCTGCGCCAAGGCAAGAGTCCGCTGAGTAAAAGTCGCTTCTTCCTTCTGGAATGCTGCGTGTTCAGTCCGGACACGTTCGACGTCTAACTGGAGTCGGGCCCGTTGGTCCTCAAGGCGGCGCATCTGGGTGTCGATCTCTGCAATATTAGCATCCAATGCAGCTCGAGGTTCCACCGTCGTCTTCATGGACTGAGACAACTGCTCTACCGCAGCCTCAGTCTCAGCCACCTCGTGCTCCCAAATGCCCACAGTGGCCTGGTATGAAGACTCGATCTCGGCAATCAGCTTCCCCTTCTCCGCATCTATCAGGACGGAGAAGTCGTTTCGCTGGATGCGCTGAAGTTCCGCGAGCCGCTCGTCCAGCTCGATCACCGAAGCCTCCAGAATTTTGGCCATATGGTCGCGGCCTTGGTGAATGCGGATCAGCTCGATACAGGGCATTGCCAGAGTTCTTGCCGTCGCAAAGCTCCCATTGGCATCCATCACAGCAGATACACCCTTCTGCAGCATTTTGTATACCCCCTCAACGAGGAATTTCACATACTCGTCTGCATCCGCCAGGACCTGCGGCGTCATAGCAGGAGTTGGAGGAGCTACTATAGTTTGCGGACCGGAAGAAGATCCGCCAACCTCAACCTGCGAGGCTTGAACCTCAGCATCAATAGGCTCGTCATCAACAGGGGCTGGACTACTAGCCCGAGGAGCCGAAGAAACAGAGGAAGCCCGCACAGGCGTCGAAATAGTACCCCAAGTAGGAGGGGCAACAGAGGGTTCCACACCCTCGCCCTTCTCAAGACTGGAGGAACCACCGACGTCAACGGCCACCTCTTCTACCCCCAACGACCTGTCAACAGCTGGTACCTCCCTCGGCAGAATAGGGAGATTATCACTTGTCTCTTGACCCGCCTCAGCAGTTGTGACCGGCAGACGGGTCTCGTCATCAAGTCCCTCAACAGGGACAGAATCTGTCGCTACCTCCTGATCGATAGCCGCCTCAACTTCCACGGTTGAAGCCGGGATAGGACTCGGCAATAATACAGCCGACCTCCCCTCATCATGATAAGGAGGGGAGTCAACCCTCTCCTCTATCTCAACCATATCTGTTGCCCCCGCAATAGACTCTTGCGGATCTGCGGCAACGTCATCCAAGGCCGACGCTGTGGCCTTCACCTTCTCGGAAGCCGCTGCATCCTCAGCTTCCCGTCTGACATAATCCGGAGATGCTGGAATCTCTACAACAACATCCTCGGTATTCTCCTCCATAGGAGATATCATAGTAGGCGGAATACGCATGTCAGACGAGCCCGCCATCTCTTTTGGCCTGCTTCCACCAAATTTTGGAGTGCGAGGCTTTCTTATCAGCGGCTCCTACACAAAAAGGGAGAAGCATGATTACATAAGAAGCTGAACTTGAAATCAAACCTTACAGGACATCTTACCTCTGCAGATGCGGAGTCCGAGGACACCGTCGGTGACGACGCCCTCTTCTGCTTTTTCGATACAGGAGAGTCGACTTTTGTATCTGTACCCCTTTTCGTTCGATCAATCGAAGGTTTTGCCTGACCCCCGGTAGATACGGCGGGGGCACCTCGACCCGACTCGGGCGGACGGTATGACCGAGCCTTCGCCAAAGTGTCTGCACCCGCCGCTAAATGGGTGCCTACAATAAAACTGGTCTCCCTATCATATCCGGTGGGCGAAGCGGCCATAGCACAGTAAAATCTGGCGGCTGAGTAGAGAATCGGCGGCCGCGGATTCTGGATAGGGAGCGTAAAGCGGGCTCCAGTACATCCGGCATTATAGTAATGCCAAGCTCGTACACCATCCAGCAAACTTCCAGCGTACCCCAAGGTAATACTGGGATTATCCAACATCAATTGGGCATACCCGAATTGCCTCGCAAAGCGGCTCGGCAGATACGGTTCCAGGTAACACTGGTTCCTGTTCCGATATACCAAATGGGACGGCCAGATACTTTGCAGCCAGCGAAATCCCCATGGAGACAGAGTGGTGGCATCCTCACCCGAGTCCACCAGATCTTCGTTGGCCTCAAAATCGGAGAAGACAGGACCAACTTTGGCGATCTCCTATCCCTGAAGATGGGATAAGACTTTCCTGCAAACGAGAACACCGGTGTGCGACCAATTCCTCCGGTGGAAACGTCGGAGGAACGCATCTCCGGACCTATGGTCTTCCTCCGAACCCGGGCTCATCACATTGGGATGGTGTAAAATTAACCACCCCATCAAATAATGAAACGGCAGTTCGGCACGCGGGAAGTTGTTGTTTTTGCCCCGCTCGTGAACGACATCTCCCGCAAACTCTCGAAGACCCCGCAACAGGTTACACACCATTGCGGGGAGTAAAGCTAAAGGACGGCCGAAGGCCAACTTCACGGCCGGCAGAATTAAGTTCCGAGTCACCCTCTCTACAGAGCCAGACCCGCCTGAAAAGACGTGGTCCCGGAGCCAAATCATAAGATACGCGACTAATACTGATTTTGGCGACATCCGATAGGTGAGATGCCAAAAACAGCTATAGGAGCATTCATCCGACTGCTGGTCCTCGTTCTCCAAGGGATTCTTCTCGCCCAACCTGCTCATTTCAGAAAGCACCTCGTTGCGAGAAAGTGCCGGTGGAGTAGAAAAATGGGAAGGATCCTCCTTGTCCTGCCTAAAGATGTGATCTCTCCAAGCAGTCACATGAGGCTGCGTCCCGCCCCTATCCTTCTTCTGCATATAGTAGTGATGACTCGCTACTTCTTTGAAGACAGCCATCATCTCATCAGCTTTGTCTCCCAAGACCTGGAATTCTTTATTGGTCGAGAAGTATTCCTCGTAAGGTTCCGATCCCCAGGGGAGTTTTGATACCTCGTATATCTCATGAAGCGCGAGCCCTAGCTCCCCCACTGGAGTGAAGAAGGTCCCGGTATGGGTATCAAACATCTCCAAAAGCGCAAGGAACATGTGCCTGTTAATCTCTACACCTGCCTGAGTGGCACGGATTGCGGCGGTCAGCCCAATCTCTTCGAGCTCAGTCTGAAATCGCGACAGGATCCAGTGTGTCAGTTTGTCCCATTTTGAGACATAATGGCACCAACCCTCTACCCGAAATTCTCCTTTGGGGTATGATTGTTCCATCAACAACATGCGACGAGCAAAAGTTGAGGCACCCAAGGCAAAAGTATTGACGGGAACATCGCTATAAATACTCCCAGGACGAAGAGTCCGCCATGTGTGAGAGGTACCAGCTCGCGAGGCGGTCAGAGTATCCCTCTGATCAGAAGAAGAATCAATTCTGATGACGCCTGCCACTGCTCCTCCTTGAGATGGAGTAATGTCCCAGGACATTCTCCTTTTGGAAGCAAGACGACAGAAAGTTAACAAAGGCCATTGACGTTCAAGCTGCCTGACGGTCATATGCACACCCCTGGCTGTAAAGAACCAGTCTTCTTTGACCTTCAGCACCGTGGCTTCAGTAGAAGAAAGGCGGTCTCCGAACAGGAACTCAGGCTTTAAGAAGGTCACTTTTTCGGAAGTGGCAGATTTCAGAACGCCACGTTCCATCATCCGTTTAAGGAACCCGTAATGTTGTTCCCGAATTTGAATCATTCTTTCGGGATGCTGATCCAACATAATAGCCGCTTGAGCAGGGTTTATCACCTCTTCATCATAATCTACTCCCATCTGACAGAGTGCAGCGTCCAGGAGCACTTCGTTCAAGAGTGGGATAGTTATCGACACTGACACAAAAATGCAAAGATATTAGAGACAACACAAAGATCAGAGCCTTATGCTCGTCAGATGCGCGTATCAAGCGCATCTGAAAAAGGAGCCTCAGCGCATCATCAGGGTATAAACCCATGCGCGTTAGCGGTAGAGCCTCAGCGCATCGTCAAGGCGTGAGCCCATGCGCGTCAGCGAAGGCTTCGGCGCATCATCAGGGTGTAAAACCCATGCGCGTCAGCAATTAAAGCCACAGTGCATGATAAAGGCCAGAGCCTATGCACATCGGCGGGAAAGTTTTCGACATCGATAGGAGACAATAAAGCTCACCGACTACCGCCGGCCGAACTTCGACAGACGGGCGAGGAATGTCACTCACGACAGCCTCTACCGGCTCCTTCTCCTTTCCCTTTCCTTTGCCGGCACCGCCGCGGGGAGTCTTGGGAGCCATTCTAACAGAGAGGAAGAAATTAGGGTTTTCAGAAGAACTCTAAAGGAGGCAAAGGCACAGAGTAGAAGAACTCTTTCTCTCTCCACCTCTCACCTATTTATAGGCCGTGGTCGCACGCGTGAACCGATGACGAGTAATCTCAGCCGTCGCCTCGGGTCCTGTGAAGATAACAGCAGATAAAACCAAAAGATCATCATTAATCTTTTCGGTTACCGAGGCATTATCATATTCATTAATCGAGAAGAGCATGCGGCTGAACAGGCATGCGCCCCAACAGTCATACGCCCTGATCACCATGCTTCTTATTCAAAGTATTCCAAAACTTATTCAAAAGTTTTGAAAACTTTGAAGGAGGTCTTGTAGAATCATGGAATTTCACAACCAGAAAGACCATGCGCCAGACACTACATGCGCCAGAACTCAAACAGCAAAGCCAATAGCCAATAGACATTTGACAAAGGACTTTTCATTTATATACAAAAGTCTATTACATATCTAGAAAAGGTTCTACAAAGGAAAGATCTTAAGTCTACAGCCAGCAGTCACCATGTGCCACCAGTGAGGTACAGCAGATACTATGCGCCTCCATCCAGGCGCATCCCGCCATCTCTTCAGCAGCTCAGTTATGTGCATCCAGCTCAGTTATGTGCATCCCTCTCTTCCAACCAGGCTCACCTGGCCGAGCAGGAGTGTGCCGCTCTTCCAGCCAGGCTCACCTGATAAATGCTTCGATACACAAAGCATTTAACCCTCTGGCTGGAACCAAGGAAGAGAAGAGCACCGTAAATCTGTGGCCAGGGGAGGCTTCGAAAGAGCCTCCAAAGGCCAAGGAAGACCGTGATCGAAATACGGCTAAAGGAGCAGCTTTCAGAGTGGGCGACACCCACTTTGAAGGAAGAGAGAGCCTAGCACCGCCATGCCGATCTACGGCTCTTCCGGAACAATGGAGACGAGGCCCGAGCATCCCTATCTTTGGATGCAACAGGCACTTTTCGACTGCCTCAGAAGCCCTCGACTCCGTCTTTTGGATGTAACAGTCACCTTCAAGAGCATCAATGACAACATGGCGTCTCATCTTCACCCTCGGGAGCACCTCGTCAATAGAATACACCCGAGAACCCGAGTTCATATTGGAAAGACGTGAGGGAATGAGAGGCCAACCTTCTCTTCATGCCACTATTTATAGGCCGGGCAGATCAAATCCATGCGCCAAGTGGATGGCTCTCCGAATTCTGTACAATGAACTCACATTAAATGGATGAACCAGACGCCTCGACTTCAGCCAAACGGCTATTAAAAGCACTCGAAAAGCGAAACAGCCGTATCATCAAAGACGAGTCGGATGCGCCTGCGGGTCAGCGCATCACACCTCTTCAAACATCAAACAGATGCACCCTGTACCGAGCGTATCACAGGGGATGCGCCCCCATACGTCCCCATACGCCTAGTGGAACGTCAACCGACGCGCCCACTCAGCTGTCCATCGAATGTCACCAACATTAAATGCTGAACTGACAGAGTTGGTAGCACGCCTCCCCAAGCCTGAACGGTTGACAGCTTTTGCAGAAAATGAAGCATCTACAACGTCAGCATCATCATGACTCTATCCCGACGGCTACTGCCACGTGGCCACTCGACCACCCGCATGCGCCTCCGCGGCCATGCGCCCAAACCTGCATGCGCCTCAAAAGCCATGCGCCTCAGACCCTTCACTGATCCCTAAAGACATAAGAAGAGTCTCCAGTTGAAGCTTTGTATGCGCCTCGAAAGCCATGCGCCCCAGACTGATCTCTGATCCCGAAAGACAGAAGGAAAGTCGCTCGTATGTGCCTCAAAAGCCATGCGCCCAGAACGGCTCGTGACTCCTAAAGGTCACGAGCCAAAATCTCATCATGCGCCCAATCCAAGGCGCATCCCACCAAATCATCCCCCCCACCAAATCAGAGATCTCCGAGCCATGGGTCGATGACACGTGTCCTTTGACTCAACTCATCCAAGATCTCAGCATCAGAAAGATTTTCTCCTCTGCTACGTGCCGGCTCACAACAGCAGTACGAAGAATTCAACCCCGCGAGTAGGGCGCATCATCCATGCGCCTCCATCAGCAATCTCCACGTGACGTCCCCACGCACCGGCGCATCCTACATATGCGCGCATGAGCAGCCAACCTGCACAGCTATAAATAGAAGGACCATTTCCTTCTGAAACACACACAGAGAGACATACATACGGACAATCCAGACGGATATCACCAGAGAGGCAGATACAGACACTCAACGTCTTCCTCCTCTCAGCTAGCTCCAGCACCCAGAGCAATCTACACCTTCAGAGAACCGATAACCGTCGTCAGCCCGTCAACGGAGTCAACGCATTACCACTCGCTCCATTGGCACTTAGGACCCAGATTAAACAAAAGTGTACTCCTAGGACTACATCTAAGTCCTACATTGTAACACTGTTCTGTTTGTATTAAGGTTTGCAATCAAACGATTTTAATGGCAAACAAGGAGGGGATCAAAGTTGTAATAAGTAAAGTTGTGTTTTGGATGTTCTACTCTTGTAAGCTCTTTGTTCACAAAGCAAGATATAATGAATACAGAATAAGTATCGAGTTTATAACTCTTGTAAGCTCTATACTTGAGTCACGAACTCGATACTTGTTCTGTATTCTTTAATTATAGCTTGTTTTGTGAACTAAGAGTTTACAAGAGTTCTTTTTCCAAAGCACAACTTTACTTGTTCCAGCTTTGAGCCCCTCATTTTCGTACATCAGTTCATGTCGATCTTCACTTTCTGCAGTAATTATCTTAAAATGGATATGAATTACTATCTGCGGAACCGTTTGTGGATGTACAATCGTCATCCTGATGAATTACTATCTGTGTCAATCTTTGCAGAATTATCTTAAAATGGATATGAATTACTATCTGCAAAAACGTTTGTGGATGTACAATCGTCATCCTGATGAATTACTATCTGTGTTAATCTTTGCAAAAAAAATTTAAAAGGATATGAATTACTATCTGCGAAACCGTTTGTGTCAACGCCCCGCTCCCTCAGGAGCGATCGTCCTCGCTAAGGCGTGATGCCGCACGAGCCTAGATTGCGCTCGTGCAAGGCGGGTTCCATAACGGCCGATTACAGCAGCGGCGACAGGGTCGCCCAGAAGTCCCGAGCAGAGACATTAAACACGCAACGAAAAATTTAGAACGAAACACAAGTTATTCAAAAGAAGCTCTTTATTGATATCGAAACAATGGTTACATTGGGGGCGCAAGGCTGAGATTACAATCACTCAATACACGCACCTCACCTTACAAATCACTCTGCTCTCTCTTATCTCTCGATACAATACTTGAATCCAGCGGAAGCTTCGGAAGGCGATGCCCACACATTATGTCCCGTATAAGTCTGATCTTCACGCGGCCGCACGCTTCGAATCGCCAAGGAACTCCATGCCTCGACGCATCCAAACGAGCCCCGTACCACGAGCTTCTATCTGTGCCTGCACATAAATACTGTGTGGGTGTCAGTACTCAACTGTACTGGTGGAGTGAGGTCCTCGCCCACCCATACAAAACCGACACGTTTATTTTACTTTGTGCAATACAAGCCCCTTTACGATTGTCTTTCTAGTCTTGTCTTAGGATCGATTTTAGGACCGACGCCCGACCTATTTAGTATCTTTAGACCATCTCCGTGCCTTGTACTAATAACGTACCCATACTTTGCCTCTAGACCTTTTTCGTGCTTGCACTATCAACGTACCGACTCATACTTGTCTTTCATACCATACACTTGGACGTAACGACTAGGTCGTGTCAAATACTTGCCCTACTTGTGGAACCGATGTTGAGAACTCAAGTACGATAACGTATCTCGTGCCGAACCACGTATCTTTACATATAACCGAATCGTAGGCTTTATAACACTTTGGTGCAACCGAGCACACATTTCACAACACATCGCATACCGTGCTTACGCTTCCTTTGATACGACCGACACCGTGCATGCGGATTCGCCGCTTAGCACGCCAAATATCTATATGAAAGGCCATTGGCATGACAAGCCATCGCGGACATAGCTCGGGTAGGCGGCGGGTCCTTCGATGCAAGGTAGCTAGCCCCATAAAAAGCCCCCGACTACCCACGCAATAAAAGCATGCGCTGCTATAATGTCTACCCTCTAGGATGACTGGGCCCGGTGCCCCGGCGTATAACCAGTCTAGACAGAAATCCTTGTCGACAAGGTGTCCAATGACCACGCACCTACGAGACATCTAAACTCACGTAAATGCATGGCCTATTTGTTGGTACGATCGGAACTATACTTAGCAACTCGTGCTCTGAATCACACTTGGCATAACGTGCCTCAGGACCGCGAGACTCCCAACCGAGGGACCGTCTCGAACTTCTTAACGTGGATAGGAACGTGAGACTCCCAATCGAGGGACCGCCTCGAATACTTAACGTGGATAGGAATGCGAGACTCCCAACCGAGGGACCGCCTCGAATACTCAACGTGGATAGGAACGCGAGACTCCCAACCGAGGGACCGCCTCGAATACTCAACGTGGATAGGAACGCGAGACTCCCAACCGAGGGACCGCCTCGAATACTTAACGTGGATAGGACGCGAGACTCCCAACCGAGGGACCGTCTCGAACTTATTAGAACTCGAGGGAACGACTACTACGTAGCCTTCCAACTTAACTTGAACAAAACATGTTTCTTAAGTGCCATGGCATGTGGCTAACTTTACATCGTGCCAACCGTGGCTCGTGCCTGTAACTGACTTCTGTCTTATGCGACGCTATCACCCAAGTCATACGTTATATGACGGCCCATGAGATCGTGGGACTATTTGACTTAACAACCGCAGAACGAGCGGGACGGTACTTGGAATGACTCAGGTCGACTGGCATAACTTTGCCTAACTTACTCAAGCCTATAACTTAACCCGAAAGACGAGACAAGGCTATGCCAAGCCTTGCACAGTGGAAACGTGCTTGCTTTATCGAGCATTTACGCGGACGACGCCTATAACTTAGGCTAACTCATCGTTTGTGTCGAATACCAACTTTCCTTCTCCCAAGCCACGGGACGAAGGACCGAGTGTCATTTTAAAGCACGCTGAGCCGACTTCTATTGAGACCGTGGGACCATTTTCCATGTTCTAAGACATTCCGACGGGTCGGGATTATTCCCTTAGCTATGTGCGTTCGTAGCTTTTATATTAGCCTACTTGTGCAAGTTGAAACCACACGAATTATTAAGTGAAGGCAGAGATGAGGCAAGTTCACCGAAACTCCCCCACCTGAGCGATGTCTTCGAGTCGCCGTTGTAAGGCCAAGTCCGAACGCCGTCGACGTTTCGATTCCTCCGATTGACTTTGCGGGACGGGGCACTACAGTTTGTGTATGTACAATCGTCATCCTGATGACGTATGCGGTGTGCGGGATGAATTTATACAGGGTGTACAACAGTTCCTGCAGTTTGCCAAGGCGTTTCCTCAGTACATGGACCGTACAAAAATTAAGTGTCCATGTGTGAGATGTCGCAACTTGAAATATCATTCGGAAGTGGATGTGACATATCATTTGTATTCGAGGGGTTTCATGCCAAATTATTATCAGTGGACCGCACACGCAGAACTTGTGCCTTTAGTATCCGAGCTGGAGCCTTATGTGGAGCCTTATGTAGATGTCCACGAGCATGCTGATTACGACCAAGAGTGGACGAACATGGTTTTCAATGCTACGGGGTCTAGTTTCGATCCGAACAATCAATATGTAGCTGAGGAGACACCGAATGTCAATGCTGCAAAGTTCATGGAATTGCTGGAGAATGCAAGGACTCCTTTATATCCTGGTTGTGATGACCATTCACTGTTGGAGGTGATTACAAGATTGTTGAGCATAAAATCAGATTTTAACATGTCTCAAGAATGCTACAACCGTATCCTGGAGTTAATTATGGATATATTGCCAGAGGGTGGCAAGTTACCTAAAGACTTCTACCGATCCAAGAGAATGGTGAGAGCGCTCTGGATGGGGTATGAAAAAATTGTTACATGTCGCAACAGATACATGTTGTACTATAAGGACGACAAGGATGAAGACGCCTGCAGATTTTGTGGTGCCGATCGCTTCAAGGCAACTAGTACAACAAGGACTTCTAGTGCACGCAAGCCAACCGATTCGATGCACTATTTGCCTTTGATGCCACGTTGCAGAGGTTGTTTATGGCAAAGAAGACAGCTGATAATATGAGTTGGCACAAGCAGGAACAAATAGATGGAGTACTGGATCATCCATCCGACGGGAAAGCATAGAAGCACTTTGATCGAGTGTATCCCGATTTTGCTTCGGAGTCGCGTAATGTCAGATTGGGACTTTCCTCCGACGGTTTTACCCCATTTGGACTTTCGGGCTCACAATATTCTTGTTGGCCTGTGATTGTTACTCCGTACAACTTGACGTCTTGGATGTGTATGAAGACTCCTTATATGTTTCTAACTGTTATTATTCCAGGTTCGAAGAACCTGAAGAGGAACATCGATGTGTACTTACAGCCCTTGGTAGATGAGCTGAATCAGTTGTGGGAAGTAGGTGCAACCACATATGATGTTTCCAGAAAGCAGAACTTTCAGATGACGGCCGCACTAATGTGGACCATCAATGATTTTCCGGTCTATGAAATGTTATCGGGTTGGAGCACCCATGGTCGTCTCGCAAGTCCGTATTGCATGGAT
The DNA here is from genome assembly GCA_029216955.1 of Iris pallida. Classification (NCBI taxonomy): domain Eukaryota; kingdom Viridiplantae; phylum Streptophyta; class Magnoliopsida; order Asparagales; family Iridaceae; genus Iris; species Iris pallida. The sequence goes on from JANAVB010000197.1 coordinate 12,350,452, forward strand.
CGCATTAAGGCTTTTTGTTTGAAACACGGAGGAAAACCGTGCTTCTTCGATTTTTATCGACAGTTCCTGCCAAAGGATCATTCGTACTAGAGGAACAAGAATGCTTTTTGTGCTGGCGTGGTAGAGAAGTCTAGTCCACTGCCACGGTGGTCCGGGGACAGATATGGGAGAAAGTTAAAGAATTGTCAAGTGCTATTGAAGAGCCTACATCGGGGTACAAGTGTGATGGATTTGGCCGCGCTCACAACTGGACGAAGAGGAGTATATTCTGGGACCTACCATATTGAAATGACCATCTGCTCAGACATAACCTGGATGTCATGCATATCGAGAAGAATATATTTGACAATATAATAAATACTGTGATGGACGTAAAGGGGAAGACGAAAGACAATCCCAAGGCCAGGTTGGACTTAGAAGAAATATGCAGACGTCCAGAGTTGCATTTGATAAAGGAAGGCAGTGGGAAGTATAAGCAGCCCAAGGCCATTTTCTCACTGGACAAGGAGGACAAAGGTAAACTTTGTAGGTGGATCTAGGGCCTAAACTTTCCAGACGGGTATGTATCAAATTTGAGAAGATGTGTTGACCCGAAAGAGAACAAACTACAGGGTATGAAGAGCTACGACTGTCACATTTTTATGGAGAGGTTAATCCCGATTGCATTTCGGGAATTCTTACCTCAGGTCGTTTGGGATCCACTGACAGAGCTTAGCATATTCTTCAGAGATCTTTGTTCTACTAAGTTGCTCATCGATCGGCTTGAAAGGACATTGCAGTAACATTATGCAAGCTTGAGAGGGTGTTTCCTCCTGGATTCTTCGACTCTATGGAGCATTTGCCAATTTATCTTTCCTATGAGGCACGTATTGGTGGGTCCATTGGTTATCAGTAGATGTACCCGTTCGAGCGCCATCTAAACCACCTGAAGAGGAAGGTAAAAAATAAGGCACGGATCGAGGGTTCTATTTGTGAAGCCTATGTCCTTGAGAAGATTACAAACTTTTGTTCAATGTATTTCAAGCCTCATATTGCTACAAATAGAACAAGAGCTCCGAGGAACGACGATGGAGATATAGAATATAATGATGCATTTTTGAAAGTCTTCAATGCTCTTGGAAAGCCTTCTGGAAAACTAAAAAAAAGATATTTGAATGATGAGGAACTAAGGGCTGCCCAGTTATATATATTACTCAACTGCGAGGAGGATGAAGTGGAAAAGCTAGAGTGGTAAGTAAAAATCTTCAACGTTCAAGTCATCTATTTGTTGATTACGTTATTATAATTTAACGAGTGTATCCCGATATTTATTGGTTTTCAGCAAATTTAATGATGAGGTGAGGTCAAGTAGACCATACATTACAGATGAAGAAGTAGAAGAAGAAATACGACTTCATTTCCCATCTTGGTTGAATACATATGTACGTAAGAAGCTTGTTAGAATCTTCCTCCATTTGAATTTGTACAAGAAATAACTTAACATTGAACTTAATTTTGTATCTTTTCGTGTTTAGGTCGATCGTCCGGACGTCACTCTTGAGAATGAATCTATTAGAACTCTTGCCAAGGGACCAATTTATGCCGTCAAAATATGGCCAAGTTATTGCGTGAATGGGTTTAAGTTCAAGTCAACAAATGCTCCCATCAGAGATAGCTTCCTGGATCTTGATTCCACAAAAAGTAGTTGCTTGTGTATCAAATCTACAAACTACAAAGATGTCACTCCAGGCAATAATTTCTATGGCATCTTACAAGAGATTATGGAATTGACGTACAACTATGGCACAGAGCCTGCCAAGATCGTGTTGTTCAAAGTTGATTGGTTCAATCCGATACAAGATCAAGGATGGAAAATTGACAAGCTTGGTCTTGTGGATATTAACTACCATCGTCGATACCAAGGATACAAACCATTTATCCTAGCAAGTCAAGCTCAACTCGTATATTTTACAACATATCCTAGACGAGGAACAACGAGGTATGACTGGTGGGCAGTATGCAAGACTAAAGACAAAAATACCTACGACGTCGACGAAGTGGCTTATCAGGAGGACGAGCTGCCTCTTGTACCAAATACAGTTGATGTCAACTCAGCAGAAGTTCTCCATTTCATATCTACTTGTGTAGAAGAGGTAAAAGTATCCGAAGGGAAATACGAAGGAGATGCTAGTGAAGATGAGAAGGAATACGAAGATGAGGAGGAGGAGGAGACAAACGAAGAAGATGAATTTTCAGAGGATGATTGAGAAACTGTGATTTCAATGTATTCATATTTCTGTAATCTTAAATTATGAACTATGATCATTTCTATTAGTATTCAGATGTTTGTAAACTTAAATTATGAACTCCAACGTATGCAGATATTTCTAAACTGTTATTGTATTTATTTATATTTTTAATCATATGTTATTATCAGCATGGCAGGACGACGGGGAGGCATACCAGGACGACGCGGAGATAGGTCAGGATGAGCCGTGTCCTTAGGTGGACAGAGAGCTATGTTACCAGAGGATGGCTCCGGACCATCGTCTGACTCGAGCACTCCATTGTACCATACGGCCGCAGGTTCGGGTGGCAGTACACCTGGGACGAGCAGTTCCAGGCTTACTGATACTCCTTTCCCTAGCCTTTCTACCGCTGACAGCAGCATGGCGGGTGGAGAGCAGGTGGAGGAGGTTGTCCCTACTCCCGCCCGTGCGGATCCATACCAGAGCGACCCTCCATGCGCACCTTAGGACGAGATGAGGATGGAGATTTTGGCCGACAGTCCTACGAAGTAAGTTAAATAAATAAATATATATATATATATTTTATGCATGTATATATATATATAATTAAAAAATATATATATATAATTATCGTTGTATACAGATATCGTCCCTCGTCGGTACAGAGAGCGTTGGGCCCCTTTCTGAGGTCCAACTATGGGGGTCCGTGGATCAACAACTTGGATGCCTCGGAAGAGAGAAAGGCATTCTGGTTTGCCCACTTCAAGGTAATTAAAGATAGTTAATTTAGTATGATTAATATAATTTTAAGCATTTTTAGAAATTATTTTAATTTGTAATTCTTGTAGAGAACTTATTTTTATCCACCACACCGGGCCGAGCAGATTGAGAGGCAGTTTCCTGCCGTCGCTGCCAAGCTGATCCGTGATGCAATTGACGATCAGAAAGCTCGTCAGCGCTCCAAAAAACCGATTGCTGGTTGGATCACGCCTGACCAATGGACCATGATGGGGGCTCGATTTGAAGAGCCCCGATACAGAGAGCGGTCGAAGAAGGCGAAGGCGGCTAGGACGAGGGCTGAAAAGTGGTGTGGTGGATCAATTCCTATGACGGAACATTTTTGTCGTCTGGTATGTAATTTATTGCAATATATAAGATTTTATTGATAGTAGGAGTATATAATTTTCCATTTTACTAAAGAATAAAATATAACAAACAGGTACAGAGGGATGAGAACACAAACATGGTAACCGTCTTCCTGGCCACCCATCGGAAGGACGGGAAGCTCATCGACGACCGGGCTACTCAGAGATATGTAAGTACTAATTTAGATTTCGTTAATTTTTAACATAACTTGAAGAATATACTGATAACCATATAGTTAATAATAATTAAATACTTTAGACGTTTATTATGCTAATTTAGGTAAGTACTGATTTATAGAGATGCACAATAATTTCTAGGACGAGTTTGTTAGGCTACGTGAGCGTACGAGTGCTAGTGCACCGGCAGAGGGAGGGGTTGGTACATCGCAGCCCTCTCCGCCTCATTCGGAGGACGAGCTCTGGAAGACCGCCTTTGGTGGTCTTCATAGAGGTACGTACTACGGTATGGGGTCCTACGACACATTTGTTGCGACACAGGCATCTAGGACTCCCTCTGCCAGTGCGCATTCAAAGCCCTCACAGGCCGAGTCGTCCCGAGTCGAGGATACCATTGCCAGCCAGATTGCTGAGCTGCGAGACGATATGCTGAGGAGGATTTCTGAGCAGCCAGGGTCTCAGGCGCAAGGGGACGCTGCGTCGGTCACCGCACGCTTTGACGAGCTCGAGAGCACCGTGAGGGATGTACAGGGGATGCAGGAGTCCATTCACGGCACCGTTATTAGGATAGCGGCTTGCATGGAGCAATACAGCGCCAGACTGCTAGCCCTAGAGGAGACGAGGATGCACCCATCTCCAGCGGTTATACTGCCTCCTTCTACAGCGGTAGCATTGCCTCCTCCTTCATCGTCGTCGGTGGTTCTTACACGGGAGCAGTATGCTTACCTTCTTTCCAAGAGCGGTGATGCTCCTCCCTGATCAGCCGTAGTCGACATATATATATATTATTGTGTGATGGCCCATTGTTGGGTCTTTTATGTGTTTCTACATATATTGTTATGGTGTTTCATTATGTTTGACATTGTTGTTAAAAATTTTCATATATCTGTGTTGATTGATGAGATTGTGTTTCAAACGTGTTCGTGATTGTGTTTCATATTGTTTGATACTTTGTGTTTGTAAAACCCCTAAATTTCTACTATATTTTTTATTAAATTTAGTACTAGTTTAAAATTTTGTATTGTACGTCATGTAGTCGTATTGTACGTCATGTGCGGAAGTTCGTTTTTCGAATTTGCTCGACGAGTGCGAATACGTGCGAGCGTACATATTTTAGAAAAATATTTTGTTCTATTTTTATAGTTCAAATAATATAATAATTAGTTTTGCTATCATTTCTAAGCTTGTTATTCTTATGTCATTTCTAAAAAAATTATTAAATATAAATAATATTTTTGTATACTAGAAAAAGCATAATTATGTAAAGAATATTTTTGTATACATATATTTCGTAATTATTTATTGGTCTATTTTAAATAAAAATATAATTTTTGAAATTTATTAATATTAATAATTTATTATTCAAAAAGATATTTAAAAATATTAATGTAATTTTCAAAATTATTATTATTAATATTTTTGGAAAATATATTTCGAAATTATAGTGAAGATTTAAATCTTGATTTGAATTTATGAAATTATTTAAATAGTAAATATTTGATGTTTGATTTGTCCCATTTGATGTTGAGCTAAAAATTTAATTAGATTTAAATTAGATTGTATTTGAATTTGGATTTAAATTGATTTAAATTAAATTACGAATTATCTATTTTTGGGTTTAAACTATTCCTAGTTCTTATCCGAATGAGAATTCCCACATCCTATAAATAGGCAGGTACTCCTCCATGTTATATGTTCCACAAATTCTCTACCATCTATAATAGTGCGTGCATCGTGTCTGTGTCCATCCAAAGTCTTATTCCACTTTTTACATATACAATTTACCACTTTCGTGTCGGACACTCCCCGACACAAACAAATCCCAAATCCATGACCAAAACCCTAATCCCCAACTCTTTAACCTAATTTCCAAATTCCTAGTTCCTATTCTAAACCTAACCAAACCAAAATTTGCCGCAGCTCTATTCCGTCGCCTGAGCCCGACTCCACGCATCTCCGCCCCGCGCGACCTTCTCCCCATCCGCCCGCGGTGACGTCCCCACCGGAAAACCACTGCTCCGGCTCTCCCTCACTTTTCGCGTGCCGGCAGCCTCCGTCTCCGCCTCCACTGCGAGCGGCGCGCGAAACCCCTCCGGCGAGCTTCCTCCGACGCCGCGCCGCCTCCGTCAGCTCCGCTCCCCGATTTCTTTCCCCAAATCTTTCTCTCTCTCTCTCCTCCTCTCAAGTAATTGGTGAACGTTATCTTTACTTTTGTTTTTTTGTTAGTGTTATAATTTGTTAGTATTAGCTGTCATTAAGTATTGTTTTGTTTTGTTATTTTTACTTTGTTGTTTTTTTGTTTTTGTTTTGTTTTGTGTTATAATTTATTAGATGTCATTAGTATTATTATGGTATAATTTTGTTAACAAGTATATATATACATGTATATTATTGTAAGAATTATTATCATGATATTTATTATTTGTTTATTTGATAATGCTATTGTTATTTATTAGGGTATAATAAATATTTCTAAAAATATTTTCACTAATAAAATACTGTGTTGACTTAAACTTGCATTCTGACAAGGATTAGGTTTTGAGCCTGAAATAATTTTCTAAAATTTTCAAGTATTTATTTAAATATTTTGATCCATAAAATAGAGTTTCCACTATAACAAATATTTTCTAAAATATTGTTATATTATTTTGTATTGTTATGTCTTTTTAGTTTAAAAACTATATTTGACAGGAACTAGTTTTAGCCTAAATTGCTTCTTATATTTTTAAGTAATTATTTGTAATATTTTGGAATAAAGGAAAAACATAGCTTTATTTACAATTGATTTCCAAATATAGTTTTCGAATATTATAAGTAATTTTCTAATATAGTTATTAAATATTGTAAATGCGTAGAGTTTTTCAATATATATTTTCTAGAATAAATATAGATATTTATCTATATCAAATCTCTTTGTTCATCTAATCTTATTTATGACCAATCGTTCGCTCCTATCCTTTTTTGAACTTTTGAACTTCCTTATATCGTCCCTAGCAATTAGATCGTTCCGGACCCAATGGCATGATCTGTCCCATCGATTGAGATCATCTTGCATACTTTTGGCATCTACGACTATTTTGTGCCAACACAGTCATACGCGCATCAACTGCAACCAACTCAAGTCCATGCCATCATCCAAGGCCGTCATGTGTAGTTGTAACACCGAAGGCGATCTTGTGCCACCTTTATTATACCACACCAGACAGCTCACCAGGCGTCGCAGCAGGCAAGTATACCTTGCTAATTAACTGTCAATTATTTATTTTCTGTATTATTTATTTTGTTTCATATTGTTAGTTTCCTTTGTTATAAACTGCGCGTCCAAGCCACACTTGGGTGCAAGCGACTTTATTAGTCGTTTTATTTTTACTATATGCATGTTAACTTAGTTGTAGTGGACTACCCTCCTATTGCGGAATATTTTTATATCTCCGCTGGCCATGACACTTACACTACACGGTTTGAGACATGTTGCTAGGGGCACGACTTATTGACTAGCTATCTTCATTGTCGTGTAACGGATAGATGATCGTAACTGCTATGACTAGGGTTTTAGAGACTCAAGCAGTTACAAAATTGGACGAGCCATGGATATGACTTGAACAGTGTGGGAAATATTGGGGGAGGACAGTCGCTAGTGCGTATGGGAAACCAAACAGGTAACCCATAGTTTTCGAAAGGAACTATGGCGATATTTGCAGTTGCCCTTTGACGTTTTGGACGTTACGGACGGATACGGATCACTGGATGCCAGTTACGTACTTATAGCCAAAAAATTCCACCCATGCGCATGAAAGTTGTCCTCTAAATTGCACATTAGGCGGTTAGAAATCTCCTTACATATTTGTGTCTAGGATAGTCATTTATATATTATTTTATTCTGACAGTTCATATTAGCTTGTTCTTCCTGTATCTTGCTACGTCCGTCTGAGGACCTGATTTTTCCCCAGGTGTGTGGTCATGTCTTCCGCATGTATCCTATCCAAGGCCGTGGTCTTCTCCATTCCTTCGAAGACGATTGCACTTGGTTCGTCTTGCCATTTTTATCGCTCGATTTCTTGTACATTTTTTCATTGAGATAGTTGGTAGTGGACTTTGTCTTCGTCCAACAATTGTATCATAAATATTTAAGTTGATTTTTATATTATTATTCATTTTATTGTGGATGAGATTTAGTTTGTCTTGGATTACTGTATTTTACAGCTTATGTATTCATACGAGACCTACGTACTTCGTATGAATACAGCTGGCATGTCTACGTACTTGGTCCTACGTATTTTGGGACTGGGGCGTTACATGTTTTTGTGGTGGCCCATGCAGGTCAGATAAATTGTTTGGTTACTTTACCGTACCAAGCAAGCCTGTGTATAGGATTAGAAGTCTAGGATCTCATCCACATACTTGACCTCTTTCCTTGATTTTATCTACCGTTTGACTCATCAATTGCATCTTGCTTGCTTCCTTCCATCCCTATCCTTATTTTCCCTTCGTGCTTGCTAGAGATTGACCCTACTAGTTAGTTGTCCCAAAACACCATTAGTTTAATTCTTTAAGTTGGGTAGAATACCTTATAAACTAGCAACCCCTTTGACCTAGTGACATATATTAGCAAGCTTACCAAGAGGACCCTAACCCATCTAGCCAACCAAGGACTTGGACAAGAAGACTATAGGACGACTGTATGACTTAGAATCAATCTACCTTCTTTAAATCTTAAATCTCTCGTACCTATGTATTTACCGTTTTGACTAATGATGCTAATATAGCCTAATTTTTGCAAGCTTATTATTTATCGAGTTTGTTCATGACATATGTTATTGAGCGCTCACTAGCCTATTGTCTAATCAGAACCGGTGCATAATGGTCTGATCAACCAAGTGCACTTTGGTTCGCTTTTATCTATAGTTCTACGTGGATGGGGACATAGCTAAACTTGCCCCCTAGAATCCTATCCACGACTGCCTTGACAATTCCTTTGAAATTATTTGATCGTCTTTGAACCACGTATTCGTATTCGATAACGCCTCCTTCGAACTCTATATTGCTTCCTCCTTCATCTATTTTAGGAGGGCGAAGACGTTATACTAGAACTTTCTCTAGCCTTCATATCGGCTACGACCATTCTTACTCGATGTTGCTATATCTTCATCCTAAACTACTCGACCCTATCAAGACCCTCTAATCGCTTAATTAAAGTGAATCTATTTTCGTTCTATTAATCGTGACCCTTATCCATTACCCATGACCATACCGTATTATTTTTCTATGATCTAGATCGTGATTTCTTACGGCATGATTTTGTTATTGATCGTTCCTCATCGATACCCCTTGTGCCTTCTCACCCCCCTATGAATTCTTAATTTCGATGACGAAATTCTTTTAAGTTGGGTAGGATGTAAAACCCCTAAATTTCTACTATTTTTTTTATTAAATTCAGTATTGATTTAAAATTTTGTATTGTACGTCATGTAGTCGTATTATACATCGTGTGTGAAAGTTCGTTTTTCGAATTTGCTCGACGAGTGCGAATATATACGAGCGTACATATTTTAGAAAAATATTTTGTTCTATTTTTATAGTTCAAATAATATAATAATTAGTTTTGCTATCATTTCTAAGCTTGTTATTCTTACGTCATTTCTAAAAAATTATTAATTATAAAATAATATTTTTGTATACTAGAAAAGCATAATTATGTAAAGAATATTTTTGCATACATATATTTCGTAATTATTTATTGGTCTATTTTAAATAAAAATATAATTTTTGAGATTTATTAATATTAATAATTTATTATTCAAAAAGATATTTAAAAATATTAATGTAATTTTTGAAATTATTATTATTAATATTTTTGGAAAATATATTTCGAAATTATAGTGAAGATTTAAATCTTGATTTGAATTTATGGAATTATTTAAATAGTAAATATTTGAAGTTTGATTTATCCCATTTGATGTTGAGCTAAAAATTTAATTAGATTTAAATTAGATTGTATTTGAATTTGGATTTAAATTGATTTAAATTAAATTACGAATTATCTATTTTTGGGTTTAAACTATTCCTAGTTCTTATCCGAATGAGAATTCTCACATCCTATAAATAGGCAGGTACTCCTCCATGTTATTTGTTCCACAAATTCTCTACCATCCATAATAGTGCGTACATCGTGTCTGTGTCCATCCAAAGTCTTATTCCACTTTTTACATATACAATTTACCACTTCCGTGTCGGACACTCCCCAACACAAATAAATCCCAAATCCATGACCAAAACCCTAATCCCCAACTCTTTAACCTAATTTCCAAATTCCTAATTCCTAATCTAAACCTAACCAAACCAAAATTTGCCGCAGCTCTGTCCCGCCGCCTGAGCCCGACTCCGCGCATCTCCGCCCCGCGCGACCTTCTCCCCATCCGCCCTCGGTGACGACCCCACCGGAAAACCACTGCTCCGGCTCTCCCTCTCTTCTCGCGTGCTGGCAGCCTCCGCCTCCGCCTCCACTGCGAGCGGCGCGCGAAACCCCCTCCGGCGAGCTTCCTCCTCTGCGACCGCCCGCTGAAACCTCCGCGCGTCTATCCTCTTCCAGCCGCCTAACCCCGACTTCCCGACCGAAACCCTGACCGTCGCCCCTCGATCTTCACCTCCGCCGCTTCCAAGGCTGCGCGCCCCCGGCGCCGACCGCCGAGCGCCGTGCAGCCGAGCGCCTCCACCGTGGTGAGCTCCGCTCGCGTCCCTATCTCCCTCACTCCGATCTCTCCCGCAACCCTCCGACTTCCCGCTGCGACTATACACGCCGCGCCGCTTCCCGATCCATCACCGATGCCGCGCCGCCTCCGTCAGCTCCGCTCCCCGATTTCTTTCCCGAAATCTTTATCTCTCTCTCTCCTCCTCTCAAGTAATTGGTGAACGTTATCTTTACTTTTGTTTTTTTGTTAGTGTTATAATTTGTTAGTATTAGCTGTCATTAAGTATTGTTTTGTTTTGTTATTTTTACTTTTGTTGTTTTTTTGTTTTGTTTTGTGTTATAATTTATTAGCTGTCATTAGTATTATTATGGTATAATTTTGTTAACAAGTATATATATACATGTATATTATTGTAAGAATTATTATCATGATATTTATTATTTGTTTATTTGATAATGCTATTGTTATTTATTAGGGTATAATAAATATTTCTAAAAATATTTTCACTAATAAAATACTGTGTTGACTTAAACTTGCATTCTGACAAGGATTAGGTTTTGAGCCTGAAATAATTTTCTAAAATTTTCAAGTATTTATTTAAATATTTTGATCCATAAAATAGAGTTTCCACTATAACAATATTTTCTAAAATATTGTTATGTTATTTTGTATTGTTATGTCTTTTTAGTTTAAAAACTATATTTGACAGGAACTAGTTTTAGCCTAAATTGCTTCTTATATTTTCAAGTAATTATTTGTAATATTTTGGAATAAAGGAAAAACATAGCTTTATTTACAATTGATTTCCAAATATACTTTTCGAATATTATAAGTAATTTTCTAATATAGTTATTAAATATTGTAACTGCGTAGAGTTTTTCAATATATATTTTCTAGAATAAATATAGATATTTATCTATATCAAATCTCTTTGTTCATCTAATCTTATTTATGACCAATCGTTCGCTCCTATCCTTTTCTGAACTTTTGAACTTCCTTATATCGTCCCTAGCAATTGGATCGTTCCGGACCCAATGGCATGATCTGTCCCATCGATTGAGATCATCTTGCATACTTTTGGCATCTACGACTATTTTGTGCCAACACAGTCATACGCGCATCAACTGCAACCAACTCAAGTCCATGCCATCATCCAAGGCCGTCATGTGTAGTTGTAACACCGAAGGCGATCTTGTGCCACCTTTATTATACCACACCAGGCAGCTCACCAGGCGTCGCAACAGGCAAGTATACCTTGCTAATTAACTGTCAATTATTTATTTTCTGCATTTTTTGTTTTGTTTCATATTGTTAGTTTCCTTTGTTATAAACTGCGCGTCCAAGCCACACTTGGGTGCAAGCGACTTTATTAGTCGTTTTATTTTTACTATATGCATGTTAACTTAGTTTTAGTGGACTACCCTCCTATTGCGGGATATTTTTATATCTCTGCTGGCCATGACACTTACACTACACAGTTTGAGACATGTTGCTAGGGGCACGACTTATTGACTAGCTATCTTCATTGTCGTGTAACGGATAGATGATCGTAACTGCTATGACTAGGGTTTTAGAGACTCAAGCAGTTACAAAACTGGACGAGCCATGGATATGACTTGAACAGTGTGGGAAATATTGGGGAAGGACAGTCGCTAGTGCGTATGGGAAGCCAAACAGGTAACCTATAGTTTTCGAAAGAAACTATGGCGATATTTGCAGTTGCCCTATGACGTTTTGGACGTTACGGACGGATACGGATCCCTGGATGCCAGTTACGTACTTATAGCCAAAAAATCTCACCCATGCGCATGAAAGTTGTCCTCTAAATTGCACATTAGGCGTTTAGAAATCTCCTTACATATTTGTGTCTAGGATAGTCATTTATATATTATTTTATTCTGACAGTTCATATTAGCTTGTTCTTCCTGTATCTTGCTACGTCCGTCTGAGGACCTGGTTTTTCCCCAGGTGTGTGTTCATGTCTTCCGCAGGTATCCTATCTAAGGCCGTGATCTTCTCCATTCCTTCGAAGACGATTGCGCTTGGTTCGTCTTGCCATTTTTATCGCTCGATTTCTTCTACATTTCTTTCATTGAGATAGTTGGTAGTGGACTTTGTCTCCGCCCAACAATTGTATCATAAATATTTAAGTTGATTTTTATATTATTATTCTTTTTATTGTGGATGAGATTTAGTTTGTCTTGGATTACTGCATTTTACAGCTTATGTATTCATACGAGACCTACGTACTTCGTATGAATACAGCTGGCATGTCTACGTACTTGGTCCTACGTATTTTGGGACTGGAGCGTTACAGTGTTCGTGATGCTCCTCCTGATCAGCCGATGTTGAGTAGTGTTCCATCGAAGGGGTCGGCAAACCCAGGAAAATGCTGCTGTGGGTGTTGATTGTGTTTCATATTGTTTGCTACAAATGTTGCTGTAGGTGTTGCTGCAAATGTTGTATTTTTTAATTTTTTACCAAATTTAGCGACGTTCAGCGACGTTTAGCGACGTCCAACGACGAACATGCACGTCGCTAAGTAAGTATCGGAACGTCGCTAACTATGATTCACCCCGTCGCTGATCGTCACTAAACGTCGCTAAATAAGACGTTGCTATGTGTCGACAATATAGCAACGTATAAACGTCGCAGAACATCGCCATTTTGCTGACATGCCAGGTCAGCATCGATGTATGTAACGTCGCTAAACGTCGCTAGCTGACGTCGGCAAACGTAGTCGTTGTACGTCGCTTGTAGTCACTGAATTTGCGACGCGACTGCGTCGCTAACTGTCGTCGCAATAGCGACGTATTGCGACATCATGGTGTTTAGCGACTAGGTAAATCGTTACTACGTCGAAACGTCGCTAAATACGTCGCCAATTGGATTTAGCGACGTATTTTCCCTATTTTGCGACGTCTCCTCTGGCGTCGCTGATTTGACAGATTTTAGTAGTGAGCATACTCTCTTATGTAAGCATATTGTTCTTGGGCATGTCTATCATGCAACTTTGTGTCTTGAATAGTCAATTTCCAAATCTTCTACAATGTGACTTTTAAACCCAGCATGCTTCCAGTCTGGATCATTTCTGAACCTGTGAACATATCTGTTTGCATGAAATGTAGCACTAGCTTGTCTATTGCCGTTCACCTCAACACAATCTTCTGAATGGTCAGGCACATATTTTTTCAATACAAAATATCCAATACAGCCAGAAGCACTCCCATGAATCCTCCACTCACAAGCCTCATTTGCACATCTAGCTGTGACCCTCTTCATTTCATTGTGTATCCACTTGATATAATACTTTTTCTTTATGGCATGGAGCCTCAATGCACTCCTAAATTCTGCATGTGAAACAAACATTTGCCCTACATGAAAAGACACATTTTCATCCCTCACCAAGCTTCTCTGAGTCACCACGGGATCTGTAGGAGCAGCATCAACATTCTCATCTTCAAAACTATATTCTGAGGAGTGTACACTACCCAACTCATCACTGGGAGCATACTTAGAGTCTTAATCAATATCTTCATGGGAGACAAAACTACTATAGTCAATATCAGCTACTTCTGCATCCTCCACAGATCCTTCATTCTCCACAGTTCTTTCATCCTCCACATAGCCATCATTCTCCACGTGTGCTTGTTTCTCCACTTGTCCTTCATTCTCTACATGTCCTTCATTCCCCACGTCCTTGTTTCTCTACATGTCCTTTATTCTCCACATGTCCTTCATTCTCTACATGTCCGTCCTCTTCTACATGTTAAGAAGGCCCAAATCCACATCTTCATCATGCACTGCCCCACTCAAGTCAATATTTGCCCAAAATTTATCACCCAACTGCACATCAATCTCATCAGCATTTTCAGAAGGACCATAGAGCATCTTGGTTGTTGTAGACTCAGTAATGTCGAGATAATCATCATAGTCAATGAGTGACTCAATAAGCTACCCCAATATATAAAACTTGATAAGACAAGGACTTGCAAACTTTTCAAAAAAATTGAATATATCATTGTCACCCAATATTTGTGCCTTACTTCCATCTACAGGGTCATAATAGTAAATCTCACATGGAGCCTATACCCAAGCAGCTGAACATAAGCCATCAAGGTCAAACCAGCACATCTCATCTCTGTCCACACATCCTTTAAGTTCTAATACAATATCCTCAACATATTTGTCATCATCATACAATTTACCCCCAACAAACATATAAACAACATACTTTGTACCAATCAGAATAATCCCTCTACACAGACACACAAAAACAATAATATATATAAAAACAAACAAATTAAATTCTCTATGTGCATGCATATCAAATGCACAAGCATATCAAATCTCAAACAGACAATTTCCTATGTACAAAAATATAAAAACAAACATTTTCCTATGTAATAATATAATTAACTGTAAACAACAATATATGAAAAACTATACTTTTGGTCACTGAATATTTGTCTGACCAAAGTTTTAGTCACTCAAAGATATTTTCTAAAAAATTTAGTCACTGAATGTTTGGTCTTCCAAAAAAATGATCACTCTGTTAAATTGTTGTTTATTTTATTAACAATTTTTGTTGACATGACATATTATGTGCCATGTCAGTCGTTAAGTATGACGTGGCACATCCACGTGGACTATTTTTGGGTTTTATTTTTTTAAAAAATCGTTTGGGTATTAAGTTATGTGTCATGTTTCAATGTTTATGACATGGTATTTTATTTATTTTTATAAAAAAAACTTAATATCCAAACAAATTTTTTGAAAAATAAAACCCAAAAATAGTCCACGTGAATGTGGCACGTCATACTTAACGACTGACATGCACATAACATGCCATGTCAACAAAAATCGTTAATAAAACAAACAACAATTTAACAAAGTGGTCATTTTTTGGAAGATCAAACATTCAGTGACTAAATTTTAAACTTTGATCAGACAAACATTCAGTTACCAAAAGTATAGATAATTCCATATGTACATGCATATCAAACATTATATATGAATCAAAAAAATTATGTTGATTCTCTCTGTATAGGTAATTCCATATGTACATGCATATCAAATGCACTACAATATTAAAAAAAATTAGAATTTTGGGACCACTCGTACAGACAATTTCCTACAATAGACTACAAACAACAATTTACAGACAATGCCAAACATCGTATATGAATCAAAAAATTTAATTCATTATTTGGGAGCGTCTCAAAAGAGTAAGAAATTCAAGAAATTTAATTCATTATTTGGGACCACTCCACTGAAAAGACTAAGAAATTTAACAAATTTAAGAAAACTAGGATTTTGGAATGTAACTGTTCGAGAATTTAACTAATTAACCCCTTGCTACACAGAATCTGCACTCCAATCGAGGAATAGCATTATGAAATAGGGAGAATTAGATGATCGGGGAAGGATTTTAGGTTTTGAGAAGAACAAATTTAGGTTTTGGGAACAAAGAAGAGGATTTAGGTTTTGAAAAAAAATAGAATTATTTTGGGAAAGATTTAGGTTTTGGATTTTGGGAACGAGATTTGGCAACGGGAAAGAAAGGGATTTGGGAACGGAATTTGGTTTAGGTTTTGAAATAGGATATGAATTGACTACTATAATGGCCGGTTATATTCAGGGGTAAAATGGTCAGCATAATTTCGATTTAACACCAGCTAACAGAAAAGTCTCATTAGGGTGTCAATTAAACATAATTGAAACGTAATGAATTTTTTTAATCAAGGGGTCTTTAAGGAGGGTTTATATACACTTTACCCTATAAAAGTTTAGTAAATGTTATTCCTTTTAATTGACATAAAAAAGAACTCATAAATGATGATTTAATAAAAACACGATGTCAATGTAATCATACAATCACCATCTTTAAGGCCTAATTTAGTTCACACAAAGAAATGGAAATCAATTCTTTGTTCTTACTTATGAAAAATACAATTTCCATCAATTTCCTTTGAGGTGTTTGAAAAAATCAAAAATCAAAAAAATTATAAGGAAAAAGTCCTTGGAGTCTGCTTGGATTGAAAATAGTTTGATAACAATTGTATCTTTATTAACCGTCCTCACTAAAAACCTCTCATCCCCACTTAACTATATCCCATCATTTAATTATCCCATCGCTCAAATTCCCTTCTTGTACACCACTCAACCATGCCTACATTACACCACACATTCAACTAACAATTACACATTTGCATCATCAAGCTTTAAAGGCATCAGTGAACTCTGTATATCCATTAACAGTGGGTGGAAGTAGATCGTTTGAAGATTTCGTCTGACACTTTAACAAAATGTCAGTCAAAGATATTATCATTCAATTGGTGTTTTCTCCGGACTAGGATTTGTGAACGGGAAAGAAAGGGATTTGGGAACGAGATTTGGTTTAGGTTTTGAAAGGTTTTGAAAAAAGAAATGAATTGACCACTATAATGGCTGGTTATATTCAGGGGTAAAATGGTCAGCACACTCCGATTTAATGCCAGTTAACAGAAAAGTCTCATTAGGGTGTCAATTAAATATAATTAAAACGTAATAGATTTTTTTAATCAAGGGGTCTTTAATTGCAAATTCTCCAATCTAATAAGGGTTTATATATACTTTACCCTTTACAAGTTTAGTAAATGTTAGTCCTTTTAATTGACATAAAAAAGAACTCATAAGTGATGATTTAATAAAAACACGATGCCAATGTAATCTCACAATCACCATCATTAAGGCCTCATTTAGTTCATGGGAAGAAAAGGAAATCAAATTTTTTGTTCTTTTACTTATGAAAAATACAATTTCCATCAATTTTCTTTGAGGTGTTTGAAAAAATCAAAAAAAAATTGTAAGGAAAAAGTCCTTGGGGTCTGCTTGGATTGAAAATAGTTTGATAACAATTGTATCTTTATTAATCGTCCTCACTAAAAACCGCTCATCCCCACTTAACTATATCCCATCATTTAACTATATCCCATCGCTCAAATTCCCTTCACTTAGCCCCCCACTTCAACAAAATAAAACATATCCAAAACATATCACCCAACCATAGTGACACTTCTTATACACCACAACAATTACACATTTCCAACATCAAGCTTCAAAGGCATCAGTGAACTCTGTATTTCCATTAACAGTGGGTGGAAGTAGATCGTTTGAAGATTTCGTCTGACACTTCAACAAAATGTCAGTCAAAGATATTCTCATTCAATTGGTGTTTTCTCCGGACAAAAGCAAACAAGACTGCCTGCAGGATTAAACTTTTGTTTGGCGAAAACAAATTCTACACATAAAAATGAAAAAAAAGTTTGGTGTCGGACACATACTAGACGCGATCTGAACACTTCGTAATGGGTGTAATGTGTGCATCACCATGTCCTTAATTTCGTCAGGACATATTCGTGATGTCTGTGTAACACTACCAAAAAAAAAGGTTTTTTTTAGGGGCACCTCATTTTCTACTAGGGGACAACCCAAAATTTTTTTGAAAAATTTACAAGTTTGCCATTGTGTTTTTTTACTAGGGGGGCAGCCCAAAAAAAAGTATAAAACCCAACTCCATTTTATTTCATCTCTCTCTTTCTTCTTTTCCTACTTCTCTTCCTCCACTTCTTTTTTTTCTTCTACTCATATAAACCTATATCTAACCTAACCTAGGTGAAATTGTCCCCCAAACAAAAATCGTTGAAGTTTTTTGGTAGAATACAGTGTCAATCACTTCTCTCATTTATTTGTAAGTCGTCGAATTTATTTTCGTGTTATATTTTAAGTTTTAACCTAAATTTTACATATAAAAGTGGAAATTTTTGTTTAATGTAGAAAGAAATAGATAATGGATCAACCCGGACCATCAAATGCTGGATATTATCCTCCCAACACTTCCGAAGAACACTTTGACGCATCGGAAATAATCGTGGTAACTACATTTGAACTTTACGTGGAGTGGAAAATTGTATTTCGACACAGAGGACTGCCATAAGTGTGGCAGTCCCTCACATATATAGGACTGCCACAACCTGGACAGTCCTACACTAAGTGAGGGACTGCCACATTTGTGGCAGTCCAGTGAATGTGAGGGACTGCCCAATCTCTGGCAGTCCTCTGTAGGAATGTGTGTTATTTGTATATCACACCAGTGAATGTGAGGGACTGCCCAATCTCTGGCAGTCTTCTTTTCCTACTTCTCTTCCTCCATTGAACATGTATATTGATAAATTCCAACCTGAGATTCGCCGATACATTTGGTCTATTGTCGATGTCCCCGGTGATGGCCATTGTGGATTCCATGTGCTTGCAAGACATCTTGGTTATGATGTCAAAGACGGATGGAAACAGGTAAGGAAGGAGCTGTATGAGGAGTTACAGACTCGTCTTCCATTCTACTCCCGCCTCCTAAGCGAAGAAACGGTTGCAAGTTTGTTGTTAAGTATCCCTTGCACCGACAGTGTTACCGGGACAGACCACTACATGTCAGTCCCGTCTGCCGGCTATTTATTTGCCAATAGGTACATGATACCTCTCGTAATTTTCTCGATGGGTATAAGAGAAACATTCTTTCCGATGTGCGCACCTCCGCCGGACCACGGACATTCTAACCTATGTACTATAGGTCACATCGGTGATCACTTTGTCATACTAAAGATGATCGGTCATTCTCCGATTCCTCCACCTTCAACAGTTTGGTACAAAAGAGCACCTGTCGAAGCCAGAGCTTGGACCACACCTTTCGATCATCAAATCGACCATTGTAAGAAGTTGTTGAAGTTTGAGGAGCCAAGAGACTTACCTGCAGACCACTATGACGTCGAAATCGACTGAGTATCAATGTGTTATATGGAGGACCACTTTTGTATAAATTTGGGCATTTTGGTTATAGAGGACCACTTTTGTATACATTAAACTATGAAATATGAAGTCCAATATATGTTTCTTACTTTTATTTATGTCTTATATGTCTTTTATCTGGGTGTTCTACATGTGTGTTTTGTGTGTTTTTTGTGTGAGACGTGTGTGTTTGATCACAGAAAATTCTTGTGTTCACAGAACATTTCAATTTGGACTGCCACACACTGGGCAGTCCTTCACTAGTGTAGGACTGCCCTGGGTGTGGCAGTCCATTCTAAAATGTTCTGTGATTTCATCACAAAACATTTCAATTTGGACTGCCACACACTGGGCAGTCCTTCACTAGTGTAGGACTGCCCTGGGTGTGGCAGTCCTAATTGAAATGTTCTGTGATGAAATTACAGAACATTTTAGAATGGACTGCCACACCCAGGGCAGTCCTACACTAGTGAAGGACTGCCCAGTGTGTGGCAGTCCTAATTGAAATGTTCTGTTATGTGTTCACAGAACATTTCAATTAGGACTGCCACAACCTGGGCAGTCCTACACTAGTGAAGGACTGCCCAGTGTGTGGCAGTCCTAATGGAAATGTTCTGTTATGTGTTCACAGAACATTTTAATTAGGACTGCCACAACCTGGGCAGTCCTACACTAGTGAAGGACTGCCCAGTGTGTGGCAGTCCTAATGGAAATGTTCTGTTATGTGTTCACAGAACATTTTAATTAGGACTGCCACAACCTGGGCAGTCCTACACTAGTGAAGGACTGCCCAGAGTGTGGCAGTCCTAATTGAAATGTTCTGTGAACACATAACAGAACATTTCACAAGTACATATCCACAAGTACATAATCATACATAATCATACATAACATTTCCCAAGTACATAATCATACAAATAGAAATGTTCTGTGAACACATAACAGAACATTTCCCAGGTTGTGGCAGTCCAACACATAATCATACATAATCATCACAAGTACATATCCACAAGTACATAATCAACACAAGAATGATTTCGACATATATCCCAAAATAGTGTTAACACAAGCATCCCACACATTTTAAACATCCAAAATAATGTCAACACCCAAAAATATATCCATACACAAGACATATCCAACCGCTACACAAGACATTTTCAACATCACACAATCCCAAATGACAAATATCACATAAACAAGACATTTTCAACATCCGAAATGCTCGACACAAGTATTCAACATCATACAAGAACGTCAGACTTTCCATACTACATATCATGGCGGGCCTTCGAACGAGACTCCGCATTACGCATGAATGGGAACTCAACCTCGTCGTCGATGCGCTCAAGCTCGTTGGCGACCAAGGTACTAGTTTCGACCAAGACACTAGTGTCACTTTGGCAAGCGCTCCGAAGTGTTTTGGCCAGTTCCTTCGCCCTTCTAGACTGTAAATGAAAGTATAATTGAATTTAGTATAAAGTCAAAACCATCTCGAACTAACTACTAATGCGGAACTCACCATCTTAACCAATGAAGCATACAAGATGTTTTTCGACGGAAGATTTCCAACAGCTGCTACAGGCGCGGGACCCGGGTTTGTAGGGTTCAACAACTTCGGATGTCCGACCCGCCGGAAGTACGGCATGTAGTCCTTGCTGCAGTCAGCCATCAGGGTGACCGGTTGACTCTCGTCTTCCCCAAGCAGGTGCCTTTGCCACTCGGCGTAGAAGTCGGTCACCCAGTCGAAAAACGCCGGTTTGTAGTTCAATGGTTGGGTCCCGCGGGGAGGTTCCAACATCCTCAGTGTGCGCTTGGGCACTTTTTGCACGAAGCCAAACTGCCGAAGTACACGATCAGGCATGTACGGCTCCGTGATATCATAACACGTGATCATGCCATGAAATAAGGAAACTGGTTGGATGGCACGACTCCCCTCGCGCAAATCCCGGTATGAAAAAAGTTTGGTGTCGGACACATAATAGAGGCGATCTGAACACTTCGTAATAGGTGTAATGTGTGCATCACCATGTCCTTAATTTCGTCAGGACATATTCGTGATGTCTGTGTAACACTACCAAAAAAAAAAAAATGTAAAGAAATGATTTTGAGGGAGTGAGGCTCAGTGGAAGGAGAAGAAGTATAATTTGGTGTAAAAGGCTCACGGCGATATCAAATCAAATCGATCGCCACTGCCAGCACCATACCAAACTCATCATCGCATCAACCATTCATTATCAAATCCCGAAAAAAAAAAAAAAAAAAAAAAAAAAAGAGAGCAGCAAATGAATCAATAAAAACTAAATTAGGCTTCAGTGTGTGTAACAATGGATCAGATCATAGACTGACATACATATGTATATCTGTCTCTCTGAAATCCGCTATTTGATCATCATTAGCCATCCATTAACCACAATATTATATCAATTATGAAAAGAAAAGGATTATTAAAAGAAAAGGAGAAGAAGAAATATAATTAGGAAGGCGGAAGGAATAGTTATTTATAGAGAGAGAGAGAAAAGGATTGTTTAGGGTTAGGGTTTACAATGGCCGACGCCGCCTTTGTTTTTCTTTCTTCATCAAGACAAGTAAATGAATATAAGCCGTTGGATTGTACTCCTTTGGTAGCTCGATCACACGCAGCGTTAAGTGTTGTGAGTCTTAGGTGGCTCTTATGTGGCATGAGTCACAAGACAATGTCTTGTTTATGTGGCAAAATTATATCTCAAAAGACAATGAGATAGAAAAACTCTCTCCAATGCAAAAGTATTAAGGAGACAATAAAAAAAAAAATTCCAACTTCCAAGACAACTTTTAATACAACTCTCATCTTCTTTCTTTTTTTCTAATATTTTTTATTCATAATTGATGACATGGAAGAGAAGACATTATCAAGTGCATTGTCTAGAACAAGACAATCAACTTCACAATGTCTTCTTTAATTTTTGTCACATAAGCTTCACAATTGACTTGACAATTGCACTGGAGAAGAACTTTTGAATAAAATTTTGTCTTTCTTATGTGGCATTAACTTTTTTCCAAAGTCACAATAGGGTTGGAGATGCTCTAATAGTATTTTGCTAACTTATTTTGCGGAACTCGAATGATCTTTGTGCAAGTTACAAGAGACATAAGATAAGATAATGGATGGGTGATAGAAGATAAGTAGATCTTGCATTTATAAATGTGGTAGAATTTAGGGGTAGGCATACGATTCCAAGATCCGCGGTTTCGATCCGGACCGAACCGTAAAATGTTCAAACAAGCTAGTTCGTAAAATTTGGAATTTAAACGGGACGGGACGGGGCGGGACGGACCGTGTGACACTAACGGGGCGGGACGGATCCTATTTTCAAAATAAACGGACCCCGGATCGACCCGTTTGTAGGGATATGTATTTTTTTTAATCAATTTTTTGAATTTTTTGCTATTATAGTCTATAGATAATAGAACATGTTATTGTTTAGTAAATAAATTCCAGAAATATAGGAAGATATAAGACTTGTTTTATTCTTATAGATAATAGAACATATGTAAATGTTCACTATTCTAGAATTTTTTAAAGTTTTTTTGGGACCCGTTTGGACCCGCAGGTCGGCCCGGTTCGGATCCGTTTCGAACGGGTCAAGCCCGTTCCGATTCCAATATTTTTTGGACCCGTCCCGCCAATTAACGGACCCGATCCGGGTACATCAAATTTGGATCCGGCCCGATCCGTGCCCACCCCTAGTGGAATCAGAAGTTAGTGGATCCAAAAGGTGCACAACGAGCGTCAAACACCTAAAAAAAAATTATTATTACCATTGCGATAAAAAAAAATAGTATACATAGATTTATCAATGATAAAAATAAATTAAAATTGTTGCAACAATGCAATGATATGAATATGAGTAAAGATACCCTATATTTTCCTAACCTAAGCTAGTCCAATCCTAAATTACATCAAAACCGAATGGAAGTTAGGAGAAACCGATCTAAACCGGACCGCAAAAATAGATTCGGTTATTCGTTTTATTCGGTTTAACACAAGAAAATTTCAGAGAAAAAAATCATCCATCTCTGTCCACACATTTTGAGAATGGCTCATCGAAATCCAATTCCGGATATACTGTTGGGTTCGTATCGTCATTCTGAACTTGTGGACATATAGTTTGCTAGGTTTAGAGAACTTTTATCCTTGTACGTTTTTCGGTACAAGTGGGTCCAACGGTGGACCGCATTTTAACCCAAAATTACCGTTTTGCTTCTGTGTCCAGAATTTGACTTATGAGTAGTCTATCCTAGCTATTTTCCTTGTTCTGAAAGTGTTGGTGATGTTTCTTTCAGCATCCGGGGACGTCTGCGGAAGTCCCATTATTGTTGCTTTTATTTGGCTTGAGGCTTTCGTCTGCAGGACATCATCAGATTATTGCCTCACCCTCAGGCAAGTATACCTTACCACATGTATGTCATTTCTTTTATTACGATTTCATGTCATCCTATTTCTCTACTGCTTACATTGCACGTCCGAGTATGACTCTGGGTGCAACCAGCGAGATACGTTGGTCGTTACAGTCAGCCTAGTCCATTAGAGACTACCTATGTACTGCAGAGCGGATACACTAGTATCCTGCTAGACCCTGACACATTCTTGGACACGGAGATGCGATATAGAGATACAGGACTGTAGCTTCCCTTCCAAAAAATTCTTGAAATATTTTTTATTTATTTAATTGATTTAAATGGTGATTATAATATAGGACTGTAGCTTCCCTTCCCAACTACTACCCCAGCCCGAGCTCTCCCGATAGTTTGCACAGCCGACAGCTTATAATACATGTATGTCAAGAGATCAGTAGAAAAGCTTAAAAAAAACCTAACGAAGCCTCACCACACCCTTTCTCCCAACCCTGACATCAAGCACGCCGCCGTGGGCAGCCGTCGGCCGGCGACAGAGCCGCCACAGGCCGGCAAAACCGACAGCAGCATCCAGTCCAAGCCCGAACTTCCTGGTAAGATTTCTCCCTCGACTCTTCGTCTTTTACCAAACCGAAATATGCGTTGGAAACACAACCCATAGGGCTTTGATCCCATGGAATAACTTCGACTCAAATCGAAGCAGAACCGAGTTGAATCTTGATGCCAAGTCGGACCAAAATCCTGTTTAAAATAGAACATAAGACAGCCCACACACCCATGTTCGAGGATCAATTTCGATCGATCTTGTAACAGATTAGGAATTGTATTTGAATATAGTTATAGACCACCTATAGAACTCCAAAACCCTTCAAATAGATTAATTTTTTGTTCACAGTATAATGAGTAATTGGATTGTAAAGCTACGAAAAAACCTGTTTTAAAAATCACGAAAACCTTCGATACGACGTGCGTCCCGCCATTCCGGGCGACGTGGTCACGAACCGAAAGCATCAAAAGGTGCGTAACAGCTTCGTGATCGTGTGGGCTTTGACGGAATTCAAATTGATCGCGTGTGCGCGACGAATTTGATGCGCATCCGTCGAAATTCACCGTATCGGCCTCTGTACAAACTTCTCAATTACTTCGTGCACGCTTGTCAGATCGAGACAAAACTTGCGCCAACAGGACCGTATCATTTTTTGGGTCATGTATGCCAAGTTTGGTCCGATTCTGAGACAGTTGATCGGATCGCCGTTTTGCAGGCTCCACGGTCCGATTCAACGGACGATTTTGTGCATGGCCCACCGGAATCCAAAATTGGACATACCATTGGGTTCGTATCATCAAAACAAATCCGTATACATATAGTTTGACGACTTTAGAGATCATTGACTCTGGCATACTTTTTGGTGCAAAGCGGGTCCAACGGCGGACACCGTTTTGGCCCGAAATTACCGTTTTGCTCGTGTATCCAAAATTGGACTTAAGGACAGGCAATCCTAGCTAATTTGACTATTTTGAGAATATTGGCGATGTTTATTTCAGCTTTTGAAGACAGTTGTGTTGATTTGGACTCTATGGCTTAGCAATGGACTATATTGTTGTTGGATCTGCGTGCAACCTCCAGGCAAGTATACCTTGTCTTCCTCTACATTTTATTTTTATGCTTATAGTACACCTGTTGTAGTATGTTATATTTAGTTACTTTAGTTGTTATAGATTTATATGATATCGCGTTTACCAGTTTATTGTCTTGCTTGTATATCAGTATTTTATGAATTGATAGTGTAGTTATACCAGGCTTGTTTACATCATGGATCATGCTAGAGTTGTCCTTACCTGTGTCATGAACGATTTGTACCGTGTCTTCATTGTATCTTGACTGAGTCGTATTGCAAGTATGTGTGAGTGAACTGCTATTCCTTTGTCTTTCCCACAACCTGCGAGTCCACACACGGGGCGAGGGTTGTCCTTTGCACCTGCGAGTTCACATACGAGGCGAGGGTGACTTATCTTGAAACTGACCCGCGAGTCCACATTCGGAGCGAGGGTTGGTATTCCATTGATCTTCCAGCAGTTTATTTATGCATACTTGATCCCATATCCGTGTTCATAGTTACCTGTCAGTAGCCACATGTCAGTCTCATGTCTAATTCCTGTTTATACCCTGGTTATATTATTACATGATTAAACTGTTAGATAGGCATATTTTATGTATCTTGCTAGTCCTCTGAGGACCTGATGATCTCTTCAGGTTTAGCGATTGTATGGAGTTAGTTAGCAGAGCGAGATGGTAGAGGATTGCGATGCATGATACAGGTATTTGCTTGTGATATTTTTATTATCCTCTCGTGCTTTATATTCAGTACCATGATATTTTTTGCTTATTTTATAGACTCATATCATTCTTAGAGTCTAATCGGACAGTATGTTATTGGGCTGCAGACCATGACCCATAATTGTTCATTCTTGTTTCATATGATTACTGTGGATTGAGATATAGTTTAGATTAGACATGATACCCATGACCTTGACAGCTTATACGTACTCGAGTCAGGATGGAGTCCGCTCGATACGTTGCTGGCTTGCTCACGAACTCGCATCCGAAAAGCAGGTACGGGTCGTGACAAGGACATGTACCATCGTATTCGATTGATCATCAGTGCGGCCATGACATACGACGGTATAGTTCATGCTAGATGCTTTCATTATGACATATTAGGCCCTAAATTGGAAATTGTACGTGTCGAGAATTCGACATATTCTAGATGCATTGGGTGGGGAGGACAGTTACTAGACGGAGGGGCTGCTATTGGTATATATTCTTGTTGACGGTCGGCGGTTCGGACGAGCCCCACTGCGAGAGGATCTCATATTCGGAGAGCCTCATTCGTCGAACGTTGTTCCCATTACATTTACACATAGTTGATAGAGCACCCCTGATCTTTATGTATTTCATACCATAGTGGCATGTATATTATGTATCTTATTGCATCCCGCTGAGGACCTGGTTTCCTTCCAGTTGTCTAAGTAGGTTTGTAGAGTTCTTGTCGGATATTTGTTGAGCACCAATTTTATTGCAGGTATTACTCTTCTAGACTATTTTATTCTCTCGAGTCTACTTGGACAAGTATGATTAGTAGGCTGCAGACTAGTATTCATATTTTACTTTCTTTATGCTAGCTCCTGTTATATGGATTGAGATATAGAGTTGATATAGCGATAGTTACACCATTCTAAACAGCTTATACGTATTCGAGTCAGACTAGAGTCTGGTTGAATACATAGCTGGCCTATGCCACGTGGCTCAGTCTAACGTATTTTGGGACTGGACGCGATAGTGTATCAGAACTAAAGAGACTATAATAATTAAAATGCCAAATTTCAAAAATGAGTAACAAATACTAACCTTTTGGTTGTAACACTCTCTCCCCTTGCAACACTTAAAATATTGTTGTTGACATATCCTTTAATATGAGGAGTTGGATTACCATGACACACATGCAGGGTTGACTTGGAGAGCTTAGGCCTACCTGGTTTGCCTCTTGGCACTGCCACCTTCTCCTTATAAGGATTTTGGCATGCTCTTGGGTTATGTCCTAACTGCTGGCACTTGCCACGTGATAGTGGTTATAGTCATGCCTTTTCTAGCTTGCTAGACTTGCTTTCATCATCTTGTTTCTTTCTATTTGTTTGCCTTCTCCTAGTTTAGATATGGACCACAAGAGGTATCATAGGTACTACATTATGAAGTTGTCTTAGATTTCTCATTGAAAGAAGATTGATTACCTCTACATAAGCCTTCAAGTAGGTTGACTTGTGGTCGTACTTATCAACACAGTCTTCAATTGAATGTCTCTTCTTCTTAATACATACAGCTGCATGCACACAAGTATTACCTGTGAGTTCCTATAGTCGACAACTGCAAGTATTTTCTTCCAAGTCCACTGCCTCATTAATTCCCCTCCGACTCACTTCAAACTAATTGAATCCAAAAGTAATAACACCACACTTTTTGACGCCCTCTTTGACTTCTTCCAACTTTCTTATTACTTTAAGAACACAAAATCTATGCTCTAGGAAGGAGATTTTGAAACACATTCAACAAGCCTTTTTGTCTATCGAAAATCCATGTAATTGCATTTCCATCCATACCAAGTGCATCCAATAGTTGATCTAAGAACCAGTTCCATGTTTCTTTATTTTCTATCTGCACAATAGCCCAAGCTGTCACACCCCGAGTCGGCAACGTTCGTCCCCGATGTAATTTTTGCCGATTCGATCGTCCTCGCTAAGGCGTGATGCCGTACGAGTCTGGAATTGCACTCGTACAAGGCAGAACGTTACGTTGCATTTGATATAAATACGCCAAGTTGAAACTTCATAAATTACATCAGAATTTAAGATGCAGTATAGGAAGATAGAAATGCTTTTCATTCATAGCTTGCAAAGTAGTGCAAGTCGTAATTACATTGGATGCCATTGTGGCTACATTGATTGAAAACATAAAAAAAATACATTCGACAAGTTGCCTGAACTACGCTTGTCGTCCCATACATTCGCCCCTTTATACATAAGCCGTCGACTTGAATTGGCTTCAAAATACTTCAGTATAGGAAGAGCTTCAAAACGCATCTCCGCACTTCAGCTTCGTTTTAGGTTGGAGCGCCCACCGTACCTGGGAAAATTGGGGGAGGGGATTAGCACACTTACTAAGTGGACGAGACGAACCAACTCGTCTAAACCGACTCTGATTGTTAGGATAGGCATGCTTTAGAGTTGTCTTTCTATTAGAACTAAATGAATTCAGTTCATATTCAATAGTCGTCTTTGAGTATTAAAGCATACAACATAACATCGCAGTTTATCATATTTCTTACCACGGCCGTACTCGTCCCTGCATGAAAACAGAGATAATATTTACACCTGCATAAGATAATAGGTGAGCATGCAACTATCTTATATGCGGTCATTGGTGCTATGCACCACTAGGGACTTAATCGAAGTTGGCATGCGACGCTACCCTTTCAGCCTAGGTTGCAAGTCTTACTGAAGGTCCCGCATGCCTCGCGCCGAAGCACGATGAATTATTCCCCCTAGGACGAATCGGTTCCGATGCCCCGGATACCGTTTCGAGGAAAACGAACTTGTGCACAAGCTGTCCATGACCATGCCTATGTGCGAACAGTTTAATATATGCAACCAGTTTTGTATAGCGCGGATAGTATCGAATGGCATTATCATTTTTCGCAACTCATGTAACGATTCATTTTCCCCAAAGCCGTACACCGATTTAGCGTCCCGTGGGCACCAAATTGTCCGAGGCATCATAACCCATGATCGACGTTTCATAATATTTTGCAGCAGATGAAATAGTCTATCTTTTTACTAGAACCTTAAACTTTTCCAGTTATGTGAGAAACTTGTATTTTTTTCGAGTATATTACTCAAAATCGATACGTTTTTCCCGAGTTC
The DNA here is from genome assembly GCA_029216955.1 of Iris pallida. Classification (NCBI taxonomy): domain Eukaryota; kingdom Viridiplantae; phylum Streptophyta; class Magnoliopsida; order Asparagales; family Iridaceae; genus Iris; species Iris pallida. The sequence goes on from JANAVB010000197.1 coordinate 12,379,387, forward strand.
TTGACTTAGTGGATTGGCATGCAATTAACTTGGCATCGTTCGATTTGAATGAATTCGAAGCAAGGAATAAGTTTGCGGGACAGAGTAAAAAAGAAGGCTCGAATCACCCACCGATTACTTTGCTTCGTGCCGATCGTCCAAGCGCTACGCAACGTCAATCCTTAGTTACGCGAGCTCCTGCAATGGCACCAACGCTTTGTTAGAATTCCTTCTTTTCCCCTTGCATCGAAATTGTAATTGCATCCATAAAAACGACGCGAAAGCACTTCATCAAGCCCAGCGGCAAAGCTCCAAGAAAACCATACAGCGGTCCTGTCCCGTCGAAGGGACTCTTATAGAGAGCTCACTCGCCGAGATGCAGCCCGCTGCATCTAGGACTTATTCCAACAGAAGTCGTTCTATTAGTTGGATCGATTCTCGTAACTTCCGTCCAAATCGATTTGAATCGATGCCGCAAAGCGTTATCGTTTACCAAGCTTAGCGATCGAGTCAGATGGCCATCTAAGTTCCCGGCCGATCTGACTCGGCGCTAGCATATTATGAAGTTCCGTCGCCTATCGAAAGCGGGGTGCTACATAATATACCACTAAGAAAAAGTTTCGTCCCGAAACTTAAGAACAAGGGTCTGACCTTAATTTAGACAAACAACGCGGGGTACTTCTCTTTCATCTCCGCCTCCATCTCCCACGTCGACTCCTCGACTGAATGGTTCCACCAAAGCACGCGGACCAAGGACATCGACCGATTGTGTAGCACTTTCTCCTTGCGGTCCAAAATTTGAATAGGCTCCTCCGAGTAAGACAAGTCAGTACGTAGCTCCAACTGATCGAAGCTAACCACATGACTTGCATCGTGCACGTAGTTTTGAAGTTGTGAAACGTGGAAAACATCGTGCATATCAGCTAAGGCAAGAGGTAGTGCGATCCGATAAGCAACCGTCGCAACTCGCTCAATGATCTCGAAGGGGCCTACAAATTTCGGGCTCAACTTGCCTTTAACGCCGAACAGCATCACTCCGCGCATGGGCGTTACTTTCAGAAACACATGGTCCCTGACCAAGAACTCTAGCGGTCGTCGATGAAGATCTGCGTAGCTCTTTTGTCGACTTTGCGCGATGCGGAGTCTATCTCGAATCAAGCGGACCTTTTCGACGGCCTGCTCCACCAGTTCCGGCCCAAGCACTTGTCGCTCTCCAACTTCATCTCAGCATATCGGCGAACGACACTTCCTCCCGTAGAGCGCTTCGTATGGAGCCATCTGAATGCTCGACTGATAACTGTTGTTATACGCAAACTCCGCAAGCGACAAATACGTATCCCAACTAGTCTTTAGGTCGATCGCACACAGACACAACATATCTTCTAAGACTGATTAACCCTCTCTGTCTGACCATCTGTTTGGGGATGGTATGTCGAACTAAAGTTCAGTTTGGTCCCCATCGCTGCTTGGAGGCTCGTCCAGAAATGCGATAGGACTCGCCCGTCTCTGTCCGAAATTATAGAGACCGGTATCTCGTGCAGTCGAACAATCTCATCGACGTAGATTTGTGCTAACCGATCGACGCTCCATCCTACTTTAATTGTGATAAAGTGAGCCGACTTGGTCAATCTATCAACAATGACCCAAATTGCGTCATTCCCCCGCGGCGTCTTCGGAAATCCCACAATGAAATCCATCGAGATATTGTCCCACTTCCACTCGGGAATGGCGATGTTCTGCAGCTCGCCGCCTGGCCGTTGGTGTTCCGCCTTTACCTGCTGACACGCCATACATTGCGATACGAACGTAGCCACGTCTTTCTTCATGTCGTGCCACCAAAAGTTTGTGCGCAAGTCCTTGTACATCTTGGTGCTTCCAGGATGTAACGAGTACTTCGCATAATGTGCCTCCGTCAGAATTTCTTTTCTGAGTTCGGCAGTTTCAGGAACGCAAAGCCTTCCCTTCAGTCGCATCGTCCCGTCTCCGTCTTCCGCAAAGTCAGTCGCCCTTCCCGTTGAAATCAGCTCGCGCATTTTCTTCAGGAATGAGTCGTCCTCCTGTGCGATCTTTATCTTGCTAAGCAGGCTCGATCCTAACTTCAGTTGAGCTAGGTGCAGGTGTCGATACTCAATTCCGAGCTCGATACCCATCGCTTCAAGGTCTCGCCGTATTTCCTTGTTTATGGCCAGTGTTCCCATAAAAATTCTGCTGAGTGAGTCGGCCACCACGTTTTCTTTGCCCGGTGTATACTCGATCGTTAGCTCGTAATCTTTTATGAGTTCGAGCCAACGTCGCTGTCGTAGGTTGAGTTCCCGTTGCGTAAATAAGTACTTCAGGCTTTTGTGATCTGTGTAGATTCTACATGCCACACCATAGAGGTTGTGCCGCCATAACTTCAACGCAAAGTTGATCGCCGCCAATTCTAGGTCGTGTGTCGGGTAGTTTTTCTCGTACTGCTTCAACTGCCGTGAAGCGTAGGAGATGACTTTGTCTCTCTGCATAAGTACGCACCCGAGGCCAGTTTCCGATGCATCGCTGAATATCTGAAAGCCTTCTGGACCGTCTGGAAGTACAAGGATTGGAGCTGAGACGAGCCGTTGCTTCAACTCTTGGAAGCTGGATTCATAGTCGTCGCTCCATTCAAATACTACTCCGTTCTGGGTAAGGCGAGTCAGAGACGACGCTAGTTTTGAGAAGCTTCGCACGAATCTACGATAGTAGCCCGCTAAGCCTAGAAAACTCCTAATGTCGCTAGCCGAGGCAGGTCGTTTCCAATCCACCACCGCATCAATCTTTTTTGGGTCTATCGTGACACCTTCGGCAGAGATTACATGCCCGAGGAATGTCACGCTACTCATCCAGAACTCGCAATTACTCTGCTTGGCGTACAATTTGTTTTCACGTAGAATCTGTAGTACCATCTTCAAATGTTCCGCATGTTCTTCACGATTCTTTGAGTAGACAAGGATATCGTCGATGAATACGACTACAAATTTATCTATTTGAGGTCGGAAGACTCGGTTCATCAGATCCATGAACGTGGCTGGGGCATTCGTCAAACCGAACGGCATGACGAGGAATTCGTAATGACCATATCGAGTACGGAAGGCAGACTTCGATATGTCGTCGGACTTGATCTTCAATTGAAGATAGCCTGAACGAAGATCGATTTTTAAAAATATTGCCGCGCCTTGCAGTTGGTCAAACAAGTCGTCGATTCGTGGCAAAGGATACTTGTTTCGTACGGTCGTCTTGTTGAGTTCCCGATAGTCGATGTATAGCCGCAACGACCCATCCTTCTTTTTCACGAACAGTACGGGAGCTCCCCATGGAGAGACACTAGGGCGAATAAATCTGCGGTCTAGCAACTCTTGTAATTGCACCTTCAGTTCCTTCAGTTCTGCTGGAGCCATTCGGTAAGGCGCCTTTGATATCGGCCGTGTATCCGGAAAGGTGTCGATGCTGAATTCAAATTCTCGATCCGGCGGCATCCCGGGCATCTCGTCAGGAAAAACGTCAGGAAAGTCTGCCACAACATCAGTCTGCATTGTGGTTGTATTATCCGTCCGTGTGTCTCGAACTGATGCCAAGTATCCCGCACAGCCGGAATGCAGCATACGTCTCGCCGAGATTGCCGATACCATCATCGCCGTCTTCGAGGCCGTACCGCATGAATATGAGAACTCTGTCTCGCCAGGAAGACGAAAGACCACTCTCTTCTCCGTGCACTCGATCGTTGCACGACAAGCGCCCATCCAATCCATGCCCAGGATTATGTCGTAATCTTTGATGTCTAGCACGATGGCATCCAAGGATAGATATCTTCCTCCGACGCAAAGGTGGCCATCCCTACAAATAAAGTTCGCAGGCATATCGACTCCCGACGGAGTGCTAACGCTAATATTTATATCTAGTGATTGTATGGTTATTTTATTTTCTTTCGCATAATCAGCAGATATAAAGCTATGCGTCGCACCCGAATCGAATAGGACTCGAGCAGGTATATCTTTGTAGAGTAATATACCTGTTACAACCGTATCGGACGCATACGTCTCGTCCCGAGTTAAGGCATAAACTCGGCCTTGAGCTTCGTGGCGTTGATTCTGCGGGGTCATAGGCACCGCATTTGCGCCTTGCAGTGTAGGCGCTTTATATGGATTCGGAGTGTTCCTTGGTGGGTTGTGTTGATTCGGCTTCCCCGCCTGACAATATTGACTAAAGTGGCCTAGCTCGCCACACTTGAAGCATATTCTCAGTCTACAATAGGGTGCTCGGTGCCCACGCTTGCCGCATCTGTCACAATTTACTGCGGCAAAGTGACCACGATTCTTAGACGTGTTTGGGCGCTTTTGTACTTCCGATCCTCCAGCGTCATTAGGACGCTTGTTGAAGTTGTTGCGAACGACAGGCACGGCCCTTTGTGACATACGACCAAAGATTCGCTCACTATCAAGTGCGGCTTCGTAGGATTCACGATAAGTTTGGCATCGTTGGTTCACGACGTCCCTACGCAGTTCGTCGTTGAGGCCTTGCTGAAAATGCTCGCACCATTCTTCTTTGTTGGGCAGGAAGGCGCCGGCAAATTTTGTAAGTTTTGAGAAGCTTTCATCATAATCTTCAACACTCATATTCCCCTGCCTCAACATCATGAACTCATCCGCCTTCTGTCGACGGATGGCGCGAGGAACGTACTGCTCAAGGAAGGCTGTCTTGAACATTTCCCAAGAAATCTTTTTGGTGGAATCGGTTTCACAGATCTCTTGTTTCTTTGCCGCCCACCAGTCATGTGCTCTTAGTTGTAACTGCAGCGCCGCACAGGCCACCCTCTGGGACCCTTCGATGCAGAAGAGATCGAACAAGTCCTCCATCTCTCTGAGCCATCCTACTATCACGTCGGGCTCTGCTCGGCCGTTGAACTTTGGCAGGTTCATTTTACGAAACTCCTTCACTTTGAACATGGAAGGAGAGTTCATCATTTACGGGGAGCCGTCTTCCTCCTCGCCTTCTTCTTGATCACCTTGCTTTTCCTCAGGCTCTTCGTCCGTCGTCTTGGTATTGCCCGCCATTCTGCTCACTATCTGAGTCAGGGCATTCATCTGTTTTTGTTGCGTCTCAAATTGAGCTTTGAATTGTGTCTGAAGCTGTTGCTGCTGCAGTTCCATCAACTGTAGCATCTTCTCCATAGTCGTCTCGCTAGGGTCAGTGCTTTTTGTGCTCGACGTACTATCTACGATTTGGGTTGTTGGGCCGACAATTTTTTTATCTCGCTTAGTCATTCCTACAAATAGTGTAAACCCATTAGTATTTTTCAAAAATATCTACGGGCTTACCTGTATGGAACTTGTATTTCACGCAGCATGTCGACAAGCATTCAATCAAAGCCATCGCAACGGACATTCCAACAATGAAACATCTTTCGAAAATCCGAGGAAATATAACTGGGCTCTGATACCAATTTGTCACGCCTCGAGTCGGCAACTCCCCGATGTAATTTTTGTCGATTCGATCGTCCTCGCTAAGGCGTGATGCCGTACGAGTCTGGAATTGCACTCGTACAAGGCAGAATGTTACATTGCATTTGATATAAATACGCCAAGTTGAAACTTCACAAATCACATCAGAATTTAAGACGCAGTATAGGAAGATAAAAATACTTTTCATTCATAGCTTGCAACGAAGTGCAAGTCATAATTACATTGTATGTCGTTGCGGCTATATTGTTTGAAAACATAAAGAAAATACATTCGACAAGTTGCCTGAACTACGCTTGTCGTCCCATACATTCGCCCCTTTATACATAAGCAGTCGACTTAAATTGGCTTCAAAATACTTCAGTATAGGAAGAGCTTCAAAACGCCTCTCCGCACTTCAGCTTCGTTTTAGGTTGGAGCGCCCGCCGCACCTGGGAAAATTGGGGGAGGGGATTAGCACACTTGCTAAGTGGACGAGACGAACCAACTCGTCTAAACCGACTCTGATTGTTAGGATAGGCATGCTTTAGAGTTGTCTTTCTAATAGAACTAAATGAATTCAGTTCATATTCGATAGCCGTCTTTGAGTATTAAAGCATACAACATAACATCGCAGTTTATCATATTTCTTACCACGGCCGTACTCGTCCCTGCATGAAAACAGAGATAATATTTACACCTGCATAAGACAATAGGTGAGCATGCAACTATCTTATATGCGATCATTGGTGCTATGCACCACTAGGGACTTAATCGAAGTTGGCATGCGACGCTACCCTTTCAGCCTAGGTTGCAAGCCTTACTGAAGGTCCCGCATGCCTCGCGCCGAAGCACGATGAATTATTCTCCCTAGGATGAATCGGTTCCGATGCCCCGGATACTGTTTCGAGGAAAATGAACTTGTGCACAAGCTGTCCATGACCATGCCTATGTGCGAACAGTTTAATATATGCAACCAGTTTTGTATAGCGCGGATAGTATCGAATGGCATTATCATTTTTCGCAACTCATGCAACGATTCATTTTCCCCAAAGCCGTACACCGATTTAGCGTCCCGTGGGCACCAAATTGTTCGAGGCATCATAACCCATGATCGACATTTCATAATATTTTGCAGCAGATGAAATAGTCTATCTTTTTACTAGAACCTTAAACTTTTCCAGTTATGTGAGAAACTTGTATTTTTTCGAGTAGATTACTCAAAATCGATACGTTTTTCCCGAGTTCTTGACTTAGTGGATTGGCATACAATTAACTTGGCATCGTTCGATTTGAATGAATTCGAAGCAAGGAATAAGTTTACGGGACAGAATAGAAAAGAAGGCTCGAATCGCCCACCGATTACTTTGCTTCGTGCCGATCGTCCAAGCGCTACGCAACGTCAATCCTTAGTTACGCGAGCTCCTGCAATGGCACCAACGCTTTGTTAGAATTTCTTCTTTTTCTTGTGCATCGAAATTGTAATTGCATCCATGAAAACGACGCGAAAGCACTTCATCAAGCCCAGCGGCAAAGCTCCAAGAAAACCATACAGCGGTCCGGTCCCGTCGAAGGGACTCTTATAGAGAGCTCACTCGTCGAGATGCTGTCCGCTGCATCTAGGACTTATTCCAACAGAAGTCGTTCCATTAGTTGGATCGATTCTCGTAACTTCCGTCCAAATCGATTTGAATCGATGTCGCAAAGCGTTATCGTTTATCAAGCTTAGCGATCGAGTCAGATGGCCATCTAAGTTCCCGGTCGATCTGACTCGGCGCTAGCATATTATGAAGTTCCGTCGCCTATCGAAAGTGGGGCGCTACACAAGCAATAGGAAAAAAAACAATTGTTACCATCTCTACCCACTGCACTAAGAAGTTGCCATTTGTACTCAGTCTTTAGAAAACATCCATCAAGACTAACGAATAGTCCGCAACCTTCTTTAAAACCCTTTATCTCAACATTCAAAGTGTAGAACACCCTAACAAATCTGGTGGACTTTCCATCAGCCTCTACTTCTCCCTCGACCCTAACAATACTCCCAGGATTAGTACTCATCACCAGCATAGCATACTCTCTGATGTAAGCATATTGTTCTTGGACTTGCCAATCATGCAATTTTGGGTCTTGAATAGTCAATTTCCAAATCTTCTGCAATGTAACTTTTAAACCCAGCATGCTTCCAGTATGGTTCATTTCTGAACCTGTGAACATATCTGTTTGCAAGAAATGTAGCACTAACTTGTCTATTGCTGTTCACCTCAACACAATCTTTTGAATGGTCAGACACATATTTTTTTAATACAAAATACCCATTACAGCCGAAAACACTCCCATGAATCCTCCACTCACAAGCCTCATTTGTACATCTAGCTGTGACCCTCTTCATTTCATTGTGCATCCACTTGATATTATACTTGTTTTTTATGGCATGGAGCCTCAATGCACTCCTAAATTCTGCATGTGAAGCAAATATTGGCCCTACATGGAGAGACATATTTTCATCCCTCACCGACCTTCTCTGAGTCACGACAGGATCTTTTAGAGCAGAGTCAACATTCTCATCTTCAAAACTATCTTCTAAGGAGTGTACACTACCCAACTCATCACTGGGAGCATACTTAGAGTCTTGGTCAATATCTTCATGGGAGACAAAACTACTATAGTCAATATGTCACGCCCCAGAACCAGAATACTAGAGAGCGGGGGCAGACATAGCCAGCTACGTATATTGAAATGGATTCCATCTCGCTATACGGTCACGACTGTCTAGGATACATGAGGGTTTATCTACAAGCCAACAGTCTCTTAAGGTCATGAACAAGCCTAGTGTCTCAATCACAAGCAAGTAAGTAAATGTTACAAGATGTATGATCATTAAATATACAATAGTAAGGCGTCCCAAACATTACATATTCAGCTGATCATGAAGCTAGTCATTACAAAATGTTAGGACTAGCAAGAGTTTAGTCATACATGATCAACCCTAGGATCTGTTAATCATGTTACAGCCCGTAGGCAGACAGTAAATAAAGTACAATCGAGCTAAACAGGTGCTCGTCGGCTAAACGCCTCAAAAGAATATTTTTACAATAGAGCGGGAGAGCCAAAAATAACCCACTCGTTGCTAGGGTTCCGTCTAGTGGCCACCATCTGTTTGCCATTGATTGTAAAAGAACAGAACAATTATCGGAGGACTGAACTTAGACTCACAATACAAACTCGCTCGTACAAAGAAAGTCTAGGGACGAAAATCTAGGTACAGCAGACTAAGTACGATTGTTTATTTTTGATTCTGGGGGGTGACGATAGAGGCTCGGGAAAGCGACAGCCGCTCTGCCTTACTCCTTGGACGATCAGTATGCAGCCTTGGCTCGGGGAAGATCTGCTTGGCGTTGACGAAGAAAGGCTCTTCTTACTCTCCTCGGGTGGCTCTCCTAGCTTCTCTCTCTCTGTGAGTATCAAGAAGAAAAGGGGGGAGCTCTCTCTGTGTAGATCTCTCTCTTTTTTTCTTTTTCTTTTTTTGTTGCCGACCTCTCTCTCTCTTTTCTTCTCTTTTTCCTCTCTTTTTTTTCATGGGAAGGATGCTGGCTATTTATAGGAGTGGGGTGTGATCATTAGGGTTTGCTGATGATTATCTGTTTGGAATGTCGGTGCTTCCTTCATTCTATCTGAGCCCTTGATCCTGATCATAATGAATCTCGGCCACTAATGCTGATAGCACCAAATCTCATGAGCAGTTAATGCTGACTACTTTAAATCCTCGTGATTGATTATGCCAATATTTGATTGCTCGCCACGTGTCCTATTGGCTTGATGATAAATGATATGCCCTGATCTCGGCAATTATGATAATGGTGTCAAATATTCTTATTGGGATTCGGTTGAATCTTCAATGCCACGTGTTTTAATTGAAGGTCCTGCCAGGGCCGCATAGGATGGCCAACACTTGAACTGCAGAGAGATACTCTTCATGAGCCGCATGAGTCAATGCCTCATCGAGCCGCAGGGGACGAACTTTCCGTGAGCCGCATATGCGTAGTCTCTGCGAGCCGCAGGGGACGAACCCTTCATGAGCCGCATATGCATAGTTTCTGTGGGCCGCCTGAGTTAACATGGTATTGAGCCGCATAGACCGGGCTAATGGGTGGACCGCATATGGCGGATTCCTGTTAATCATATTAGAGTGATTCCTCGCTGAGCCGCATGAAGCTGTTTTCTACCCGAGCCGCATGAGACTTTTGCCACGTGGCAATCTAGGATTTCTGACAGATCGGGTCAGAGATTGTCTTCTTTCCCCGAGGAGTCTGTCATTATGGCAGAGCCATTATGACGCTTTATGTCAGAGACGTCGCAGCCGTCGAGTCGTGTCAGAGCATTAAATGAGGCCATTACTCCCGTAGCCAGCTGTGGGGGAATTACACGTGGCGTCAATTGAGCCGCATGTTCCTGCTGAACCGCATATATGCCCGAACCGCATGAGTCTGAGGGTCTTCTTTCGGGCCGCATGGGGCAACTCCAGTTATGAGCCGCATAGGCTTGCTATCCAAAGCCGCATGGGCTATCTATGCTTTTATTCTAATATTTTCCATGCTTCTACAGGACCCCCTTCAAAGTTTTCAATTTGTAAAATTGAAACACTTTGAATAAGAAGCATGGCCCCGTTTATGCCGCGTAGGATGTTCTGTTTACCTGAGCTTCCTGGCCGCATTAGCATCTCGGCCGCATAGCTCCTTCTGGCCGCATAGGCTCTTTGCCACGCGTCCTGACCTCGTGAGCAAATCTTCATTAATTGCTTTCGATTTGATTTAACGCCGTCTTTTTTTGGGGAGGATCCCAAGGGTCGGTTTTTGCTTTGACCGAAGCGTTCTTGCCTTTATTTTTGGAGGCGGCGCGTAATCCGAGGCGTCTTTCTACTTCATGGATCGCCTATAAATAGGAGTCTTTCAGCTCTTGGGGATTTCTTTATCTCCTTTCTTTGCTTGAATTTCCTGTTGTCAGTTTTGCTCTTCGTCGTCCTCCTTCATCTATCGACCATGGCTCCTAAGAGATCTGCTGCATCGAAGGCCGCGAAGGGCAAGGCAGTTGCTGCGGCGGCGACTGCAGCGACGACTGTGGTCGCTCCTCCGTCGGCTGCTGTAGGCGTTGTCCATCCTGATGTTCACCCGCCCATCGCTGGTAAGGGGGTCACTCCGAAAAACCCTAACTGCTGCCATGGCTCTGTTGCATACTTTATGCACAAGCCACATGTACGAGATGTATCGATGTGGCCGCATAGGCACTTCGCCCATTATGGCCGCATGAGTTTGTCATATTCGATCAGTGCCGCATGTGTGTTTTCGACTTGGGCCGCATAAGCGTTGCTCACTTTTGAACCGCATGAACTTGATGGTTTGTAGCCACAGTGGTTTATATGAGTCGGGCTTAGCCGCATGAATTTATAAACCCTTCTGAATCTGAGTCGTACGGATTTGGTTAATTCAGAGCCGCATGGAGCTATGACGCGCAGAGCCGCATGGACCTATCTGCTGATGAGTCACATGAGGCTGTGGCAACCTTAGCCGCATAGACTTCAGTAATCTTTTCTAATACTTCGGTCTTCTTTATTTGTCTTCTGACCTTGTTTCTTTTGCATGTCTTCTAGTGAATCTGCCCGTGAATCCTGCGGGGGAACTTTTGGTTGGTTCAAATCAATTCGCTTTGGGTGTGCGTCTTGACGACCTAATTAAGCATGTATTGAATCAGTTCCCTGCTGATGAGCCTTTGGAGAGGTTGAACGCCATCGAGAATCAGACCCTTCATTACCTTCGTTCCATGATGAACACTGGAAGGCTGGATGGGAAATTCCTGAAGCCTCTATTTCTCTTTGGAGATGCTCTAATCATAGGGAACTCTCGAGTGTTAGAGATTTTCGAGAACTGGGATTTCTCTTTGGACGGGGAGTCAATCCATATTCCTTTTATGGAACGCCATTATCCCTTATCGTGGTTCAACATGGTGCTGTTGAATAGGAAGATGGTGTGCAACTTAACCCCTACTCAATCGGGGATGTTGGTGGGCGACATCCATTACAATCCGAATATGCGGTCAGCGTACCCAGGTAAGGATCCCGTCCCTCGGTATATGATGGGTCTGGCCCCGGGCTCCTTCATGAATGCATACGGCCCCAACTTCTCATTTGCTCAGGCTGACACCTTCTTGAATCGGCTTGTCCGTAAGAAGTCCTATCCTGTTGGTAGGATAGCGTTGCCGAACTGGATAAACCCTACTTCTGCGTGGGTCCAGTTGACCACCTGGGTCCTGCAGACCTACGGAACACTCTTGCGGGAGGTGGGACTTTATCATGCTGTTCGAGGGACTTGTCACGGGCTCCCTATTAACAAGCCGCTATTCATGGCGCTCTTGGAGATGTATAGCCAGCGAACGGGGACATTCTTCTCACCAGTAGGGGAGCTGGGGCTTGCTCTTCACGAGATGTATACTGTCTCTAAACTCCCCTGGGGAAATGAGCCTTTCGAGGTGTACACCCCTTCGAATGATGAGTTTGAGGACTTGAACCGAAGATTCCCAGGTTTTGTTGCAGTATACCGGGAGTTGCTGTGCCACCATAGTGCTTGTCATCAGATGGCTATAAAGACAACGGATAGCTCCGAAGGGGCCGCTCCCCACACCACAACATGGATTAATTACCTTTTCAAAGTTGGTCCTTCTGGCGAAGTTACTCCTCGAACCCCTAGAACGCACGAGGAGGTGAAGGATTTGATGTCAGGCGTCAAGAAGTCGCGGTCCAGGAGCGACATATTTGGGAGTCAATCTGACTCTCTTAGCTACTTTTACTATAGGACTACGCAGATGTCAGAGAAGGCGCTTCTGGCTGGCTTTTTAATGATATGGCTACGAAATTGCGTCGTCTCGGGAGGAGCAGGTTCTATCGAGAGGATCGGTCGCCATTTCATTCTTCCTGCCGTTAAACTGGTGTTCGGAGTTAGGCTGGCCCTTCTCCCCGCCATGGTGTGCAGCATCCACCACGGTCTTCGAACCTTCTCATCCAAAGTTGTTGCTCGTAAGAAAACCTTGGATTTTGAGCGCATAGAATTACCTTTCCATTACTTGATGGGGTGGTTGGCGATGCACTACAAGTCTTTGCTAGGACCCGGGATAGCAGAAGATGCTACGGATGAAGATGCTTTCCTCTTCAAATGCCATCGCCAGTCTTGGGAATACAATACTATGCCGGCTTGTCGGAGGGCGCTGGCGAGGGTAGATGGGTGTCACCTTTTTGTGTCCGTTCCTCCTTTTTCTGATGAAGATGTGAGTAAGGTACACCTTGATGGTACTGGACCTCCTCACTTTCTATCTCCGGATATGCTCACCTGGTTGCGTAACATCCGTCCTGCTCATTTGGTTTATCGCAACCGCGATAGGGTATACCTGGAGCCTTACCTACCTAGTAGGTTTTCTCGGCAGTTCGGTTATAGCCAGTTATTCCTTGATCATCCCAATCCTGGTTTGGGCTTCGAAGGTAGCGTTCTTGATGGCGTCAGGGCGTGGAATTATTATGATGCTTATCATACTCGAGCCAGCTTCTCGGTCCCTGATGCTCAGGCGCCAAGGGAAATTTTATACGTGGCTGCTTTGTATCATGTCATGGCGAATAAGCCTTCTATCAATTTTGATCCGAGTACCAGTTTTATCGTGGGTACAGGCTTAGAGGAGAAGCCAAAGGGGGCTAAGGCTAGAAAGCAACTAGCGCTTCAGACTCCTCTTCCTGAATCAGAACCTTCCGAATCGGCTGGGGAGGAAGATGACAGCGAAGATTCTCTTTTTGATGGAGGCGAAGAAGTAGCAGATCAATTGCTTCCCATCCCTGACGAACTGGCGGAGGGCCCATTGCTTTCTACAGAAGGTGGAAGAGTGAGGGAAGAACAGCTTCCGGCTGTGTCTAGTTCCTCACGTAAGCGAGTCAGGCACGAATCTTCTGGCAGTGGTGCGACCTTTTCCGTGAAGAGAGCTGCCATTAAATCTCGTGGATTGCTTATTACCGAAAGGGATGACGGTACCGATGCTACTCCGGAGGTAAGGCTAAATTGGATTTGTTTCTTTGTTGTAGTTCCCTTTCCTCTCGCAGATATGATTTAATCACTTTTCTTTGTAGGCGTCCGACGGACCGGGGTCTTCTATACCATCTACTGCCTCCGAGGTTGATCCCGCCCTCGCTGTCTTAATCAACGATATGTGCGCCGCGGTCCTTTCTGCTGGGGCTCTCACGGAGGCGGCTGGAAGTTCCCGGGTTGCTGAAGCATCAGCTCGGGGGAACAAAGGTTCCTCTGGGCCCGCCCCTGCGGTCGTTGAGCTTCATCGAGACGACACCGTTCTCAGTACCTCTTCTCCCGGGGACGACTCTCTGATTCCTGATTCGGAGGTTATTGGTGAGGAGGCTATGGTGGCTGTAAACGAACCTCAGCCTCCGTACTCCTCCATTGGTAAGATAGGCCATATATTGACTACCGAAGGGGCTTATTCGCTCTATCAACATATCCTTCGGGTCAAGTCGATTCATGGTTGCCTTGGCCCTGCAGGTCCTGACCTTTTACCTCCCGTCGTGGATGTTCCCAGGGAGAGTTCGGTTGGCCATCATCCGGACGAAAGGAATGTTTCTTCTCCTCTCTCTCATGTTGAAGAGCCTCCTGCCGTCTCCGGGCAGACGGGGAGGGAGTTGGCAATGGTTTCCGCCTCGTCTTCCGCTGTTGACACGGCTCCGGAAGTCGACTTCTCGACCTTGTCGAGCATCCAACTCCTGCGGGCTGCTGAAGAGGAGTTGGCCGCTGTTCAAGCGTCTTTTCGTGCAGATTTGGTTTCTCTGGTGGCAGGAGCGGCAGACTCCGTCGCGTCTTCTTCCGTGCTACCAGCCACACTCCCGCTGACACCGGTTTCCTCGGAGGCTCTCGACGAGGTGACGCAGGATGTGGTTGACAGCTTTTATCGCCACTTAGGGAGGGGTATAAATGCTGCCGTGGACCGGGGGGTCCCTTTTTCTCTGTCTCTACGGGGAGCTCGGGGTCAAATTGACACTCTGAAGGGTCTTCCTGGCGGGCTGGGGTTAGCAGCATTCCTGGAGCCTAAGCTGACAGAGGCTGACCAGCTTGTGACCCAACTGCTGGCAGTACGGCAGGCTGGTTTGCCTGCCGCGATCGAACGAGAGCGGGGCTTCCTGGTTGCGGCTCGGGACAGGATCAAGCTCGCTCGAGAAACTGTCAGGCCGGCTGTGTAGGGGGATCTTGACAAGTTTTCCGCCTCCTATGACCGGCTGGGTCGTCAGAGTCAGGCTTGTAGGGCCCGGGAAGAGTCTGCCTCTCGTGGAATAGCTGACACGAAGGAGCGGATTCTCGCGCTCCAGGAGGAGTTAGCCTTCTTAGAGTCAGAGCGGGAGGCTGCTCATGCAGAACAGGAGTCGATTGCTCGGGAGGCCGAGCGGATTTCTCGAACTTCTGCCAACCTGGAGCGATCTTTTAAGAAGTTCGAGGACAACTGGCAGGCCTACGTTCATCTGGAGGACCCGGCGGTGTTGAACCAGGAAGCTGAGCGCCGAGCCAAACAGAGGTTTGAGCGGTCGGTCGCCTTGATAAAGGACCGCCTCACGGTGTTATGTGCCCCGGAACAGTGATCCGCCCTCTGTCTTCTTCTGCTTCTTCTTTTTTTTTTTTTCCACATGTGTATATTTTTATTTGGAAGGGATGTGATCCCCAATGATGTAGCCCTTTGATTTCTTGGATAAATGAGCATGTTTCAACTCATCTTTTCTTCCTTGTATCGGCGTTCATGGAATCGGACTTGCTGAGGGGTTATTTGTGGACCTGTTACCCTAGGCGTACCTTGGTTTTTTGGTACGGATAACAAGTTTGATCAGGATGTCCGGGACAGCCATGACAAAATGGTCATGGATGTTCTCGGTACTGGGGAAAGGAATGCCGTAGAGCAGCTGGGCTCCCGGGGCATGGTAAGATGGTGGATTTATGCCAAAAAGCTTAGCAAGGGATATTTGTGGACCTGTTACCCTAGGCGTACCTTGGTTTTAGGTACGGATAACAAGTTGGAAGGAAGCCAGTCATATTTGCTCCGAGGTTACGAGGGCGTAGCAAACATGAAGGTTTTACCGTGGAATCTTCCTACTCAGAGGTAATGCGAACATGGTAGGGGGAGACTTCACAGAAGACTTTTCTATAATCAATAGTGGTCAACAGAGGACATTTGTGGTCAACATAGGACATTTGTGGTCAACAGAGGACATTTGTGGTCAACAGAGGACATTTGTGGTCAACAGAGGATGTTTGTGGTCAACAGAGGACATTTGTGGTCAACAGAGGACATTTGTGGTCAACAGAGGACATTTGTGGACCTATTATCCTTGTCGCACCCCGGTTGTGGGTGCGGACAATAGGTTGAAAGGGAACCAACATACTTGCTCAGAGGTAATGTGGACATGGCAAATATGGCAATTTCTTCGACGGAGCCTTCCCACTCAGAGGTAATGAGGACATGGCAGGAGTGGGCCCAATGAAGAAGGGGTGCATAGAATTACTCAGAGGTAGGAGGACATGGAAGTTCTATGCGAGGGGGCGGTTTGTTTTTGGTGGAAGTGAAAACGACTCAGAGGTAATGATGACATAGTCGTTTCGGAGATTAGTGGATCGATTACCCTTTTTGTGCACTGGGAGCACGGATAGTGGATCATGAGGGAGGATCTCTTTCAGAAAGAAAGTTCAGAGGTATGATTATACGTGACTTACTATCTGAGAGAGTGACCGGAATGTAAGTACATAATTTGGATTTTCTAGAATATTGAGGAAATGAGAGTCCAGTGGCACCAGCGGGTGCATGGCTCGGTAATCTGAAATATTGTGGATGTGGGTTCAGTGGTATCAATGGATACATGACTCGATAATTTGGAAAATGGTGGGTACGAGTTCAGGGGTACTAAGAGAGTACATGACTCGATAATTTGGAGAATGTTGTCTAAACATAGTATTTCTTCAGAAACTTGCCGTTGACGGGCAACATAAGCAAGTCCCCATTCTGCTTGGCGAGGCGGTAGGCGCCGTTGGAGAACACGGTTTCGATGACAAATGGACCTTCCCATTTTGGCTGGAACTTGCCTGCGGTTTTGTGAGTCATAACCATTGGTCTCCGAACTGCCAGAACGAGATCGCCCACTTGGAATGTTCTGACTTTGACCTTCTTGTTGAAGGCTCCTGAGATACGTGCTTGGTATAGCTCGATCCTTTGCTGGGCTAGTAGGCGCTTTTCGTCTAAGGCCTCCAACTCTTGCAATCGACGTCGATAGTTATCATCCGTTGTCAATTGATAAGTAAGAGCGACGCGGAGTGAGGGAATCTGAGTTTCCAGTGGGAGGACTGCCTCACTCCCGTATACTAAAGAGAATGGTGTATTCCCAGTAGCTGTTCGAACTGTGGTGCGATAAGCCCATAAGCATTCGCCGAGCTTCTCGTTCCAGTCGCGTTTGTTAGAGGAGACAAACTTCTTGAGGAGTTTGATGATTGTTTTATTGAATGCCTCTGCCAACCCGTTTGCTGCTGGGTTATATGGTGTCGAAGTGACATTCTGAATGCGGTGCTTATCGCAGAATCGGTAGAATGCATGGCTTATAAACTGTGGACCATTATCATGGATGATCCTCCGCGGTAGTCCGAAGCGGTAGATGACGTGATGCTTAAGGAAGCTGATCACGTTTGAGGTCTTAACTTCTGCGAGTGGGACGGCTTCCGACCATTTGGAGAAGTAATCGGTGATCGCAAGTATGAAGCGATGTCCTCGGGAGGAAGGTGGGGTGATTGGGCCAATGATATCCATTCCCCATGCTTCGAATGGCCAGGATGCCACCGTTGGATGTAGAAACTCGGAGGGTTGGTGAATGAAGTCTGCGTGGACTTGGCAAGCCTTGCATTTTCTGGCATAGTCTATTGCGTCTGCCACCATCGTGGGCCAGTAGTAGCCCATACGGCGAAGGCGGTCCTGTAGCTTAGGGCCAGGCTGATGGGCCCCACAGACACCATCGTGAGCTTCTCGTACAGCTTCTTTGGCTTCTGCGTTTGACAAGCACCGGAGTAATAATCCGTCGTAGGATCGTCGGTACAGCATTTTTGTCTCTGTGTCGTAGAAGAATCTGAGAGAACGCCGTCCGATGGAGGTGGCTTCCTTTGGGTTCTCTGGGAGGATGTCGTATACGACGAAGTCAATGAACGGCTGTCTCCAGTCTGGTGTTTCGTCGACCGTCCGGACGGAATAGCTCGCCACGAATTGAATATTGTTCTTGGGACAGACCAGTTCGTGGCCTATCACTTCAACCGAGTGATGCGCTTGGTTCGGCACTGCTAAGGAAGCGGCAAGGCCTGCTAGGGCATCGGCTTCGATATTTTGAAGTCTGGGGACGTGTTCGATGAAGAATCCCTTGAAAGAGGAGATAATGTTGATTACTATTTGGTGGTAGGGGATCATGTCTTCATGGCGGACTTCGTACGACCCCCGAATCTGATTGACGATTAATTGTGAATCGTCGTATGCTTCGAGATGTTCTACACCCAGCTCCTTTGCGAGTTGGAGGCCAATGACCAAAGCGTTGTACTCGGCCACATTGTTGGAACAGGGTTCCGTGAGAGAGTAGGCGCAATTAATCACTAGCCCGGTAGGAGAGATCAATACCACTCCGACCCCCACGACGATATTTCCCTTGGGTCCGGTTCTTGACGCGCCATCGAAGAACATTCGCCATATGTTATCGTGAGTGGCTGTATTCGAATTGGCAACCTCGTCTGGGATCTCTTCATAGATTCTGGATGACTCCGATCCTGGGTGGGCTGCCAAAAAGTCTGCTAGGGCTTGACCCTTGACAGCCTTCTGTGGGACGAAGATCATATGATATGGGGATAGCAGTATTGCCCAGGTAGCGAGGCGAGAGCTGAGCGCCCCTGGTTTAGTCATGAGGACTCTGAGGGGATTTACCCGTGAGATCACATGTATGGTTTGTCCTGTAACATAGTACCGCGTCTTTTGAATAGCGAACACCAAGGCGAGGCATTCTTTCTCCACGGCAGTGTATCGGTGTTCGGGCCCGACCATCATTCGGCTGAGGTAGTATATGGCCTGTTCGTGTCCTGCGTCGTTATTTTGTGCCAGCAGGGCACCGAGGGAGTGTTCCATTGCTCGTACGTAGAGCAAGAATGGTTTTCCAGGGACCGGGGCCACCAGGACTGGAGGATTTGACAAATATTCTTTGATGTCGTCGAAAGCGCGTTGGCATTCTTCGTCTCATGCGAATGAGACTCCCTTCTTCATGAGGTGTGTGAACGGCCGGCATCGTCCAGAGAGATTGGAAATGAACCTTCTGATATAGGCTAGCCTTCCTTGGAGGCCTCCGAGTTCGCGGAGATTTTTCGGGGGACCCATCTCCATTTTTGCCTTGGTTTTCTCAGGGTCTACATGGATACCCCGTGCAGTGATGATGAAACCTAAGAACTTCCCGCTGGATACGCCCAAAAACGACTTTGTAGGGTTCATCTTTAGGTTGTGGGCTCGTATCAGGTCGAATACCGTCTTTAGATCTTGCAGATGATCCTCCTTACGGCGACTCTTGACAGCGATGTCGTCGACGTAGCATTCCACTATTTTGCGCAAATGTTCTCTGAAAATGATACTCATAGCCCGCTGATATGTAGCGCCAGCATTCTTCAGACCGAAAGGCATGACATTGTAGCAGTATGTGCCGATCGGTGTTTCTAAATGATGTGTGCTTCTCATCGTCGGGGGGCATCTTGATTTGATTGTATCCCGAGAATCCATCCATGAATGACATACGTTCGAAGCCGCATGTGTTGTCAATCTTGATGTCCGTGATCGGGAGGGGAAATTCGTCTTTCGGACATGCCTTATTTAGATTACGGAAGTCGATACAGATTCGGATCTTCCCGTTCTTCTTAAGGATCGGGACTATATTGGCGACCCAGTCAGGGTGTTGCTCCTCACGGATGAAGCCGCTGGCTATCAGTTTGTTGACTTCGGCTTCGATCGCGTCCATGACGCCCGGGCGGAAGCGTCGTTGCTGCTGCTTTACTGGCTTTGCATCCGGCCGTATATTGAGTTTATGGAGAGCAATGTCGGGATCTAATCCCGGCATGTCTTCGTAACTCCATGCAAATACGTCAATGTATTCTCGGATGAGTTCCAGCAGTGATTCTCGTTCCTTGTCTGTTAGGCTTTTACTGACGAAGATTGGCTTCGGAGAGGATTCGGTGCCGAGGTTGACCTGCATAACTTCGTCCTCCGTAGGAGGTTCTCTTAGCTCGAACCGCTTTTCCCATTGTGCGTCTAACTGTTGGGCCCACGGCTCAAGCTCGAGAATTTCAGGAATGTCCTCGTCTTCTTCGTAAGCGTCGGCAAATGCCATGTTGACTGATAGGACTTGTCTGAATACGTCCCCAATGCTTGTGTCTGAGTCGGAAGTTGGTGACCCGGTTGAGTGTGACTGCCAGTCGCATTCTTCATCTGAGCTTTCAGGGGTCGTAGTTGGCGTTACATACCCTAAACCGCATCGGGTTTTGTTATAGTAGTTCCGTGGTTTGCCCGCCGGGGCTGGCGTCTTCAAAGGTAATCGTCGTCCAGTGCCGTAGTTCAGTCCTGGCGTTGTCTCTAGATCATACCCCTGTTTCTGCATGAGATATTTGGATTGAGGGCTATAGAGATACAGAGGCAGTCTTCCGTTAGCTGACCCGAAGTCGACTTCTTCCATGGCGAGGGGATGCGGGTTGTTTGTCTGGCCGAAGATGATTGGGTGGTCCCCTCCTTCGATTACTCGGTAAGCGTCTTCTACTGGAGTAAGTTGGATAGCGGTGTATACATTTGTCACCTGTGTGTGTAGGTGAGTGCCTATACCGTGTTCCATAGCATACATTGTACATAGCTTATTGAGCTCGGTGTAGTTCAAAGATAACCCTTTATTGATGAAGTAAGGTATCTTTTCTAGAGGGATTACATCATCTGCGGAGGGAACATCAATGTGGGCAGCCACATACTTGGCTAGCTCTGGTTCCTCTTCAGCTACCCCCTGTGTGAATGAAGATTGAGAGGACGTCCTAGTCAGCTTGATCTTCAGAGGTTCAACTGACGGAGCGGAGCGTGGGGTTGTCGGTAGACTAGCAACCCCCAGTCTGGCACTCGATGTGGAGCGAGGGGTAGCTGGTTCGCTAGAAGTGTCAGACCTTGTATCGGGATGATGACCTTTCTTGGGAAGGCGTATTGTCAGTGGCCCATCGGAGGGATTGAGTTTCTCCGTTTGGGGTTGAATGACTCTCGGCAGTCTGATGGTAAGTGGCCCTGTTGTGGGTCTCGGCACTTGGCCGGACCTTGGCAGCCGGATTCTCAGCTGCTTTTCTTGTGCCGAGAGACTGATTGTGTCCTTACGCAGAGTAGCCGTAAGGGGTGCAGAACTGCCCGGTTTGCGAGCCTGGAGATGGATTGTCAGGGGTTCTTCTGATCTTGTGGTCGTCTTGGTGTGAGCTTGCACCTCCTCTTCGACCAGATGCTTCTTTGATTTTTCGTAAAGACAGGAGTCTGAGTAATAAGATTCGACCCCCTTGAAGGGATCGATATCAGCAAACTCTGTCCTCACGAAGCCGTGCTTATCGACATATTTGAAGCACTGGTGTAGCGTGGAAGGCACGATCATGTAATCGTGTATCCAAGGCCGCCCCAGAAGGATATTGTAAGAAGTGTCGGCATCTATGACGTAGCAGGTGACTTCTGATTGGAGATCGCCAATCTGACATTTCAAGCGAATCTTCCCTATTGGGTAGCTCCTGTCCGAATTGAAACCGCTAATGGCGGTGCTTGTAGGCGTCAGGCGATGCATTGGAATGCGAAGATGATGTAGCAGACCCTTCGGAATGATGCTTATGGAGGACCCGGGGTCGATGTGCATTCGGTCTACCTTTACGTCGCCGATGTATCCAGTGTAGTACAATGGGCGATCGTGCAGGTTAGTTTTGATGAGCATATCCTGCGGAGAGAATACGATATTGGGCATTGCACCTGTACACGCACTATCTTAGAGATCTGTAGGCTGATTATCTCCCGTGAGGTTGACCTGAGCCAAGTATGCGTCGGCATTTTGGAGCGCCTCACTTAGAGCTGTGCGGACATCTTTTGAGAGTCTCAGGAGTTCGTATAAGGACAATTTGGCCGGTGTGTTAGCCAATTGCGCCAAGATGTCAAAGTTATAGGGCCTCTTCAGCCCCTGAGGTGTCTCCTTTCGGAGAGATTTGTCGAAGCGAGTCTCCTTCGGCCTAGGCTTGTCGGTCGTCGAAGGCTGAGCCGGTCCCGGAGCATCAGCGTTTGTGGGCTGCTGATCATTAGTCGGATTCTCGGCCACTGGTTGGGCTTGTGCTCCAGATCGGGTAGTGACGGCTGAGACTTCCCCCTCCTGTGCGGCATGATCTGACCTTTCCACTTTTCTTTTTAGAGGATAAAGTGGGCTGAGTCACCTCATGGACTAGGTCCGGATGGACCCACATGATCTCCCCTCGTGATGTGGTGAGGGGTATTAGGCCGGGAGTTTGATTACGGGCAGGCGGAAGGTTAGTGATTTCTATTGTTGCCAGAGGGATGGGCATGACACCGTCTTGAGTCTCTGTTGGAGGGAAATTGCCGAATTGTACGGACACCATGTTGGCTGCTACGGTTACCTCCTCGAAGTCGATAGCCAGAGCGTTTGAATCGATGAGGTTCTGGATATAGCGTTTCAGTTGGTAGCAATCGTGTGTAGCATGGTGGACGTAGCGGTAGTAATGGCAGAACTTCGAATTTTCCAAATCAGCAGGCCGAGGTTCCCGCCTTGGTGGAGGAAGCTGAATTCTATCTCCTTGTATAAGCATGTCCAAGATAGGCTTGACGTGGCCGTCTTCGAAAGAATAAGTGATTTGAGGCCATTGTTTGTCTGCTGGCTGTTGCTCGGGCTTCTGGGCTGTATCGGTCACCATGGCCTGCTTGCCTTTGTTGTCTCGGTTGGAGGGGCTACCCCCATTGTCGTTGCTGGCGTTGGGACGCTTCCCCTTGTTCTCTCCCTCTGAGATATGCAACCCCAGTTGGCGAGCTTTCTTCAATCGTTCCTCGGCACTTGTAGCGCTGATGATAAAGGCCTTCCAGTCCTTGAATTGACTTTCGCCCATCCAGAGACTAATTGTTGGGAGTAGTCTCTTTTGGCAAATTTCAATCAAGGA
Organism: Iris pallida; assembly: GCA_029216955.1. Classification (NCBI taxonomy): domain Eukaryota; kingdom Viridiplantae; phylum Streptophyta; class Magnoliopsida; order Asparagales; family Iridaceae; genus Iris; species Iris pallida. Next base: position 12,402,101 of record JANAVB010000197.1, read on the forward strand.
AGAGTCTGGGTTGCCAGATGGTAACTTCATTACGGTTTGACGAAACCGCTCAATGTAATTCCTTGTCAGCTCTTTCTCTCCTTGGACGACGTCCATGAGAGTAGACATCGTGACGTCCTGCCCTACCTCATAGAACCTCTCCAAGAACAAGCGCTTGAAGCCAGCGAAGGAGTGGATGCAATTATCTGGCAGGTTGCGGTACCAATCAAAGGCGACCCCTTCCAGTGCCCCAATGAATAACCGAGTGAGGATGGCGTCCTCATGGGGCAGATGGTCGGTAGTGACCTCAAAGTAAGTGATGTACCGGCTTGCTGAAGTCTTACCATCATATGGGTTGATATTGAACGGCTTATATCTTGGGGGAAAGGGCACATCCCTCCATTCAGCTGGGTATGGTTGCCGTATTCTGAGGTCTTGAGAGTTTTCTCGGGCGTGGAACATTGCTCGGAGCTCCTGAACCTATCTTCTTACTTCTCGGGCCTCATCTGTCGCGGTAGGGGCCGTTATCTCGGGAGGATTATTGCCCTGATTTGGCGCCGCTGAATTTGAATCTACGTTGATTGCGGGACCCGTGCTTGTCTGGCCAGGTGTCACTCCCTGCAGAGTAGGAAGTGCCGCTTTGATCTCGTCTACAGACTTGACCAAGGCATGCAATATGGCCTCCAACGTGTCAATGCGCTGGCGATCGCTGGAACCGCCTTGATTGCTGTCTGTCATGAATACCGTCTTCACATGAGGAGTGACGGAGGGAGTGGTGGAGGATGTACCCTCCGAGTCGTACCCATGCGTCGAGAAATCATCTGGATATGTGGGGATGTTCTCTTCAGGTTCGGACTCGGAAGGAACACTATTCCCAGCTTCGGAGCTTGCTTCGTCTAGAGAATCATGGGTGTCCTCGTGGATATCAGCATCTGTTGTACCCGATGGGAGAGTTATTTCTCGAGGTTCGTCTCCTTGAAACATTGGATTATTGTGGATGTTCGGAGGAGTACTACCCCCAGCTCCTACGACCCCCAGGGTCGGGGACGATGAGCCTCCTATTGCAGCGGATTTTGTCTTCGAACGGGTGTGTTGGTATACTCCAGTGGATGGCAACCGTTTAGCCGACAATTTCTTAGCTGTAGTGGCCGATATCTTTGGACTGGAGATGCTCGTCTTCTTCCCTCTCCCCTCCACGGGGACTTTCCGCGCGGAATTGCAGGAGGCAATGGGAGGTGCCTCGTCTTCCGAGCTCGGATGTTGTAATCTTTGGAAGACGGATGGCCGGTCTTCCGCTACTGTCGTGTTGTTGCAACAGCAGTTGACGATAATCTGGGTGCAGTGACGTCCCTGTGAGGACTCTCTGCACGCTGAGGCTCCTTCTCTTTCCTTGCGTTTGTGGATGATAGCTTCACGCAGGTCAGAGGAACCACTTTGTCCGTTTGCCGTCGGGGGCTGGACTCGAGTGGTTTTATACAACTTTCCATCAGAGGCCCGCGTGATACTCAGCGGGACGCCCCAATAGTCAGAGGTTGGGGCAGCTGTCTGGACTTGATGAGCCCGCGCTGCCCTAGACTTTTTCTTTTTAGCACTTGTGGGTGCGTAATAGGAAGAGTCCACATTAGGTATCACAGAGTCTGGATTTTCATCCAGAAAGTGACCAGAGTTAGGACCGCATGAGAGTCGGTCGAAAACTGATCGAGAGAAGCGCGGTAGAGACGCTATGCGGCTAGCGTTGGGTGTCGTGCAGGCTATCTGCACGCGACTGTCTTCTGTTGTGGGACAAGTTCTTATGCGGTTAGGAGTCACGACCGTGCAGGCTGGCCGCATGCGGTTGGCATCTGTGGCCGCATGGGTTTTCTGCAAACGATTGACTTTACTGGCCGCATGAGTCTCATCCATGCTGTCGGGAACTGTAGTTGCATAAGTTATGCGGCTGACAGAAGTAGCCGTATGAGTTTTCTTCATGCGGTTGGCGGATGTAGCCGCATGGGCTTTCTCCTTGCGGCTAATATTCTTCTGCGGTTTGGTCCGCATAGAGTCCCTCTTTGTCCCTGCAAGTCCAGCATCATAATGTTTTCTTCTGCCGAACTTGGGGACAGCAGAGTTGTCTACGACCTGAAGTGGGACCGCAGGAGAATCCTTCTCGCCGTCTTGAGCAGCAGAGGACATCCCATCGAGGGCTTGAAGAGGAGCAAATGACTTCGGTCTCCATTCTTTGCGAGCCTTCGTGGTGCGGGTGCGCTTCTGAGCCGGGCCAGCGCTGCCTTCAGAGAGCATCTCTTCGAACGCCTGTTGGTCGAAGCGGACGACCATCTTCTTTTGTGTGGAGCCAAGTTTGGCTGCATCTGATTGTGTCACCAACTCCTTAGCCGTGGAGAAGTTAGTCCCCAGCAGAGTCGCCATCGTGTTTGCCATTGATTGTAAAAGAACAGAACAATTATCGGAGGACTGAACTTAGACTAACAATACAAACTCGCTCGTACAAAGAAAGCCTAGGGACGAAAACCTAGGTACAGCAGACTAAGTACGATTGTTTATTTTTGATTCTGGAGGGTGACGATAGAGGCTCGGGAAAGCGACAGCCGCTCTGCCTTACTCCTTGGACGATCAGTATGCAGCCTTGGCTCGGGGAAGATCTGCTTGGCGTTGACGAAGAAAGGCTCTTCTTACTCTCCTCGGGTGGCTCTCCTGGCTTCTCTCTCTCTCTGTGAGTATCAAGAAGAAAAGGGGGGAGCTCTCTCTGTGTAGATCTCTCTCTTCTTCTTTTTTTTTTTTTGTTGCCGACCTCTCTCTCTCTCTTCTTCTCTTTTTCCTCTCTTTTTTTTTCATGGGAAGGATGCTGGCTATTTATAGGAGTGGGGTGTGATCATTAGGGTTTGCTGATGATTATCTGTTTGGAATGTCGGCGCTTCCTTCATTCTATCTGAGCCCTTGATCCTGATCATAATGAATCTCGGCCACTAATGCTGATAGCACCAAATCTCATGAGCAGTTAATGCTGACTACTTTAAATCCTCGTGATTGATTATGCCAATATTTGATTGCTCGCCACGTGTCCTATTGGCTTGATGATAAATGATATGCCCTGATCTCGGTAATTATGATAATGGTGTCAAATATTCTTATTGGGATTCGGTTGAATCTTCAATGCCACGTGTTTTAATTGAAGGTCCTGCCAGGGCCGCATAGGATGGCCAATACTTGAACCGCAGAGAGATACTCTTCATGAGCCGCATGAGTCAATGCCTCATCGAGCCGCAGGGGACGAACTTTCCGTGAGCCGCATATGCGTAGTCTCTGCGAGCCGCAGGGGACGAACCCTTCATGAGCCGCATATGCATAGTTTCTGTGGGCCGCCTGAGTTAACATGGTATTGAGCCGCATAGACCGGGCTAATGGGTGGACCGCATATGACGGATTCCTGTTAAACATATTAGAGTGATTCTTCGCTGAGCCGCATGAAGCTGTTTTCTACCCGAGCCGCATGAGACTTTTGCCACGTGGCAATCTAGGATTTCTGACAGATCGGGTCAGAGATTGTCTTCTTTCCCCGAGGAGTCTGTCATTATGGCAGAGCCATTATGACGCTTTATGTCAGAGACGTCGCAGCCGTCGAGTCGTGTCAGAGCATTAAATGAGGCCATTACTCCCGTAGCCAGCTGTGGGGGAATTACACGTGGCGTCAATTGAGCCGCATGTTCCTGCTGAACCGCATATATGCCCGAACCGCATGAGTCTGAGGGTCTTCTTTCGGGCCGCATGGGGCAACTCCAGTTATGAGCCGCATAGGCTTGCTATCCAAAGCCGCATGGGCTATCTATGCTTTTATTCTAATATTTTCCATGCTTCTACACCATCTGGCTGGAAGGTCGGTAGATCCTCTGGAGCTGCTCCGAAATCTGACCACACAAAACCAGCTGGGTCAGACCCCAGAAAGAGCAAGTGCCACAAAGGAGGCTTCACTTAAGAACTAAAACCAGCAATCAGCACAGGAATATAAATATAAATAATATAAGGACTGGAATAAAAGGAAACATATCAGGATGATATACGACGAGATAACCATGGAACTATTCAGATAGCCCGGTTACAACCCGTAAACCAAACAAGGACCGGGGTTGTAACCCTTCGTCTGAACGGAGCTTGGTTTCTCACCATTTATCGAGGAAATAAATACAAGCATGCTAGTCATGTAACATCTGGAACAAGATCAGGGCAAGACTAGACTGGTTAGACTCCATCCAATCACTTCACGGCCAAGCAAGAATTACGGCTTGATACTTTAACTAACTAGGGTTGTCACAAGCCTAATTACTAACAAGATGCAGTGAGATTATTCCACAGCCACAAGCCCTGCAGACCATCCAGGTTATCCAGGTCGAAAGATTAGGATTGAATTCAGGTAGGTACATCGTCCAGGAAACGCATGTACCCTTAAGTAGTTTGAAGGGGGCAACACATGACAGTGTACTGGAAATGTGCCCTACTCGACGGCAGGCTACAGATCCCAAGCGCGCCCAGGTAACGGGATTGCCTGTAGCTGGAAAATCTCTTCATGACTAATGTATTAATCTAGTTGTTAACCTTAGTCCATTTTAGTAGGTACTCCTGACCGTGGTACTCAGGAGTCCCCTCCTAGACATGATGCAAGACAGGACTGGATTATTTGTACAAGCAAAATCACCCACGGTGTCCAGGATTAATTATACAGGTCATGTCATGTCAAGCAGCCGTCGTAACAGCTTATCAAGATATAACATGTCAGGTCATCATGTCAAGTATACTTGTCAGGAGTGCGCCACGACGGGCCACTATCAGGTCATGTCAGGTCATTATGTCAGGAGTGCACCACTACGGGTCACTATCGTGTCATGCTCAGGTATCATTTCCAAACATATTAAACAAATCCATGATTATCAAGTTCATGACAAAAGGCGTAAGGATATAAAATGGACGCTAAATATCTAATAAAATATCAATATACAGGGCTATAGAAGATCAAGGGTAATCAGGCTACGTTCAAGCCAGGCTACGCTCAGGCTAGCGTACGCTCAGGTCTGCGTACCAAAGGATCCATACACTTCCAATGGGAAGCGTATGCAAGGGTCAGCGTACACAAGGGCACGCTCAAGCTACAGGTCAGCGTACGCTCAAGCTAGCGTATGCTCAAGACTGCGTACGCTCGAGCTAGCGTACGAAAGGAGCCAGTGTACGCCTAGCGTACCAAGGCACGCGTACGCTCAAGCTAGCGTATGGTCAAGACACGCTGCCAACAGGCAGCGTATCAAGGTGAGCGTACGCTCACTGAAGAGCAGCGTACGAAGGCACGCGTACGCTCGCTAAAGAGCAGCGTACGAAGGCTAGCGTACGCTCGCTAAAGAGCAGCGTACGAAGGCACGCGTACGCTCGCTAAAGAGCAGCGTACGACTCAGCGGCATAAGCTAAAAAGCTAGCTCACTGTTCACTGTCTTCTCCAAATGGCAAGAACAGCAAGAACTCCAAGGATGGAACCCAAAACTCCAAATGTTCATAACTTGGTCAAAACAAGTCCGAATCCAACTTTCCAAAGGTCAAAATGGGGTAGAATGAAATGCTCTACAACATGGAACTATCAAAACTTGAAAACAAGCAAGTTAAATAGATCAAAACCACCAAAAATCCGAAAGTAACAAAACTCTAGATCTACAAGAAATAAAGCCTCAAAATGGAAATTGACAAGTTCTAATGTGGTTTAGAATCATGAGGAGAAGCTAATGAAACCATCAAAAGGAGTTCTCTTGTTTAAGCAAGTTGCACTTGCCTATGGTTGGGGAGTTGTGGAGAGGAAGGAAGAAGAAGAAGAAGAAATAAATGAGAGTTATGGAGGAGAGAGAAGGTTGGTGGGGAAATAAATATCATGGGTGGTGGTAGGTAGGGGTTCACCTTGGTCCATGATGAACCAAGCATTGGGCCGGCCGAACCAAGCCAACCCAAACCGAGAGTAAACAAGCCAAGCCAAACCAAGGAGATATACAAATACAAGATAAAATACGTATACGTATTCCAAATACGTAATACGAACAACATGCATTACACAATATCAGCTACTTCTGCATCCTCCACAGATCCTTCATTCTCCACAGTTCTTTCATCCTCTACATAGCCATCATTCTCCACATGTTCTTCATTCTCCACATGTCCTTTATTCTCTACATGTCCTTCATCTTCTATATGTTGAGGAGGCCCAGATCCTAACTCCACATCTTCATCATGTAATGCTGCACTCAAGTTAATATTTGTCCAAAATTCATCACCCAACTGTACATCAATCTCATCATCATCTTCGGGAGGACCACAGAGCATCTTGGTTGTTGTAGACTCTGTAATATCAACATAATCACCATAGTCAATGAGTGACTCAACAAGTTTTCCCAATACATAAAACTTAATAAGACAAGGACTTGCAAACTTTTCAAAGAATCTCAATATATCATTGTCATCCACTATTTGTGTCTTACTTCCATCTACATGGTCATAATAGTAAATTTCACGTGGAGCCTGTACCCCAGCAGCTGAACATAATCCATCAAGGTCAAACCAGCACATCTCATCTCTGTCCACACATCCTTTAAGTTCTAATACAATACCTCAACATATTTGTCATCATCATTAAATTTACACCCAACAAACATATGAACAACATACTTTGTATCCATCAGAATAATCCCTTTGCACAGACACACACAAACAATAATATATATAAAACAAACAAATTTAATTCCCTATGTACATGCATATATATCAAATGCACACGCATATCAAATCCCCTATGTATTGGCACATACAAATAGACAATTCTTTCTGTACAAACAACAAATTTAATATAAAAACAGACATTTTCCTATGTACAGGCATATCAAATGCAATAAAAAAATAATATAATAGACTGTAAACAAAATATATGCCCCAAACATTACATATGAATAAAAAATTATGTTGATTCTCTCTGTACAGGTAATTCCATATGTACAGGCATATCAAATGCACTACAATATAAAAAAAAACTAGAATTTTGGGATCACTCGTACATACAATTCCCTATAATAGACTACAAACAACAATATACAGACAATGCCAAACATCAAACATGAATCAAAAAATTTAATTCATTATTTGGGACCACTCGTCTCAAAATAGTAAGAAATTTAACAAATTTAATTCATTATTTGGGACCACTCCGCTCAGAAGACTAAGAAATTTAACAAATTTAAGAAAATTATGGTTTTTGGATGTAATTGTTCGAGAATTTCACTAATTAACCCCTTGTTGTACAGAATCTCCACTGCAATTGAGGAATAGCAGTATGGAATATGGGAAATTAGATGATCGGGGAAGGATTCTAGGTTCTAAGATAACAGATTTAGGTTTTGGGAACGGAGAAGTGGATTTAGGTTTAGGAAAGAAAGGATTTAGGTTTTGGGAAAGAAAGGTTTTAGGTTTTAGGAAAGAAAAGATTTAGGTTTTGAGAAGAAATAGAATTATTTTGGGAAAGATTTAGGGTTTGGATTTGGGAACGAGATTTGGGAACGGGAAATAAAGGGATTTGGGAACGGGATTTGGTTTAGGTTTTAAAAAAAGAAATGAATTGACCACTGTAATGGCCGGTTATATTCAGGGGTAAAATGGTCAGCACAGTCCAAATTTAACACCAGTTAACAAAAAAAGTCTCATTAGGGTGTTAATTAAGCATAATTGAAACGTAATAGATTTATTCAATCGAGGGGTCTTTATTTGCAAATTCTCCAATCGAAGGAGGGTTGATATACACTTTACCCTATAAAAGTTTATTAAATGTTAGTCCTTTTAATATAAAAAAAAGAACTCATAAATGATGATTTTAAAAAACATGATGTCATTGTAATCTCACAATCACCATCATTAAGGCCTCATTTAGTTCACGAAAACAAAAGAAAATCAATTCTTTGTTCTTTTACTTATGAAAAATACAATTTCCATCAATTTTCTTTGAGGTGTTTGAAAAAATCAAGAAAAAAAATTGTAAGGAAAAAAGTCCTTTGGGTCTGCTTGGATTGAAAGTATTTTGATAACTATTGTATCTTTATTAATCCTCCTCACTGAAAACCTCTCATCCAAACAAGAGTTATTAACACGCTCCACCACTCAACTTTATCCCATTGCTCAAATTTCCTTCACTTAACCCCTTAAGTCTACTTTTTTTTTCCAACAATCCAAGCAAAACCCAAGCTAGAAAAGTGAATCCTTGGATGGACAGGAAAAGCCATCTTCTCCCATTCTTTGGCATCCAAACGAGGTCTAAGATCCTAAGGTCATTATTTTACCTCAAATGACTGGGATTGAGATTTTGAAATCCAGTTCAACATCTCCTAAAAATAAAACATATCCAAAACATGTCATCCAACCATAGTGACACTTCTTATACACCACTCAACGACGCCTACGTTACACCACACATTCAAATAACAATTACACATTTGCTACATCAAGCTTCAAAGGCATCAGTGAATTCTGTATACCCATTAATAGTGGGTGGAAGTAGATCATTTGAAAGATTTCATCTGACACTTTAACAAAACGTCAATCAAAGATATTCTCATTCAATGGGTGTTTTCTCTGGACAAGCAAACAAGACTGCAAAACAATACAAAACACGGGTTAAACTTTTTTTTTTTTTTTTTTTTGGCAAAAATAGCTGAAATCAAATGGGAACCAAGCTATCCCTCCTCAATGTTATCGCTGAAATCAAATCCTTGGTACTTACAGACACTACTTAGAGTCTTGGTCAATAACTTCATGGGGACAAAACTATTATAGTCAATATAATCTACTTCTGCATCCTCCACAGATCCTTCATCCTCCACATGCCCATCATTCTCCATATATCCTTGTTTCTCCACATGTCCTTCATCTTCAATATGTTGAGCAGGTCCAGATCCTAACTCCACATCTTTATCATGCATTGCCCACTCAAGTCTATATTTGCCCAAAATTCATCACCCAACTGGGTAGGAAACCAGAGGAAGAGGCTAAGGCGGCTAAAGCAAGGGAAGGCGCAAGCCATATAAGATAAGGCATGTCAATCGAACCAGTCCGGTTCTCATCAGCTCAGAGCGGGAGGGAAGCGAGATTGATTCACGAGTCTGTACTATTCTTGGTCATTTCCGCAAGCCTGCCTTTGCACTTCTTCCACTGATCCCACAAGCCACCCCTACTAATCTAAGCTCAATTTGCCTGTTCGTCGGCCTACGAAAAAACCACACGAAAAATTCTTTTATTTGACATTTGAAAGAATTGCTCTGCCCACTTTTTATCACTCTTTTATGGTAAGTGGGACTGAAGTCTTGTTTTACGCCATATACTTCTTTGGCGTTTGAAATTCAGTGGCGTGCGGAGAGGGATATAGGGCGCTCACTCTGGCAGCCGATGAAGATCGTCCTGGCTCAGCGTAGGTTGAAGCATCAATGTCACACTCAAGCCGAAAACCAACACTCCGTTCCTAGCCCTTTCGGACTAACACTCCAGGATACACATCAATCTCATAAGCATCTTCAGGAGGACCACAAAGCATCTTGGTTGTTTTAGACTCAGTAATATCAACATAATCACCATAGTCAATGAGTGACTCTACAAGCTTCCCCAATACATAAAACTTGATAAGACAAGGACTGGCAAACTTTTCAAAGAATCTCAATATATCATCGTCACCCAATATTTGTGTCTTACTTCCATCTACAGGATCATAATAGTAAATTTCACATGGAGCCTGTACCCCAGCAGTTGAACATAAGCCATTAAGGTCAAACCAGCACATCTCATCTCTGTCCACACATCCTTTTAAGTTCTAATGCAATACCCTCAACATATTTGTCGTCATCATGAAATTTACCCCCAACAAACATATGAACAACATACTTTGTATCCATCAGAATAATCTCTTTGCACAAACACACACAAACAACAATATATATAAAACAAACAAATTTAATTCCCTTACATGCATATTAAATGCACAAGCATATCAAATCTCCAATGTATAGGCATATGCAAACTGTAAAACCCCTCAGAATTTTGAAAGGATTTTATTTTTATTAGAAATTTTACTATTTTCAATTATTAGAAGAATGGGTATATGGTTAATTTTGTTTAAAGTTTTAATGTTAAGCATTACATATAGTAAATATTTTATACTTGGCATATAAATGATACAAATTTATACAAGAATAATTTTTATTATTCTTGGGATTTATTTTAGCCTTTAGAAATTTTATGAATTTATACTGAAATATTTAGAGATTTTATGTATTAAATAAGTAGTAGTTATAAAGTTAATTGTTATAAATAAAAATCTTAAGGTTTTAAGAATTTTTTTTTTAATTTCATGTTATTGCATTTAAAATAATTTTAGATTTTTTTTTGGTAATAAACTATATGTATGAAACTATGTATAAATACTTTATATATATATATATATATATATATATTTATATGCATATAAGTAACTGTTTGTTTTAAAAAGAAAAGAAAAGAAATGCCCACTCAAGAAAGAACAGGGAAGAGGATTTCAGAGATTTAAATTCAGATTAAATCCCTAAATCAAATCTTTTTTGAATTATCTACCACATATCTTCCAGGGAATCTATCCCTATCAATCTAAACCCTATGGAATATTGACGTTCATGTACATAGTCTAAAACCGAGAGTAGAAAACAACTCTTCGATCCTTACACGCAACCACCTCAAGTGATGCGCAAAACTTGCACTCCCCCAACCCCTGTGACCTCCCGACGACCGTCGCCGGTTACCCTTCACCCCCTGAGACGGCCGCAGCCGCCTGCAACGCTCAAGAACATGGAACACTCTGTTCTTCGAATGGCAGCCAGGTACTCATGTTCATCACGATTTTCTCCTTCATCTTGTAGCCAATCCACGAACCAATTTGTTCGCCGTAAAGACAACATATACAACTACAAGGCCTGTCAATTAATTTGAGTTTAGATGCCTTACATCTTCCCAAATATTTGTCGAAAATTTGACGAAAAACTGAGTTATACATTGTGAATAGGACATGTTTTATACTGTTTTGGAAGACGTTTACTGATCTGAATGCTAGGAGATTTTGAAAACTAAATTAGTACAGTCCTAGTAGGCATATAGGCCTACAAAACCTTTCTGCTAGATTAATTTCTCGTTCACTAGTTGTACATAAATTTGATTTCAAAGATTGCGATAAAACAGTTTTTAAAAAAATGTTAGAAATTTTTGCTGATACGGCGTGCGTCCCGACAAACCGGGCGACGTGATCGTAACCCATAAGTATCGAAAGACACGTATGGATGTTGCCGACGTGTGAGATTCGACGGAACTCGATTTCGTTGTGTGCGCGATGAAATCGAGGTGTATCGGTCAAGATACTCCGTATCGGCCTACTTGCAAATTAGCCAATTATTTTGTGCACGTTCGCCATCTCAAGACAAAACTTGCGCCATCAGGACCATGTCATTTTTTTGGTCCTGTGTGCCAAGTTTGGTCCGATTCTGAGAAGGTCGACCGGGATGCCATTTTGGCGGGCCCGTAACCCGATCTAACGGAAAAATTTGTGCACGGCCCACTGGAATCTAACGTCGGATGTATTGTTAGATTCGTATCATCAAAACGGTTATGTATACATATAGTTTGACGACTTTAGAGGCCGTAGGTACTGGCACGATTTTCGGTGCGAAACGGGTCCAACGACGGATATCGTTTTGATCCGAAATTACGATTTTGGTCCTGTGTTCTGAACTGGAGTTTTGGGCAGGCATTTTTAGACATATCTTTTATATCAAAAACGTACTTGATGTTTGTTTCAGCATCCGGGGACATTTGTGGGAGTTGACTTTTTTTTGCTTCATTTTTCTACCGGTTCGAGCTGCTGGATACTGCCATTTTGCACACAACCTCAGGTAAGATACCTTGTCATTATCAATTATTACTATTTTTGTTTGTTTGTTATTTTATTTAATTTATTCTTATATTACATGTTTCTATCACACTGTGCGTCCAAGCCATACTTGGGTGCAAGCGACTGCATTAGTCATTTTATTGTTTTATTTTATTCTTCTGTATTGACTTAGCACTAGTTGACCATCTACTGAAGATGAGGTATTGGTATATCTCATATGGCCCTGATACATGTTGTATCACGAGTTGTGAGTCACATATAGGACGTGGACTCGCGTAGTCGGCTGGCCACCGATACATATGAGACATGCGAGGGTTAGGGAATAACTGTAATAGAATTGCATGACTAGTGGACTTGGTAGTTATTAGAGGTTCATGTATGTTATGGAGATGACATAGATAGGCATTGGATAGGAAGAACAGTTCCTTGAGATATGTGCCATATATGCACACAATTGTAACCTGAAGCTCTGTCGGAGACGCAGGTTCACCCTACTATTACTGATTTCCTCTGACGTTCATGGAACATTACGGACGTATTCTATTACTGATTCCCTCTGATGTTCACGGAACATTATGGATGTATTCTATTACTGATTTCCTCTGACGTTTACGACCTATTCTATTACTGATTCCCTCTTACGTTCATGGACGTATTCTATTATTGATTCCCTCTGACGTTCACGGAACGTTATGGACGTATTCTATTATTGATTCCCTTTGACGTTCACAGAACATTATGGACGTAGGCACCTGGTTCCCAAAGAAAATGGACGATGCCAATATAGCCAGAGTGTCCATATGTTGGAGGTTGTTCTTAATTGCATAATCACTATAGAATGGTTAGGCACCCTATTGCATGCATCTTTACTTTACCTTACAATGTATATGGCATGTTGTTTCTTTTATCTTGTTACGTCCCTCTGAGGACCTAGTGAATTTTTCAGGTGTGTGCTTTCATGAGTTTTCGCAGGTGTTCTAGCCAAGATCGTAGTCTTTCCCTTTCTATCGAAGAGGATTGCCCTTGGATCCTCCGTTGATATTTTCCTTTCCTTTTATATTTTTCTCTTATTTAAAATGGTTGATAGTGGATTTGTCTCCGCCAACGACTTGTATAAATAAAAATTTATAGTTAATTTATAATATCTTTCTTCTTTACTTTGTGGATGAGATTAGTTGTAATAGTTTACTGCAGGGCCGACCCTGAGTTCATGGAGGGGCCTAGGCAAACTTTTAAAATGGGACCCATATATAATATATATAAAAATTGAACTATAAGTAAATTTTAAAAATATTGCAGCCAAGTTTTGAATCTAGGACCTCTAGTGTGCAAGTTTAACATACTAACACTACACCACAACTATTTTGTGATAAAAAAGGGTCATGTTACATATTAGTTCTCTTTTTGATACAATATATATATATATATATATATATATATATATATATATATATATAATCTTGGCTGCAAAATTAAATATAAAAATAGACATTTTTCTATATACATGCATATCAAATGCAATAAAAATAATATAATAGACTGTAAACAACAATATATGCCCCAAACATTATATATGAGTCAAAAAAAATATGTTGATTCTCACTGTACATGCAATTCCATATGTACAGGCATATCAAATGCACTACAATATCAGAAAAACTAGAATTTTGGGACCACTCCTACAGGCAATTCCCTATAATATACTACAAACAACAATATACCAACAATGCGAAACATCATATATGAATAAATAAAAAAAATTATTATTTGGAACCACTCATCTCAAATGAGTAAGAAATTTAAAAAATTTAATTCATTATTTGGGACCACTCCGCTCAAAAGACTAAAAAATGTAACAAACTTAAGAAGTTTAAGAAAACAAGGATTTTGGGATGTATCTGTTCGAAAATTTCACTAATTAACCCCTTGCTGCACAGAGTCCCCACTTGAATCAAGGAATAGTGGTATAGAATATGGGAATTAGATGATTGGGGAAGGATTTATGTTTTGAGAAGAACAGATTTAGGTTTTGGGAACAGAGAAGAGGATTTAGGTTTTGGGAACAAAGAAGAGGATTTAGGTTTTGAAAAGAAATAGAATTATTTTGGAAAAATTTAGGGTTTGGATTTTGGGAACGAGATTTGGGAACAGGAAAGAAAGGGATTTGGGAAAGGAATTTGTTTTAGGTTTTGAAAAAAAAAATGAATTGACCACTGTAATGGCCAATTATATTCAGGGGCAAAATGGTCAACACAATTTCGATTTAACACCAGTTAACAGAAAAGTCTCATTAGGGTGTCAATTAAGCATAATTGAAACGTAATAATTTTCTTTAATCAAGGGGTCTTTAAGGAGGTTTTATATACACTTTACCCTATAAAAGTTTGTTAAATGTTAGTCCTTTTAATTGACATAAAAAAGAACTCATAAATGATGATTTAATAAAAACACGATTTCAATGTAATCATACAATCACCATCATTAAGGCCTCATTTAGTTCACACAAAGAAATGGAAATCAATTCTTTGTTCTTTTACTTATGAAAAATACAATTTCTATCAATTTTCTTGGAGGTGTTTGAAAAAATCAAAAATAAAAAATTGCAAGGAAAAAGACCTCGACTCCTTGGGGTCTGCACCTTTCATCCAAACAAAGAGTTATTAAACACACTCCACCACTTAACTTTATCCCATCGCTCAAATTCCACCACTTAACTTTATCCCATCGCTGTCCGAGCTCTCTAGCCTAATGGTATTAGAGCGGACATCCGGAGGGACCGGCAAGGTTCGAGCCTCCCAATTGTGTGTGTGTGCGTGATTTCAAAAAAAACTTTATCCCATCGCTCAAATTCCTTTCACTTAACCCCCCTTAAGTCTTACTTCTTTTTTCCCACAATCCAAGCAGACCCGAAACTAGAAAAATGAATCCTTGGATAGACAAGAAAAACAATTTTCTCCCCCTTCTTTGGCATCCATACGAGGTCCAAGATTCTAAGGTCATTATTTTACCTCAAATGACTGGGTTTGAGATTTTGAAATCCAGTTCAACGTCTCCTGAAAATAAAACATATCCAAAACATATCACCCAACAATAGTGACACTTCTTATACACCAATCAACCACACCTACATTACACCACACATTCAAATAACAATTACACATTTGCTGCATCAAGCTTTAAAGGCATCAGTGAATTCTGTATTTCTATTAACAGTGGGTGGAAGTAGATCGTTTGAAGATTTCGTCTGACACTTCAACAAATTCTACACTTAAAAATGAAAAAAGTTTGGTGTCGGACACATAATAGAGGCGATCTGAACACTTCGTAATAGGTGTAATGTGTGCATCACCATGTCCTTAATTTCGTCAGGACATATTCGTGATGTCTGTGTAACACTACCAAAAAAAAAAATGTAAAGAAATGATTTTGAGGGAGTGAGGCTCAGTGGAAGGAGAAGTCGTATAATTTGGTGTAAAAGGCTCACGGCGATATCAAATCAAATCGATCGCCACTGCCAGCACCATACCAAACTCATCATCGCATCAACCATTCATTATCAAATCCCGAAAAAAGGAAGAAAAAAAAGAGAGAGCAGCAAATGAATCAATAAAAACTAAAAAATTAGGCTTCAGTGTGTGTAACAATGGATCAGATCATAGACAGACATACATATGTATATCTGTCTCTCTGAAATCCGCTATTTGATCATCATTAGCCATCCATTAACCACAATATTATATCAATTATGAAAAGAAAAGGATTACTAAAAGAAAAGGAGAAGAAATATAATTAGGAAGGCGGAAGGAATAGTTATTTATAGAGAGAGAGAGAGAGAGAGAGAGAGAGAAGGATTGTTTAGGGTTAGGGTTTACAATGGCCGACGCCGCCTTTGTTTTTCTTCATCAAGACAAGTAAATGAATATAAGCCGTTGGATTGTACTCGTTTGGTAGCTCGATCACACGCAGCGTTTGCTTCCGAACCATCTTTGACCGAAATACTCTTCTGACGTGGCTTTGGTGTGTGATATTTTTGTCATCTAAAACAAGTGATATTTTTGTCATCCAAAACGACTTGCTTTGCTAAGGGGCTATTTGGATAGCCCGAGGTGGGGTGAAAGTGGATGTCAAAATCATTTTTTCTTGCAACTGTTGGTTGAAAAAACCACTTCCACCGTTTGGTAGGTCTTTGGTTCTGGGCTTGGATGTGTCCCATCCTTGGAGAGAAAATAATTTTTTTTCCTCTCTCCACTTCTTCCCACCTACCGGCTGGTTGAGGAGTAACTCTAGCGGGAAGAGCTGCATTTCTTGGACAGTTGCAAGCTTGTAACTCTTCTTTCCTTGCGGTTCGTCTCTGGTCACCTTCCTCCTATCTCGCCACCACCCGCCAAGGTGAGACCTTCTTCTTCTCCTGACCCTGTTGATGGTTTTTTTTTGGTTGGAAAAGGAGAGAAATTTGTAGATCTATGCCAAAAATTTGTAGATCTGCTGGTAGATCTGAGTTTTCTTCTCCGAAATTTGTAGATCTATGCCAAAAATTGGTAGATCTGCAAATTTGTTCTTCGAAAAGGAGGGAAAAATGGTTAGATATGGTTTTATTTGGGTTCGAGAAAGCCAAAATAGTGGTAGATCTGAGTTTTCTTCTCCGAAAACGCAAAAAATTTGTAGATCTATGCTCTTTTATGGTGTAGATCTCTGGTTTCTTCTTCGAAAAAGCGAAAAAATTCGAGAAATCTGCTGTCTGCTTGTCCTGGTTCTCTTTTATTTATTTATTTTGTTCGAAACGCCAAAAAAACAGAAAAATTGGTAGATCTGCCAATTTTTTCTTCGAAAATGAGAGAAAAATGAGTAGATCTGGTTTTATTTGGGTTCGAAAAAGCAAAAAAGGTGTTAGATCTGAGTTTTCTTCTCCGAAAACGCAAAAAATTTCTAGATCTATGCTCTTTTATGCTGTAGATCTCTGGTTTCTTCTTCGAAAAAGCGAAAAAAATTGTAGATACCTGCTGTTTCATTGTCCTGGTTCTCTTTTAATTTTTTTTGTTCGAAAAGCCAAAAAACAGTGGTATATCTGTGTTATTTCCTTCGGTGTGGACATGATGTTAGTTTACGATCAGTGGTATATCTGTGTTTTTTTTTGTTCGACAAGCCAAAAAACAGTGGTTATTGCCAAAAAAACAGTGGTATATCTTTTAATTTTAAGTCGATCATGGTTGAAAGAGTGCATGATATAGGAGCTGTAACGTTTACGATCCTTTATTTTTGTTTTTTGTAGATGGATTTGTCGAATCCCAATGATCCGTTACTTAATGCCGCAGTCGGTAGTATACTTACTGTCATAACTATAATATTGACTCTAATTGAGAACGAGGACAATGACCGACTAGGCATTGCAAAAGAACCGTCCCTAATCAGAGAACAGTGGAGGCAAGCCCACATGTATCGAATTTTGACGGCCGGACCAAATAATTGTGTTCATTATCTAAGAATGAGCAGTGCTGCTTTCTATGGTCTCGCAAATATTTTGCGTTCCAATGGGTCGCTCCATGATACGCGATATGTTTGTGTGGAAGAACAAGTAGCCATATTTCTTTACATATTGGGACATAAGGCAAAAAATAGAGTATGCGGTATTGAATTCATTCGATCCGGAGAAACAATTTCTAGGTATTTTAATAAAGTTCTAGGTGCAATATGTTCTATTCAAGAACGATTTGTGAAGCAACCTGGGTCTGAAACTCCGACGGAGATAAGGAATGCAGCAGAATGGTTTCCTTATTTTGAGGTAAAGTTAATTAAAAAATTCAGTTTATGTTATATAACCTACCAATATTAAATGTTAAAGATGAATTTCGTTGAAATGTAGGATTGTATAGGGATGATAGATGGCACCCACATCCAAGCTACCCTCCCAGCCTCTATAGTGGCGAGGTTTAGGGGTAGAAAACAAGTAACACAAAACGTGTTAGCGGCTTGTACTCCCGACAAGAAGTTCACGTATGTCTTGGCCGGGTGGGAAGGTTGTGCTAATGACATGACAATTTTAAAGGATGCCCTTTCTAGGCCGTCTCCACATGGCCTGAAGGTCATTGCAGGTAAATAGATTGAAGCATTCACTACCATATACGAAATGTGACAATCTTACAATTTCATGCCTGACGCTTATTTACGTATAGGAAAGTATTACTTGGCTGATGCTGGCTACACTACCATGCCGGGTTTCATTGCCCCTTATCGGGGAGTTAGGTACTACTTCAATCCTAAGAGGGATCGTCACCCCACCAATGCGAAGGAACTGTTCAACACCTGATGCAGCATGATCTTCTGCTGCTGTTTTGTAGTATTTAGTAATGTACATGCCTAAGTTATGTTGTTGATGCAGCATGATCTTCTGCTGCTGATGCAGCATGATATGATTCACTGATGCAGCATGATATGATTCACTGATACAACATGATATGATCTTCTGCTGCTGTTTTCCAACATTCAGTCAATATTTCCATGTTCTATTTGCATGATATGATACAATATTATCCTGTTCTGTTTTAAATGATTCAATATTGTCCTGTTCTGTTTTATGATGCAGCACGATATGATACAATATTGTCTTGTTCTGTTTTATATGATTCACTCAATATTTCCATGTGCTGTTTTGTATCCAATATTTCTTTGTAGCATGTCATACTACGTCGTTTTAAAAGGGAGGAAGCAAGGAGTGTACACAACTTGGGCTGAATGTTACATGCAAGTGAATGGGTATAAAGGCGTTTGTTATTTCAAGTGCCATGATTATGAGGAGGCTAGGGGTTACTTCCAATCGAGTGATAGGGATCGACGAACTGGTCCTAAGGGAGAAGATGTAGTTAATGGCCACCCAACGGCCATTATTGCTATGTTGGGTTTTCTTACGTTACTTGTTTCACTTTTGGTTTGGACCTATATTATGTAGGTCAAGTGTGATATGTAGAACAAAGTAAATTTTGTAATTGGGGCCAAACCTGCTGCCTCATAAAGCTACTCGTGCATGTAATGACAATGTTGATGTTATCTTTTTTTTGCAGGGGTTGTCTTCGAATGAAATATGAAGGTGGAACCGATATTAGAAGCTAAAGTTGACGGCCTCCCCTGCCTAATTGGTGATGGATGGAGGTAGCCAACTCTTAGCTAAGTTTTAGACAATGATGAGGAGGGTAAAACCTTTGAGTCTAAAACAAACGTCCGTCTTGAGAACACAAATGAGGAAGGTGCCCTATGATGATCACCCAAACTTGATGGCCACCCCCACCAATTTGGTGATGGAAGGCGGTAGTCAAGTTTTCAAATTGGCGATGATGAGTGGGATGGTGATTCCTTTGAGCCAATTACTACAATATCATTTTATTGAGTTTGTACTTCCTTTGACCAATCCTTTGAGTTTGTAATTCCTTTTCAGTTTCCAGTTTTCAGTTTATATTTTCTTTTCAGTTTCTTCACTTTTTTGGCTTTCTTTGATATATGAAACCTACAGTTTTTAGTTTGTAATTCCTTTTCAGTCTTCTGTATTTGGCAATCTGCAGCTACTGGGTACATGATATTTCAGTTATCAATCTGCAGCTACTGGGTAGCAACTGGGTACATGATATTTCAATTTATAGTTTGTAATTCCTTTTCTTTGATATATGAATCCTTTGAGTTTGTAATTCCTTTTCTTTGATATATGAATCCTTTGAGTTTGTAATTCCTTTTCTGCTGCAGTTTTTAGTTTTCAGTTTATACTTTCTTTTCAGTTATCAATCTGCAGCTACTGGGTACATGATATTTCAATTCCTTTTCAGTTTGATTCTGCAGTTCTTTGATATATGAAACCTACAGCTACTCCTCTTTCAATTCCTTTTCAGTTTTCAGTTTATACTTTCTTTTCAAGCTTTTAATCTGCTATGTACATTACTAAATGTGGAGTTTCCAGTCTTCTGCTGCAGTTTTCAGTTTTCAGTTTATACTTTCTTTACAAGCTTTGATATATGAAACCTACAGCTACTCCTGTATTTGGAGTTTCTTGAATGGGCTATGATGAAACACAAAATGTGGGCTATGTTGCTGTATCTGCTGTATTTGGCAATTCTTTCTATGGAGTTTTTCACATGATAGTATATGTTCAATGCCAACTATGTCTGCTGTATTTGGCAATTCTTTCTATGCCAAGTTGGTCTGCTGTATTTGGCAATTCTTTCAACCAACAGTTGCAAGAAAAAGTGGTTTTGAATTCCACTTTCACGCCACCTCGGGCTATCCAAACAGCCCCAGTATCATTTTTTTAGATGATTGTATATGTTCTTCCTCAGTTTTCTTGAGGACACATATCTGCTCACCTTGAGTATCATTTTTCCAATGACTGCTGGCCTATGTTGCTTAATTTTTTTTCAAATGGGGAGCAAGAGGAGTCCTTGCCATGTTCTTATAATGTGCTGTTGCTGTATTTTGCCAATAACTTGGTTTAACTTGGAAATTGAATGGTTGCCTTACTTATATTTGATGAATCCTATAGCCAAGCTCTGAGCCCATTTCTCTTTTTCATATTGTTGCCTTTGTATGCAAAGTTTTTCACTTTCGAGTATCAACTTGTTGTGCTTTTTTGGCCTTTCTTAAGTTGGTTCAATTTATTACGGTTGGGAACTCTTTTTACCAAACATTGAGCTACATTCTACTGCAGTTTTTGGGCTATGATGAGATTGTGAGGAAACCTGCTTGTCCATGTTCTGATTCAAACATGTTCAGTTTCTGATACAAGCTCGGATACATGTTCAGTGTATGTACTTTGTAACCTGCTTGTCCATGTTTTCAACTGTGGGCTATGTTGCTGTATACCTGCTTGTGTATGGCTCCTTGTGTATCAATGTAATTTGGTATCAATGTATTGTGAGGACAAAAACCAAGCTCTGAGCCCATTTCTCTTTTTTGTGTATGGATGCTTGTGTATCAATGTATTTCACATGCTTGTGTATCAATGTATTGATGAATCCTATAGCCAAGCTCTGAGCCCATTTCTCTATTTTTTGTATGGCTGCTTGTGTATCAATGTATTTTGGAGGTATTTTCTTGGTGGTATAGCGGCTTGTGTATGGCTGCTTGTGAAATATTCTTCATTTTAATTTGGGGAGGTAATCTTACCAAGGTAGCCATATCTCCACCCATATTCCACTTTCAAGTGGCATCCAAACATTGAAAGTCAAATATTTCTTCCCCATCTACACTTTCAAGTGGCATCCAAACACAATACATTGAAACTCCCCCACTTGCGGGGGGACAAAAACCATGTTTCCAAACACATTTTGGAAACTCAAAGTACTTGCAAGTGCTATTAATTACATCATATGGAAAGTGCAACTTTCACACTTTCGGAGAGCTACCACGAACCAAACAGACCCTAATAGTATTTTTTGCCAACTTATTTTGCGGAACTCGAATGATCTTTGTGCAAGTTACAAGAGACATAAGATAAGATAATGGATGGGTGATAGAAGATAAGTAGATCTTGCATTTATAAATGTGGTAGAATTTAGGGGTAGGCATACGGTTTCAAGATCCGCGGTTTCGATCCGGACCGAACCGTAAATGTTCAAACAAGCTAGTTCGTAAAATTTGGAATTTAAACGGGACGGGACGGGACGGGGCGGGACGGACCGTGTGACACTAACGGGACGGGACGGATCCTATTTTCAAAATAAACGGACCCCGGACCGACCCGTTTGTAGGGATATGTATTTTTTTAATCAATTTTTTGAATTTTTTGCTATTATAGTTTATAGATAATAAAATATTTTATTGTTTAGTAAACAAATTCCAGAAATTTGGGAAGATATAAGACTTGTTTTATTCTTATAGATAATAGAACATATGTAAATGTTCACTATTCTAGAATTTTTTAAAGTTTTTTTGGGACCCGTTTGGACCCGCGGGTCGGCCCCGTTCGGATCCGTTTCGAACGGGTCAAGCCCGTTCCGATTCCAATATTTTTTGGATCCATCCCGCCAATTAACGGGTCCGATCCGGGTACATCAAATTTGGGTCCGGCCCGATCCGTGCCCACCCCTAGTGGAATCAGGAGTTAGTGGATCCAAAAGGTGCACAACGAGTGTCGAACATTTAAAAAAAATTAGTATTACCATTGCGATAAAAAAAATAGTATACATAGATTTATCAATGATAAAAATAAATTAAAATTGTTGCAACAATGCAATGATATGAATATGAGTAAAGATACCCTATATTTTCCTAACCTAAGCTAGTCCAATCCTAAATTACATCGAAACCGAATGAAAGTTAGGAGAAACCGATCTAAACCGAACCGCAAAAATAGATTCGGTTATTCGTTTTATTCGGTTTAACACAAGAAAATTTCAGAGAAAAAAATCATCCATCTCTGTCCACACATTTTGAGAACGGCTCATCGAAATCCAATTCCGGATATACTGTTGGGTTCGTATCGTCATTCTGAACTTGTGGACATATAGTTTGCTAGGTTTAGAGGACTTTTATCCTTGCACATTTTTCGGTACAAGTGGGTCCAACGGTGGACCGTATTTTAATCCAAAATTACCGTTTTGCTTCTGTGTCCAGAATTTGACTTATGAGTAGTCTATCCTAGCTATTTTCCTTATTCTGAAAGTGTTGGTGATGTTTCTTTCAGCATCAGGGGACGTCTGCGGAAGTCCCACTATTGTTGCTTTTATTTGGCTTGAGGCTTTCGCCTGCAGGACATCATCAGATTATTGCCTCACCCTCAGGCAAGTATACCTTACCACATGCATGTCATTTCTTTTATTACAATTTCATGTCTTCCTATTTCTCTACTGCTTACATTGCGCGTCCGAGTATGACTCTGGGTGCAACCAACGAGATACGTTGGTCGTTACAGTCATCCTAGTCCATTAGAGACTACCCATGTACTGCAAAGCGGATACACTAGTATCTTGCTAGACCCTGACACATGCTTGGACACGAAAATGTGATACAGAGATACATGACACGTACTACCGCATTCGATTGATCATCAGTGCGGCCAGGACATACGACGGTATAGTTCATGCTAGATGCTTTTATTATGACATGTTAGGCCCTACACTGGAAATTGTACGTGTTGAGGATTCGACATGTTCTAGATGCATTGATGATCAATCGGATGTTGGTGTAAAATAAATATCAGAATGCACTACAATATCAGAAAAATTAGAATTTTGGGACCACTCCTACAGACAATTCCCTATAATATACTACAAACAACAATATACCGACAATGCGAAACATCATATATGAATATAAAAAAAAATCATTATTTGGAACCACTCGTCTCAAAAGAGTAAGAAATTTAACAAATTTAATTCATTATTTGGGACCACTCCGCTCAAAAGACTAAGAAATGTAACAAATTTAAGAAGTTTAAGAAAACTAGAATTTTGGGATGTACCTGTTCAAAAAATTTACTAATTAACCCCTTGTTGCACAGAGTCCCCACTCGAATCAAGGAATAACAATATAGAATATGGGAATTAGATGATCGGGGAAGGATTTTATGTTTTGAGAAGAACATATTTAGGTTTTGGGAACGGAGAAGAGGATTTAGGTTTGGGAAAGAAATGATTTAGGTTTTGGGAAAGAAATAGAATTATTTTGGGAAAGATTTAGGGTTTGGGTTTAGGAACGAGATTTGGGAACGAGAAAGAAAGGGATTTGGGAACGGAATTTGGTTTAGGTTTTGAAAAAAGAAATGAATTGACCACTGTAATGACTGGTTATATTTAGGGGTAAAATGGTCAGCACACCCCGATTTAACGCCAGTTAACAGAAAAAGTCTCATTAGGGTGTCAATTAAGCATAATTGAAACGTAATAGATTTTTTTAATCAAGGGGTCTTTAATTGCAAATTCTCCAATCTAAGAAGGGTTTATATATACTTTACCCTATAAAAGTTTAGTAAATGTTAGCCCTTTTAATTGACATAAAAAAGAACTCATAGATGATGATTTAATAAAAACACGATGTCAATGTAATCTCATAATCACCATCATTAAGGCCACATTTAGTTCATGGGAAGAAAAGGAAATCAAATTTTTTGTTCTTTTACTTATGAAAAATATAATTTCCATCAATTTTTTTTGAGGCGTTTGAAAAAATCAAAAAAAAAATATATATATATATATATAAGGTAAAAGTCCTTGTGGTCTGCTTGGATTGAAAGTAGTTTGAAAACTATTGTATCTTTATTAATCGTCCTCACTAAAAATCTCTCATCCAAACAAGAATTATTAAACACACTCCACCACTTATTAAACACACTCCACCACTTAATTATATCCCATCACTTCACTTAACTATATCCCATCGCTCAAATTCCCTTCACTTAACCCCCCTTATGTCTACTCTTTTTTCCCACAATCCATGGATGGATAGGAAAAACTATTTTCTCCCATTCTTTGGCACCAAACGAGGTCCAAGATTATAAGGTCATTATTTTATCTCAAATGACTGGGATTGAGATTTTGAAATCCAGTTCAACGTCTCCTGAAAATAAAACATATCCAAAACATATCACCCAACAATAGTGACACTTCTTATACACCACTCAACCATGCCTACATTACACCACATTCAAATAACAATTACACATTTGCTACATCTAGGGGTGGCGATGGGTAGGGTAGGGTAAGGGCAGGAAGAGGGCAGGGCAGGGTAGGGTATTGACATTTTTTTTTTGATACCCTAGGGGGAGTCATGAGGGTAAGGTAGTGTCAGCCCCTGTTTTTCAAATTTTTGTTAATTAGTGATAATTGGCCATTAATGATTATTTTTAGTATTAAAATATTTTATAATAATTATTAGGAATTTTTCCTGTATTTTTAAATGATTTTTAAATGGTTTTAAATACATAAAATACCTTTTTGCAATAAAATGAATTGTTTTATATAGGTTTTGCAATTTTTAGATTTATTTAAACGCTGTTTGTAATTTTCTATTTGTTGTTTGCAAATTTAATTTGCATAAACTAACTGCGGGAGGGCTTTTGCAAATTAATATTTGCATAACCCAATGGAAAGGACCTATAGAAAATTTCCTAAGTTCTAGGGACCTAACCCTAAAAACCCCTCATCTCCCCCACCGCCTTCCCCTAACCCTAACCCTAATCCGGCCGTAACCCTAACCCTAATCCGGCCGTAATCCACCGCCTTCACCCCCTATATAAACCCCCCTCGTCTTCCTCATCTCACCACCACTGTCTCCACCCCACCACGACCAAGCTCCGCCGCGTTTTCCCTCTCCCAAACTCGACAGACACCCAACTCCGGCGACCCTCCGTTCGACCACCACCGTTCGCCGTCGTCGACCCCAACCTCCACCAATCGACTCGCCGTGCCGAGGCGAGTGCGGCGCCACCACAGCGCCACGACGCCGACGCCCCCAGCCGCCGATCGCCCACTCTTCCACGCTCGAGTTCGCCGGACACGTACGTTGCAGTCTCCATTTCGTATCGTACGTGTCTCGTTTTCGAGTATGTTGTTCGCCAGGACACGACGATCCCAGCCCCGTACTCGAACACGCGTAGATCGTGTCGTACGTGTCGTGCAGTGCATGGACACGTCGACACGGTGTCAGATCTCATTTCTCGTGTCCTGGACAGTATGGACACGAGCGAACTGTTATTTAGAGAACGGGTTTGGTTTTGTGCTAACGGGTTTAAAACCCATTAACTTAAAATCTGACATATAATTAATCAAACCCCCGTTCTAACAGCCACCCGAACCCGACCTACTGGCCAGCCCGCACAGTTTAGAACCCCCCCCCCCTCCCGCTGGCCCGAGTTCGAGCCCCCCTGCTGTTTGTTTTTGTTTTTGTTTTTCTTTTCCTTTTTCCTTTTTCTATTTTCTATATATATATTTATATATATATGTGTATATATATATATATATATATATATATATATATATATATATTACTATATATATATATATTTTATATACTGTATTTTGACAGTATATTATATGTATATATAATTTTATAATTAGTAAACTTTTATATATATATTTATATGTATTTATATACATATATGTATATATGTATATATTTTCTTGTATATATTTTTATAGTTAGTAAATTATGTATATATATGTTTTCATATGTATATATACATTATTATACACTTTATAATTAAATGTTTCATTATATATATATACTTTATAAATTGATTATTTTCCTTACATATATATATATATGTAACTTTTAAAAATATGGATATATATATATATATATCCTTGATATAAATATCTATATATTTATGTATAAATATAAATATTGTAGATGTACTTTTATATATGTGTTTTACTTTACTTAGTGTAAATTATCTTTATAAAATAAGTTGTCATACTTTTGCAACTACTATGCATAACTTTGCCCTATTAAAATATTAATAATTATTTTGTATTTTTACCAAATTGTATTTTATTGTATTTAAATTACTGCAACCATTTGGTGTCCAAGCCTAGCATGGGTATTTGGGCTCAAATGTGTTTTCACACATTCAAGACCTGTACAAGTCATATTGGACTTGATTCATGGCCTTGGGTCCTGTATTTGAACTTTGGTTCAAATTATATACATGGACAAAATACGCAGATAATTAATTATTGTGTGCATTACTGTTTTTGATTTTCTAAAAATACTTAAAGTATTGCTAAAATTATGGAAAAATAGTTTTTAGATACTATGTTAAGTTAGCTAATTTAGTATAATTTTTGTAGTATTTAATTTACTGTTTTGCCCCTAGTTTGGCATATGAAACCAGAACTCATTTTCTATATATTTATGAAAACTGATTTTTATAAAATACTTCTGTTGGGTAATAAATCCCAGAAAAATTATAATAAATTTCTATAATTAACAAGGTTTCTGTCAGTATATTATTCTGCATTTATTGGAGATTTCTAGTATTTTCTAAAATTGTTAAAACACAGTGCACAGAATGTTTATTTTACCAATAATTATGACTAAGTCATGACTTGTGATTTTTGTGTATTTGGATTGCTAACCAGCCTTAATATGGGAGACCCATGTGTTAGTTTAGATGCCAAATCACTTCAATTTGAACCCCTAGGCTAAGTTCACCTAGCCAATGTCCAATTTGGCCTTCTCACATCACTAGTGTATTTATATTGTCTTGTAACTTAGAGTCTGAGTATATATATGTTTTCAGTGCCAGGACACTCTACATCTTAGCTTTATTGTCATTGCATTGCTTTGCTCCAGGCAAGTACATCTACAAACTCATTTACTGTCTTTTAATGTTAAGTACATGTGACAACCTTGTTAAATTACCATTAATCCAGTTGTAAGTCTTTTGTTAATTGTACATGTTAAAAACACTGTTATTGATAAAAGAATGTTAATCAACCCATGTGAATGCTGATCCTTGGGGTAGCAAGTCAAATCATAACATGTTTCATACTATTGCCAGTTCCCACCATGCTTTACACTATTTCCCGTATCTTTTACATGATGATTACTGGGTTATGAGAGAGTTGATAGTATAGTTACTGGACTCGTGGAATGTACTCACTTACATTGCAGTATGCTAATTATGTAGTTTCTGGACTTGTGGAATGTACTCCCGTACATTGCAGTAAACTAGCAGTGCGGTTTCTGGACTTGTGGAATGTACTTACGTACATTGCAGTAAACTAAGAATGTAGTTTCTGGACTTGTGGAATGTACATACGTACATTGCAGTAAACTAGCATAGCACCTATTGACCGATCTCATACCTGCTCCAGTTTTAATACATAATGTACATATGCCACAATTGACAAGAGTGTCTTAAAATGATAAACAAGATATACCATGATTTTCCCGCTTTATATGATTTACCCTGATTCCAGTATGTCTATTTTTCAGTCTTATCATACCATGTTCCTGTTGTACATCTCTTGCATTATACATTCAGTACTTTAGTAGTATAGGATGTACTTGCTCCCGTTCTGACAGGATAACGTTGTAGGTATTTTGACCGAGGAAGAAATGCTTTGTGACCCGTACTATGGAGCTCCAGTTGAGGATATTCCAGCAGGGAATCCTGCTTAGCTGCTTAGTTTGACTTAGTGTTGGGTTATTATTACAGACGCTGTTTTGTACCTTTAAACTGGACCTTGTCTCCAGTACTACTTTTGGTTGTGTACTATTTATAACAAACTTAGTGGTTTTTCATCTATCTATATAGAAGCTGTGTTGTGATCATTCTTAAACTATCTTAATTATTAGCACATTTATCATTATTACCTGACTGTCTAGAACAGCTTACTACGCTCTAATCAAGCGTAGGCTGGACATGGCTCGGCCCGGCCCAACAATTTGAGAATCGGGTCGTGACATGTTTTTTTGGCGGCCCATGCAAGGTCCTGACTAAAGTTGTTTGGTTACGTTACTGTACCAAGCACGCCTGCAGAAATTAAGGATAACTAGATAACACTAGAAACAACATCTAGAACACCTAGAGGATTTCTAGGATTGCAACATAGGAAAACTCATCACAGCATAGGACCAGTAGTGTAACTAAATTGTTTGCTTATGATTGCTTGCTTTAATTCTTATAGAATTCCTTTCTTTAAATAGATGGACCCTACACACTCTCCCGATTCCGCCACCTCAGGTGACGGTACACCTTCATCACCTCCCCCTACTACCCGGAGAGGCCCGTTAGACTTCGCACCTCCACCACCTCCTACCCCGCAGACCCAGATGCCTCCACCCCCACCTCCTATCATACCTCCCCAGACTATTGTTTCCCTTGACGGAACCCAATTACTGGCTTTGATCCAGGGGCTCCTGAATACTCAGCATACCCCCATCTCGCAACCTATAGAACATCAATTGAGGCTAGGTAGTATCAAGAGTTTTATGAACCTAAAACCGAAGGAGTTTCTTGGGACGGAAGGCATAGTTGTAGCTGATGACTGGTTAGATTCCGTAGAGAGGAAGCTCATAGGGGCTAGATTACCTGACGACCTTTGGGTCGAGGCAGCAGGATTTTTGTTAGCAGACCTGGCAGGGGTCTGGTTCAGAAATGAGACGATGTTCATTGGCGGCAGAGGAAACTGGAAGCAATTCAAGATCCAGTTCAAGAGGAAGTTCTTCTCCACCACCGCTAGAGTTGCCATGGGATTGCAATTCCAGAACCTGCAACAGGGGAGCCGTACAGTCGATGAGTACGCAGGTGAGTTTAGCAGACTCAGTCGTTTTGCCCCGAGCTTAGTAGCCGACCCGGAGGAGATGGCTCGCAGATTCTGCCATGGTCTTGTCCCGAACATTAGCATCTTACTAGTGGCCAACGGGATCACAGACTACTACCAGCTACTGGAGAGAGCCCGAGGTATCGAGGAGCGTCTTTTGTCTTGCAAGAGGCCAGCTACCACACATCATGACGGGCCGTCCAAGCGCCAGACTTTCCAGCAGAGGACGACTACCCAGCACCAGCAGGCCTATTCTCCACCAGCTCATCCTCAGCATCAGTTATCATTTGCCCGAGTTCCGGGGCAACAGCAGCAGAAGTGGGTCTCTTGTGCCTTCTGCAAAAAGCCAGGGCACGATGTCTCCATCTGTAGGAAGAAATTGAGCCAGTGTCTTGCTTGCGGGTCTTCCACCCATATGATTCGGGAGTGCCCGAAGGCGAAGCCATTTACCAGAGGACCTTCAGGGAGAGCATACCCTTTGGCCATCCAGGCAGCAGTACCAGTGCAGGGCCCAGAGCCAGAGCCAGAATACTTGACAGACGGTGCCACAGGTTGGATTTATTTGCATATGACTGTTTGATTCTAGTGCCTCATTAAGTAACCTGTCATTAGACTTTTACCAAACCATCATTTAGTAGCTGCACTCATAAGACAAGCCATTGACCAGTAGACCTGTTTCATAGACATTCCATCATTAGGAGATAGCCTTAGTCATCGCTGTAATTATTTTAAAACGTTAGTTGCCTCGCGTGTCTTCAGTTCTTGTAAATTTCGAGGACGAAATTTTTCAAGGAGGGAAGACTTGTCAGCCCCTGTTTTTCAAATTTTTGTTAATTAGTGATAATTGGCCATTAATGATTATTTTTAGTATTAAAATATTTTATAATAATTATTAGGAATTTTTCCTGTATTTTTAAATGATTTTTAAATGGTTTTAAATACATAAAATACCTTTTTGCAATAAAATGAATTGTTTTATATAGGTTTTGCAATTTTTAGATTTATTTAAACGCTGTTTGTAATTTCCTATTTGTTGTTTGCAAATTTAATTTGCATAAACTAACTGCGGGAGGGCTTTTGCAAATTAATATTTGCATAACCCAATGGAAAGAACCTATAGGAAATTTCCTAAGTTCTAGGGACCTAACCCTAAAAACCCCTCATCTCCCCCACCGCCTTCCCCTAACCCTAACCCTAATCCGGCCGTAACCCTAACCCTAATCCGGCCGTAATCCACCGCCTTCACCCCCTATATAAACCTCCCTCGTCTTCCTCATCTCACCACCACTGTCTCAACCCCACCACGACCAAGCTCCGCCGCGTTTTCCCTCTCCCAAACTCGACAGACACCCAACTCCGACGACCCTCCGTTCGACCACCACCGTTTGCCGTCGTCGACCCCAACCTCCACCAGTCGACTCGCCGTGCCGAGGCGAGTGCGGCGCCACCGCAGCGCCACGACGCCGACGCCCCCAGCCGCCGATCGCCCACTCTTCCACGCTCGAGTTCGCCGGACACGTACGTTGCAGTCTCCATTTCGTATCGTACGTGTCTCGTTTTCGAGTATGTTGTTCGCCAGGACACGACGACCCCAGCCCCGTACTCGGACACGCGTAGATCGTGTCGTGCGTGTCGTGTAGTGCATGGACACGTCGACACGGTGTCAGATCTCATTTCTCGTGTCCTGGACAGTATGGACACGAGCGAACTGTTATTTAGAGAACGGGTTTGGTTTTGTGCTAACGGGTTTAAAATCCATTAACTTAAAATCTGACATATAATTAATCAAACCCCCGTTCTAATAGCCACCCGAACCCGACCTACTGGCCAGCCCGCACAGTTTAGAAACCCCCCCCCCTCGCTGGCCCGAGTTCGAGCCCCCCTGCTGTTTGTTTTTGTTTTTCTTTTTCTTTTCCTTTTTCCTTTTTCTATTTTCTATATATATATTTATATATATATGTGCATATATATATATATATATTAGTATATATATATATATTTTTTATATACTGTATTTTGACAGTATATTATATGTATATATAATTTTATAATTAGTAAACTTTTATATATATATTTATATGTATTTATATACATATATGTATATATGTATATATTTTCTTGTATATATTTTTATAGTTAGTAAATTATGTATATATATGTTTCATATGTATATATACATTATTATACACTTTATAATTAAATGTTTCATTATATATATATACTTTATAAATTGATTATTTTCCTTACATATATATATATATGTAACTTTTAAAAATATGGATATATATATATATATATCCTTGATATAAATATCTATATATTTATGTATAAATATAAATATTGTAGATGTACTTTTATATATGTGTTTTACTTTACTTAGTGTAAATTATCTTTATAAAATAAGTTGTCATACTTTTGCAACTACTATGCATAACTTTGCCCTATTAAAATATTAATAATTATTTTGTATTTTTACCAAATTGTATTTTATTGTATTTAAATTACTGCAACCATTTGGTGTCCAAGCCTAGCATGGGTATTTGGGCTCAAATATGTTTTCACACATTCAAGACCTGTACAAGTCATATTGGACTTGATTCATGGCCTTGGGTCCTGTATTTGAACTTTGGTTCAAATTATATACATGGACAAAATACGCAGATAATTAATTATTGTGTGCATTACTGTTTTTGATTTTCTAAAAATACTTAAAGTATTGCTAAAATTATGGAAAAATAGTTTTTAGATACTATGTTAAGTTAGCTAATTTAGTATAATTTTTGTAGTATTTAATTTACTGTTTTGCCCCTAGTTTGGCATATGAAACCAGAACTCATTTTCTATATATTTATGAAAACTGATTTTTATAAAATACTTCTGTTGGGTAATAAATCCCAGAAAAATTATAATAAATTTCTATAATTAACAAGGTTTCTGTCAGTATATTATTCTGCATTTATTGGAGATTTCTAGTATTTTCTAAAATTGTTAAAACACAGTGCACAGAATGTTTATTTTACCAATAATTATGACTAAGTCATGACTTGTGATTTTTGTGTATTTGGATTGCTAACCAGCCTTAATATGGGAGACCCATGTGTTAGTTTAGATGCCAAATCACTTCAATTTGAACCCCTAGGCTAAGTTCACCTAGCCAATGTCCAATTTGGCCTTCTCACATCACTAGTGTATTTATATTGTCTTGTAACTTAGAGTCTGAGTATATATATGTTTTCAGTGCCAGGACACTCTACATCTTAGCTTTATTGTCATTGCATTGCTTTGCTCCAGGCAAGTACATCTACAAACTCATTTACTGTCTTTTAATGTTAAGTACATGTGACAACCTTGTTAAATTATCATTAATCCAGTTGTAAGTCTTTTGTTAATTGTACATGTTAAAAACACTGTTATTTGATAAAAGAATGTTAATCAACCCATGTGAATGCTGATCCTTGGGGTAGCAAGTCAAATCATAACATGTTTCATACTATTGCCAGTTCCCACCATGCTTTACACTATTTCCCGTATCTTTTACATGATGATTACTGGGTTATGAGAGAGTTGATAGTATAGTTACTGGACTCGTGGAATGTACTCACTTACATTGCAGTATGCTAATTATGTAGTTTCTGGACTTGTGGAATGTACTCCCGTACATTGCAGTAAACTAGCAGTACGGTTTCTGGACTTGTGGAATGTACTTACGTACATTGCAGTAAACTAAGAATGTAGTTTCTGGACTTGTGGAATGTACATACGTACATTGCAGTAAACTAGCATAGCACCTATTGACCGATCTCATACCTGCTCCAGTTTTAATACATAATGTACATATGCCACAATTGACAAGAGTGTCTTAAAATGATAAACAAGATATACCATGATTTTCCCGCTTTATATGATTTACCCTGATTCCAGTATGTCTATTTTTCAGTCTTATCATACCATGTTCCTGTTGTACATCTCTTGCATTATACATTCAGTACTTTAGTAGTATAGGATGTACTTGCTCCCGTTCTGACAGGATAACGTTGTAGGTATTTTGACCGAGGAAGAAATGCTTTGTGACCCGTACTATGGAGCTACAGTTGAGGATATTCCAGCAGGGAATCCTGCTTAGCTGCTTAGTTTGACTTAGTGTTGGGTTATTATTACAGACGCTGTTTTGTACCTTTAAACTGGACCTTGTCTCCAGTACTACTTTTGGTTGTGTACTATTTATAACAAACTTAGTGGTTTTTCATCTATCTATATAGAAGCTGTGTTGTGATCATTCTTAAACTATCTTAATTATTAGCACATTTATCATTATTACCTGACTGTCTAGAACAGCTTACTATGCTCTAATCAAGCGTAGGCTGGACATGGCTCGGCCCGGCCCAACAATTTGGGAATCGGGTCGTGACAGGTAGGGTAGCCCTCTTCCAAAAAACCAATACCCATTACCCGTCCTTGCCCTTTACCCTCACAGGGTAGCTGAGGGTAAGGGTAGAGAGGGTAAGGGTATTACCCTTGCCATTTCAGTTTTTTTAAACTTTGAAAATTATTTTTTTTGCTAGTAAACACCTTGATATTTAAGATTTTTACAACATTCAAAAATCATAACAACTTAACAAGAAATAACAGGGAGAATTTTTTTTTTTTTTTTACTAAAGGCGCTGAACCAAGTTATATAGTGGAACCTGGGCTGCCTACATACCCAAGGAGGGGGCTAGACCTGACTCCTTAGGATCAAGCACTATGTAGTTCTCCTAATCCTAAGTACTAACTAATTACAAAAAACTACAATTATGTAGTAGTAATTCAGGGTAGGGTAGGGTTCAGGGTAGGGTTACAGGGCAGAGGGAGTGTGGGACTATACAAGTATGTAGTAGTAACTACAGTGGGAGTGTGAGACTATACAAAATTACAAAGCACAGATTTACAGGGTAGTGGGTAGGGTAGTGATTCAGGGTAGGATAGGGTTCAGGGTAGGGTTACAGGGCAGAGGGTAGGACGGGTACCCGGGTAATTGCACTAGGGTAACAGAATAAAACCCTTATCCTACCCTAATTCCAAGAGGGTAAGAGTAGGACTTGCCCTCCTAGGGTAAAAGGTACCCGTGGACACCTGAGGGTACAGGGTACCCGGCTATGGTAGAGGGTACCAGGACAAAATCGCCAGCCCTAGCTACATCAGGCTTCAAACTAAATTAGGCTTCAGTGTGTGTAACAATGGATCAGATCATATATATATATATATATATATATATATATATATATATATATATATACCCATGAAAAACTCTGGGAAACAATTTGCAAACAATTGCCAAGTGCAGGAAAGCAAGAACATAAAAAACAACAAATTTCTGAGTCACAAAATAATAAGAGTACAACAAAGAACTTTCTTGATCCAATGATTTCATCTCGTGTCACATTATCACTTTTAATTTATAGAACGGAGAGTTAAAGGATACATATATATACACATCTGATAGTTAGCTCAAATAGTTCTACAACAAATTATAAAACCCTAGAATGACCCCCCCAAGAAAATCTCAAGCTGCCATCCTGGCCTCCTCGGAGTCCGGCACAACGATATCGAGCCGCATCATGGGCCGATACGCGTTTGGTATCTCTGCACCGGCCTGCACACAGGCCTCCACCACCGCCGGAGCCTTGCCATAGAACCTTTTGAGAGCCCCGCTTAATGGCGGCCCCTCCGGATCCCGGACATGCCAAACATAGTTCGGAGGGACCACCTCGTTCAACACGGCGTCCTGCCAGCCGTGCTTCCCGTCCCGCCACTGGTGCTTGAAGGCCCCACAAAGCTTTGCATTGTGACCCCACGGTCCCACATGAACCTCCGAGCAATACCCGCACGCCTTCACCGTGTACTTGCGCATCAGCTGCTTCACGCCCCGTCTTACTGTGCTATAAGCCTCCAATGTCCTCTCGGCGAGCTTCCTCACGTCGGTAGGCGGTGTACGGAACAGCCGGCGGGCAGAAGCAGGGTCGAGTTCTGCAAGTACCTCCTCTGCAGCAGCTCGGTCCGAAACCTTTGGTTCCTCAACAAACCCGCCACGATATATGACCTTCTTGCCAAGCATTCGGATGGGGGCAGTTCGGCGGCGGGAAGGGTAATGGGGCAGCTCGACTCCAGCTTGGATGCAAAGCTCGACGACAGCAGGGATGCGGTCGTAGTCGAAGCGAGTCTCGTGCTTGATACGCCGGCCGAAGGGGTCGAAGAGGTGGTAGGATTCAATCGGAAGGAGTATATCGTCAATGGAGCCTCGAACCCACAAGTGGTGGCTGCGACGGTTAACGTTCCCAGCACCACGGCAGTCCTGGATGCGGTGTCCTGTGGGACCAACATGGATTTCCGAGCAATTCCTGGAATGGAGAAAGGAAGGAAAAAAAAAAATTAATCTAGGAACACTGTTGAAACTATACATTTATGTTGGTTAGAAAAGGGAGAGAAGATGTTAGGAGCCACATAAAGGTTAGTTTCATGAAAACATATCATAGATTACACAGAACTGCAACTTTGAACCTTAAGGTGTCTAACAAGTTTGCCCCTCGCCCGTCGATTGCTAATTGAAGAGGGAGGAGCATCTTAAGCTCCAAATCCTCCGATTCAAAATAGAACAAGAAGACGAAGCAAAGCAAATTATGATTTTTACTTGCTCTATGATTCCCCAGGTAAACTACAGCACAAAAATAGAAAAAACCAAAACAAAAAATAGTAATCACACCGTCACATATAGCATAAAATCCATTAAGAAAAAGAAGAAGAAAAATGATGCAGGATTTCAAACATATACAAACTGATGAGAGAATTATGTGATACTTACATAATCATGTATAGAATTCTGAAATCTTCCATAGTATCTGATTACTTCTCTTCTCAAAGTATAAATAGATGCCAAGTATTCCCACGGAAGACCATACTTGTACAAAATTATTGAACCCAATTGCGTAAACTGGATAACTAGATTTGGTTCTTATCTTGAGGGTCTTCATGAACTTACTATGAAGTTATTGACCATGTTAATTCGTCTTCAACATCCCCTCCTATGATGTATTTTGGTTCAAGAGAGAGAACACTCTTCCCGACTTTATCTCAGTTATCTTCGTAATAGTGTTTCTACCGCTGTGTAACTCCTCTACTACTGGACCGCTCTACTGATGTGGTCTGGACCGCATGTCAGCTCCTAAGTCAGCACTTCTACTTGATGGCCACTCCGCATTAGATTTGGCCCACTTACTGCCGTTCTCTTACTCTCATTGGCCACGTGTCATCTCAAGAGCTCAGCACTTCTTATCGTTTGTGGCCCACGTGTCATGTCTTCGCCCAAATGGCCTATTTCTCTTAGGCTCACGAGCACTTGGTTCACATGGAGCAGAACTCACCCACTTGTGAGTCTCCTCTCTCTCTCATGCCCACGTATCAGTGTACCTGGCCCATTTGGCAAGGAGATATCTATGCTTGACTCTTTGTATACGTTCATATTATTTTTATGGTGTTTATATTCATTTGTGGTGAATTGCTCTTTGCCCACTTGTAATCTGCTATAATATTCTCAGGCTGTGATCTCTAACTTCCATGATGGCTCCCTCCACTTATTGCACTTACTGTGGCTTCTCTAATCATATTGAGGCCATTCGCTGGCAGAAGCATCACTACCCACAGCCTGACTAACTTCTGTATATGCTTCTGAATCTTCTGATAGCACTTCCACTGCTTCATTTCCAAATTGACCTCCCTCACTCTCCTCGGCAGACATTCAACTCTTGTAGAATATCCTCACCACTTACTCTATCAACTTATCTACCACCACCACCACCACCACTCTACTCTACTGATAGTTACCTGGCACCCTAAGCCCATTAAACCACATTCCAGTAGGAGCTTTCCAATTCGTGCATATTTGTGATCTGGATCATTATGGTACTTGATCCAGATCCCTAAATATGGTGATCCAAATGTAAATATTGAAATTTCACTATGAAATAGCTTTTCCAGAAGATCCTTTCAATGGCAGAGAAAGTTAGGAATTTTTTTGAGAACTATTGTCCATAGTTGTTCCATACCTACACATTTCTATGAAGTTTGACTTCTTAGTTCACGTCGTAATTGTTTCTCTAGTGTCTCATGAGCCATGACTCATGAACCACCACTCTATTTTGCATGTTGTTCATGCAAAGAAGCAAATAAGGTTATGGTGTTTATAATGTTTTTGTTTTCTTTATGAAGGTTATGAGCCTTTTGACATTTTATTATAGTTTACTATTTACTTGCATGTTCTCGGTCTAGCACAATCTTACTAATTTTTGGAATGTTTCTTGCTAGGTGATGAAGTATGACAAAAAAATTAAGGAGTAAACAAGATATTGATGAAGTTATGAACTGTGAATAGTGAAGATTCAGTGCAATCAATATTGTGTGAACAGATGTACGAACATATCAACACAAGACAACTCCAGTTTTGGCATGTTTATGATGGTTTGGCGTCTGCCACAGAGACCAAATAACACAGGAAGATTTTATAATGGAGCCGCTAGGACTATAGACGAACATGGTTTGAAGTTAAGGAAATGGATTTTGTTAGCGTTTCGGAGGACATGTCCCTTAACAGTGCCAAACAGAAGAAGAGGATTCAAAAAGACAAAATCAAAATTTTGGGATAAATGCTTTGTTGTTGTAGCCTCCCAGAGTGTGATCATGATCCTCACATAGCTCCACTTTTCTACTAATTGTAGATAATGGAGAGGTCAACGACCAACTCAACGTGGCAGAAATAATCAACATGAAAGTCAAAGACTCGATACTTATTTTCAGATATGAAAGTTTAGGGCTACTATCTGAGTTTAATTTTTAAATATAAGGAGCTTAGTTGCAAAGCAGATTAGTTAGAATACTGGATGATAAAAAAATTATGTAATATTAGGAAGTTGGTAAACGGGTAATTTAAATTAGGAGCCTTATTTGTATTTTAAGGGTTACATATGAGCAGATAGCTTCGGTTAGAGAGTTAGCGTAACACGTTCGCTAACTCACATTATTATTCATGTGAACAAAAATATGAAATGGAGTTTATTATTCACAGAGACAGTAACTCGTATTATTAAATTTTCTTCTTATGGTATATTTTTGGATAACCAGGGTGCTGTATGAGATCTAAGAATCATGTCTATAGGGAATCTCCTTGGATATGGACAATTCCCTTATAACTTATGATTTATATCAATAATCAATATATTTTCTTCATTTGAAAAATTCTGTCTATAAGTCTAATCTTGCAATTTACTGGAAGAAAAGGTTGTATATAGAAGCTAATAGTTATGTTGTAGGAATCTTGGGATATTCTTTTTATTGTTGCAAGTAAAAGTTTTCTAGTATCCAAAAGAAAAAAAATTTCATGTTTTCTCTCCTCAATGATCTTGTCCTCTTTCATCATTGGACTTGTAATTTAGATACTCAAGAGCATCATTTTACTCAAAATCATGATTGTCATGTTCATTCAAGTCCTTTCCATGATATGAAGTATTCGCCTGAATTGAGAAAACTGACAAAGCAGATGGTCAAATTGTTGTGAACAATTGCCTACCAAGAATACACCTTCCACGAGTTGTGCCAAATCCTTCCCTGAGGAACCTATGGACAAAAGGAGTTGGCTGGGTAGCTTAGCTTAGAGAGTTAGTGTAACACGTTCACCAACTCACATTAACATTCATGTGAACAGTAATATGAATTGGAGTTTATTGTTCACAGAGGGAGTAACTCGTATTTATTAAAATTTCTTCTTCTGGTCTATTTTTGGATAGCCAGGGTACCTTAAATGAGATCTAAGAATCATGCTATAAGGAATCTCCTTGGATATGGATACTTTCCTTATGGTTATAACTTATAATTTATATCAATAACTAAATATCTTTTCTTCAAAATTTCAAAATTTCTGTCTTTAGGTCTTTTCTTGCAAATTACTTGAAGAAAAGGTTGTATATAGAAGCTAATAGTTATGTTTGTAGGAGTCTTGGGATATTCTTTTTATTGTTGCAAGTAAAAGTTTCCTTAATATCCAAAATAAGTAAAAATCATCTTTTATCCTCTCGATGAACTTGTCCACTTCCATCATTGGAATTGTAATTTAGATACTCAAGAGAACATCGCTTTACTCAAAATCATCATGGTCATGTTCATTCAAGCCCTTTCCATGAAAATGACGCACCTACGAAGGATTGGCCTGAATTGAGAAAACTGTAAAAAGCAGGTGGTCAAATTGTTATGAACAATTGCCTACCTAGCATCAACCTTCTACGAGTTGGTGCAAAATCCTTCCCCGAGGAAACTATGGGAGTTAAGTTTCCCTTAAAGTTTAAACAGTCTAAGGTAATGAATGAGACACACTTTCAAGGCATGTTGGAAACATATTAGACAACATTGTGTGCATTAAGTTCTCAAATTAGACTCCGTTATGAAAGTTCAAAAGGAAACAAAACTGGGCCAACTGGATGAAAATAAGTCGAGGGATAATATTAGTTAAGCGTGCAGCAGTTCCTAAAGAATATATTAAACATAAGATTCTTTTCTGTTCTGGTAAGCACACCAGTCTTCGAACTATAGACCGTTGGTTTAGCATTCTTACAAATTTATCAACTAGATCATAGTTAAACTAGACGGAAGCTATAAGAAAGTAATTTTAAAATTTTATCGCACAATTCAGTCCGTTTACAGGATTCGTGCACAAGTATTGATTCATAACCTGGTCACACGTACATAAATAAGACATGATACGAACACCGAGACACAGGTAGGACACTGATTTTAGCATGTGGCAGTGTATTTTAGAGTGCTTGTATCGTGTCTAATATGTATCCATGATGGAGACGATACAATACGATATGACCCAGATTTTGAAGTATTGTGCTTCCTAGTTTATAAACCAACCCCTCTTTGTTTTTACTTGAGGTTACTTTGTGAATGAAGTAATATAAATGAGACACATCCATCAACTTACCTACATCCATGGACCGTAACAACAGTCAGGAGCTGAGAAAGGCCTCTGATCAGAACTTTCCATGATTCCAGTACCTCGTAAGCTACAGGAATAAGTTCTGGGACCAATAACCCATTCTTGGGTGGCTCAAGAGGCTTCTCTATTCCCATTTCTGCTAGCTTTTTATCTGCCTTGGCTTCCCTTTGCATTTTCTTGAGGGGAACAGGATAAGGCTTTTTTTTCTTCTTTGGCAGTATGGGAGGGAGATCAACATTTTGACGGAGAGGTTTCTCATAGTTCTTGAATACTGATGCATCACTCACCTCCTGAGAGATGCAAGAGTAAGTCTTGAATGTTGTCCGTCCAAAATGCCAAAGAGGTAGATATCCAAACTGCATCTAACAGATTGAAAAGAAGAAGAGAGGATAACATATTAGTCCAAAATACAAAGCAATTATGATAGATCATTCTCATGCACAATTAGAGGCAGAAATTACGAATTTCAAAGTGACATTAATTGATATATGGCTCAACTGAAGTCCCCACAAGGATATTGATAAGAATGAAAGAATTCAAATGATAATAATAATACCAAATTCCAATTAGATATTCAGCCGCGGAACGCACACAAATACATGTTGGATATGAATAGTCCCTTGGATGGCAGCTACTCGAGCATTTTGGGGCTTTGAAGTGAGAACAGATTAGGTTTTCTACATATTTGCCTCAAGTTATGGATCTACTCAACTTACTTTCCTTATAGTTTAAGGTATTCATGCAAGCTAAGAGAATCTCAAATTCTATCTGTTTTTATCTTTCTGGCATTTTGATGATATATAATAACAAAGCCTTCATACCAAAATTGTAGGTCACCACATGAACTCTATGAAGGACTATCTTCTCTCTAACGTAGTGGCCATATCATTTTGCTCCAGCCATGTTCGTTGGAGTATACACGTAGTATTCACAAATCCTGATATCCCGATCCTCCCTGTAGTCTTCTTTAGCCTTGCCGGTCCTAAGACTCCAAACCATCTCAATTTGCTGAAGGACATATCACATAGAACATCCAATAGCATGAGTGTTCGTTATTTTGTACGTCTACACTCCAGAGTTCAATGTGTTTAAAATCGTAACTCAAGATGTATATCAAAATTTTGTCATTTGTAACATGGATATAGGCCATATAAGGGTCATGTATTGAGGAAATGTGCAGCATAATATGCCATGAGCAAGTAAGATCAGCATTCTGAATCTTGGCCAAGATGCTGAGATTCCTGGTCGGCTAAACGAAAAGAGTTTTCATAAATGTGGCTAGAAACCAAAGTTCTCATAACATCTTCTTTCCCTCGGGTAGAAAGATCAGAACAAACTTTTGGTATCCTAAAGCCCTAAGTAAGACGGCGTGTTTCTTGCAAAGAGACAGAAGGGTTATAGATGGTGGGTTCAGATGGCCAGCATGGAAGTTTGAGGTTGTAAAATATTGGAATAGGTAAAGTTGTCTTTCGTGGAAAACGTAGCAGGTTTGCAGGACTAGAAATTGCCAGGAACTAGGTCAAACCAGAACATATCATTGGGTTAGTCTAAGCTCTTTAGTTCTATTACATTCTACCCTCTAGCATTACCTTCTTTGTATTTTTAGGAAGAGTCTAAATTGTTTGCGATCTTCATTGTCTAGTGATAAAGCACTTACTAGATAGTTAGTCCTTTCCTGCTCTATATTGTCGATTTTGAAACCATGGCATCACTACTCACTAGCAAAGTGACCAATAACTTCGAAAATAAAAATCATTACTTATTTAACGCTTCATCGGGTACCCCCAACTGATTGCATCACAAACATCACTTCCAATAAATATTTATTATAGGAAAAGATATCCCTATGGGCATACAAGTATCAATTAAAATGTATTGATACATTGTTAAACTTATAAAATTTCCTTGCCAAGCTAAATATGCCCATTGAGTTGGCATCAAAGCTTGAGAAATTCAGAGAAAGAGAGAAGAGGGGGAGGGAAAAGGGGGAAGAGGGGGGGGGGGGGGGGGGGTGTTGTTTTCACTTCGAGTGTAGGATAATGGATTCAAAGTATAGGATACTGCCTTGTAGAAATTTTGGGTAGAGCACGAGCAGAGTTTCACAGTGATGAGCATCACCGTTGGATCTATCATCTAGCATTGGAACTCCAATGAAGGGGAGATGTAAGATGAGGCACAAATAAACATTAAGGCCTCGTTTGGTTCGCGGAATGGAAGGGAAAGGAAATCAATTCCTTGGCATTTCCTTTCCTTTGGGAAATTATAATTCCTATTGATTTTCTTTTCCGATGTTTGGAAATGCCAAGGAATTTGGAAAGGAAAGTGAATACTTCAATGTGAGAAAGTGATTCCTTGCTTGGATGGATGGAATCACTTTCCCCCCTAATTTCCCTTCCATTGGGAATCACTTTCCTTTCCTCCTCAATTCCTTTGGCACCCAAACATAGAAAAGTAATTACTTTCCTTTCCCAACCCGATTATTCCGCGAACCAAACAAGGCCTAAGGGTACCTACAATGTTCAAAACCTTCATGTCAAATTTGCTACAGATCCTCAGTTTCAGCAATTCAGTAGTTTCGGATCAGAGTTTTGGAGTCGAGCGTTTATACACTTAAATATTTAAATTGCTTAAATATAAAATAGTATTGAATTTTAACATCGTCTTATGCATAACTTATACATTTCATGCAAGTTCACTAAAATATTAATTAATGTCATAAGCTTGACCTAACTCGTTGTGACGGATCTTAAATTTTACACTCAACCATGTTCACAAGTATTTCTATGAATATATAATTCAGAGAGTTATTATAGTCCCTATTTTCACCAAACCCTCTCCATTTCAAACAAAAGAGCTAAACTAAAATCATTTTGAAAGAGCTAAATCAGACAGATGGTAATCGCACATAACCAAGATGTACAAGTTATTAGCACTTGCAAGATTAAGTATTTTTCCTATGTTACGAATAATACATTGTCCTAGTTGGCATAACTAATTTGTTGTCAAAGCTTACTTGAGCCAACACAAGGTAACAAATTTTAGAATAAGATACACTATTTCCGTAGTGGCAACTCTACGCCTATTCACTCAAATGTGGGTCTTACATCATCTGGAATCAATATATAAGATAGTTTGAATTGGGTTGATAAAATAAGACCGATAATTGACTGTATCTAGTTCTTATTTCGAGCATGTATGACCTTCCATCAAAACCATGCTATTGGTTTCAAGAAACAATTGGTTTCAAGAAACTCTGTTTATCAATCACAGTCCCTCTCCCACAGAAATTTGTTAAATCCATCTGATGAATCTTACTCAGTATTCTATAAGTATAGGATAAATCGTGGCCCAATTCACATTAATAAACAAATTAGATTTTTAGTATGATTTTACATGTAAACTAATGAATTCATAGTAATATGACTTTCTTAAAAGAATCAAAGTTACTAGTAAAAAAACTCAAAACTGGTATCTCATAAAAGTTTCGGGTCAATCTATGCCAAACCCCAATCAAAAGAACTAATATGTACATATCTCAATACTCAAAGTTAAAGCCATGGTTTAAGACTTATTCATCTTATATTGACTCAAAGGGATGTATGAGTTGCTTGATCTAGAATGAAATATTCAAGGATGAACCTGCCATAATGGACCAAAAAGTAGGTCCTGTAATGTAGGAGTTTGACCTAAGCCATGGTCCGCCGACCACTATCGCATCCAAGTCCAAAACTATTGTGAGCCGAAAAATTAAGCCTTGCCTGATATGATTCCCTATTAAACCAGGTTTATTCAGACCAGTTTTCCTGTAGTACCCTACATAAAGTGGAACAGTCAACGCTCAAACAAAGTGTAACCTTCACATTTTCTTTTATTCTTATAATTAATAAAATTCAAATGTGCCTAAAGAGCAAAAAATGATAACGTCTGTACATAATCAATGGCCACTCACTGAGCAACAAAGTAACAAAAACCTATTTTCTTGTCAAGAATAAATCAGTAAATAAGTAGGCGGGGTGGGGTAAAATGAGGGTTGAAGTGAAGAAAAGAGAGAAGATGAGAAAGCTTAAACTTATTACCAATGTAAAGTTTGTTTCATAATCAAGGATTTAAACATGGTGGAAGAGAAAAGAGGGGAAGAAAAAGAGTAGTGTTAAAGGAGATAAATAAGAGATGGTACTGCAAGCGTAGACTTAGATGTCTGGTCCACAAAGAAGCAGGAAAAAGAAGTTTCAAGAGGAATTGTCAATGGTAGGTGCAGTAATTTTTGACGGCCATTGTTAAAGTACAAAAATTGCAATAGGAGAGGAAAATGGCAATATCACATGAATGCTTGCAGAAATAATTGCCAAAGGCAACTTATAATCTTGCCAACAACAAAATAAGCTCAACTAAGATTTGAAAAAACCGGTATATGTTCACCTATAACATTCTAATGACAACATATATTAAAAAATGCTACATTATTTATGTCTAATGATTCTGCATGCGAACCAAACTCCAAAGGCCAGTTTAGCAAGGAAGAATAAATTGTTG
Source organism: Iris pallida (assembly GCA_029216955.1). Taxonomy (NCBI): domain Eukaryota; kingdom Viridiplantae; phylum Streptophyta; class Magnoliopsida; order Asparagales; family Iridaceae; genus Iris; species Iris pallida. The sequence goes on from JANAVB010000197.1 coordinate 12,446,838, forward strand.
CAGTTCTCCTAAATAAAGATCTCACAATAACTGTAGTCAATATCTTCTCTGATATCCTTCTTTCACCTAATGTCCATCCAAAAATTTGTAGAATCGTGGAATGAGACTTCTTTATCCTACTACTCTTAGATGGAAGAAAGATCAAATTTACTTCAATATTGAAGCAAAGAAGTAGCGGCCGAAACTGAAGCATCAAAAGGCCAAAACTACCACCAAAATGGATTCGATACAAAACAATCGGAACACATACTCATAGGAAGGGTCCGAAAACAATGTTGTGAACCTTGTGCTGAAGCACGAACCTTGTTAAGAAAATTCTAAAGAACACATTTGATCTTCTCACATTGATAGCCTGCTTTCAGGAAGAAAAAAGCCATTCAATCTCCAGTCAAAAGCAATTACCAATCACAAGCAATTGAACATCTACCTTTCAGGCCAAACACCAAACATCTAGTAATCACAAATTTTCTCCCTACAATGCAACATGTTTTCTTGTTCTTTTTCTTTGACATTTAGGATGCACAGAACTCCAAAATTTGTTGGTGTGCCCGAGTTTCATTGTGTCATACATGTATTAGACACGAGACATGAACAATGTATTAACCCTGAATTCTCACCACAACTCACATTTAAGAGGATTTAAAAATAAAAATAACACCGCTACATAAATCCAACTTTCTGCCGAAAATGAGCATACGGCCTGAGGGTTGCCTATTGGAATAATACAAATAGGGGATTACTAGGGGCACTAACTACACTTTGTGATAGGGGCTGTCACATGTTAGGGGATATCACTCTCAAGTTGTGAAATTGTTAGGGACATCACACAGTTAGGGGCAACCACAACTCAAACATAAACTATTATTCCTCTCCATCTTCCTCTTTCTCTTCCAACCCTAATCAAAGATGACACAATCATATGTGGGATGTCTTAGATTTCTTCCTCTTCCTCTTTATTTTAAAGTATTTTTTCTAGGGTTTTTTCAAATAAAATTGAACACGCCAATATTTAGGTTTTCTTTTCTATTCGATTTTTAGAACACACCAATATATTCGGAATTTATTCGTTTCGAACACCATTATTGGTGGTTTTGAACCCCTATTATAGGAGTTTGGAAGGTTCAGAATTTATTGCAGTCGGTTTGAGGATGACGCAGGACTGCCAAAATTTTGGTAATCCAAATTCTGAAATTAAATTTATTTGGACTGCCAAAATTTTGGCAATCTAAATTCCTGAACTTAAATTTATTAGCACTTCCGAAATTGGCGGTCCTCAATGTTGTTAGGACCAAGGGCGGAGCCAGAATTTTAGTTTACCCCGGGCTGAACTTAAGTGTGCATAATATTTGTTCATATATGATTTTAGGAATCATATATGATTTTAGCATATTTTAACATGTGCTTCACAGGACTAATCAAACCTCGAGGGCCTCTATTGGTATTATTTTCTTTGTGCTCTACAAGATATTTGTCCCATAATTCACTGAGAGTGCAAACCAAGTTGTCTCTTTTAATGCAAGGGAATGTAACTGTTATGTGAAGAGCAGCTACAAAAGCATATATTATGAATCATTCAACATTCAATTGCTCTAAGGAGACAACATACTATTAGTTTGTTCAAGATCTTGGCATTCAGGAAAGTTTATTAGTAAATAGTTAAGAGTAATTTCAGGAACATTGAGAGGATACGTTGTAACTACCTAAATCTGGGGAAGAGGTATTTTTGTCAATTCATATTATATATATTATTGTGCCTAATTATTTATTAATATTGCGTTAGTTATTACGGTTAATGGCTAGCCTAATTGTTAGACTTTGTTAGTGAACCGGTTAGTATAGACACTAGCCAGAGCCCGACAATTCGCATGACATAACTCATGGATCAACTCATTTGATTAGGCTCATTTAGACCCATTAGTCATGACTATTTTATATAGAATAGAGATTAGACTAATTACCGGAATAATCCATACACTTAATTTGTTGTCATGACAACACTTTGGGAGCTATTTAGACATTTTAGGTTAGCCTAACCATAGGGATATATGGCCGGCCAAGAGGAGAGGCCTTCATTCCATTTCCATTGCTTCATTTTCTCCAAATTTGGTGTTCTTTCCCATTTGGAAACATTCCTCCACCAATATCTCTTGAATCTCACCCAATCTCTCCCTTTTTCCTCTCAATCTCTACACTAGAAGAAGCCTAGAAGTTTGGGGACTATGAGCTCAAGAAGAGGAGTCCATTTCTAGGAGCTACGTGTCTCTATCGTGTCCATTTGGCTTTTCGTTGGAAATACACCTCCCAATAAGTATACACCTCATTTTCCTTGCTATTAGACCATATTTGTGTTATAGAACCCTTAGGAATTCACCCATGCATTAGGGCTACCCATGGGGAGAAGCTTGGGCTTGGGCTTCATTGGACCCATTTGGAGACTTTTACATGAGATTTTTGTGCCATTTTTTTGCCATTTTTGGAAAAATTCGAGAATGGTAGACCAAGTGTTGTCATTAGATTTGTTAGGTCTAATTAGTGTAGATTTGGTTGTGAGTATAAAGATTCGAGTCTACAAATGGATACGTGTAGGTCGTGTCATGATACGGTAGGACACGAGATCGATTTGGGGGTTTTGGACCTCCTACACTCGTGGTGCACATACCCAATTACACATGACACTTGACACTTGACACTGGCTTATAAATGTACTAATTATGTTCTAGTATATATTTTAGACTTGCCTATGAAATTTGGTAGGATTTGGCCAAGGTTTAGTAGGGCGTATCGCAAACTTGTTCACCAAGTGTTCGATACGTGTCCCCATAGGAATTTTTGTACACCCTTTTGAGTCGAGATTTGGAGTACGTGTCCTAAATAGGATACGTGGTGTCGTGTCATGGTATCTTGTGATACACACGGTTAGATTTGGAAATGTGATATGTTATGTATATATACATATAGGGTTATTACTATATATATATGTCACATATTTTGTGTGTTTGACAGTGTCATAAGTGTGTGTATGTATATTTGGGTATGTGGGTGTGTATAGAGAGATACCATGTGTGTCTGTGAGTGTAATCAGTCGTGTTTTGGAGTGTGGGCTAGAGTGTGTGTGGATACACACATATACTTTTGTGTGTGTGTGTGTGTGTGTGTGTGTGTGTGTTCACATATACACATGGGTGTGTTTGTGATAGAGTGTGGCATTGTGTGTAGAGGGGAAATTTGTGATAGTGTGCATGTTGATGGTTACTTGAGTGAATAGCTTATTAGATATGTATGTAGATAACTAAATAGATAGAGGGATAGCTAGTAGAGAAATAGCAAGATAGATAAATAGATAGATAGGTAGTTAGATAGTGGATAGATACATAGAGAGAGGGAAGTAGTAGCAGCATATTAGGCAAGAGGGAATGGGGGTTCCTGTGTGATTTGCACATGAGGCATAGGGAAGGCCCTGTCTTTGTGTGACAGCATTAACCTGCTGTTTATGGACAGCAGTTCCCATTAGCAAATGGGTCTGAGAGTAATGTGTGTGTGTGTGTGTGTGTGTGTGTGTGTGTGTGTGTGTGTGCATCAGAGGAAGGATATGTATCACATGTATATATATATGTGTATGGAGTGAAGTGTATAGAGATAGTGTGAGTGACAGTGTGTGGAGTGAAGGGGGTTCCTGTGATGAACAGCAGCAGTATAGCAGCATTAACTGCTGTTCGCAGTTGGCAACAAGAAAAGGAAGGGGGGGGGGGGGGGGGGGGGGGGGGGGGGGGTGAGCCTTGTGCACCTGTGCACAGGCAAACGCAGTGCAGGTGCAGCAAGCAGTCTGCTTGCTGCCAACAGAGCATCAGCAATAGCAGGTATCTGCAGCAGCAGCAATGCAAGCATTGCCTTGCTAGGCAGCAGCAGAAGCAAGGAATGGAAGGGGCAACTGCAGGGGTTGTGCAGGTAAGCAGTTGCCTAGTAGGTCAACAGCAGTAGGTAATAGGAAAAGGAGAGCAGTAGCTTGGTGGCAATTTGCACAAGGGATGCATGAATGTATAGGTGAATGTAGGGGCAGCAAGCAAACAAACCTGTGTTCATTTGGGAAATTAGGGATTGTGTGTGTCCTAGTAGAGCTATGTGTGTGTTTGGATAGGAACTGCATGGTGTAGTAGTATGTAATGTGCAAAATCTGTAGGTAAGCAACAGGGCATTGTAGCAGTAGGTAGATAGAAGCTAGGAGGAAAGGTTCTATTTGTGTATCAGAAACTGCATAGTTGCAGTAGGAGAGTAGAGAGGGGATATGCAGGGGAGAGGATAAACCTCTGTTCAGATAAGAGTGTGTGTGTAGTGTCGAGCAGTGCAAGATATGGGGCAAGGAGAGGTGTCCAGTGCACATGAGTGTCTTGAAATCAAACCTGTGTGTGCAACCTAGTAGTGCAGGAGTATTCAAGTGAGTGTAAGTGTCATGTGTTAGTGTGGGTACCATATGAGTGCGTAGTGTGTGTGGAGTTTGGCATCAAGTGTGGATTAGTGTCATGTGGTGTTAGACTAGAGGGTATGTACAGCAACTTGTGTATCCTGTGAGTGGTGAGGATTCATGGTGGTTTTAGTTTGGAGTTTGTGTATAGGGTTATGTGCTTGGTGTTGGGCACTTGGATTCCTTATGTGAGAGGGTACGGGATACCAGTTGGAGTTTACCTTTGTGTGTTAAGGTATTGGTCCTATCCTTAGATGTTGGTTGGTATGGGATACCAAGAAGGTAGCGCTGCAAATGAGCCAAGCCGTTCGCAAGTTGCTCGAAGGTCGGCTCGGGAAAAGCTCGTTTGAGCTCGGTTCGTTTAGTAAATAAGCTGAGCTCAAGCTTCATTTTTTAGCTCGTTTAATAAACGAGCCAAGCTCAAGCTTAGAAATACTTGGCTCGTTTGAGCTCGCGAACTAGCTCGTTTATGAGCTTGCGAGCTGGCTTGTTTAGAAGCTCGTTTAGGAGCTTGTTTAGAACTTTTTTAATTAAATTTTTATAAATAAAATGTTAATATTACATGTATTGAATTCAAACCTAACTAGCTTGAAATCGACAAGATTAATAAGCTTAAAAGAGCGAGCTTGAAATCAAGTTTAACGAGCTTGATTTTGAGCTTATCGAGCTTGTTTATCAAGCTTGAATCAAGCTTGCTTATCAAGCCAAGCTCAAGCTCAAACCAAGCCAAGCTCAAGCTTAATATAAACAAGCTCAAGCCAAGCTCAAGCTCTAAAATAAAAAATTATCAAGCTCAAGCTCGAGCTCGAGTAATCCTAGTCAAGCCAAGCTCAAGCTTACAAAAGCTTGACTCGGCTTGGCTCGTTTGCAACCCTACAAGAAGGTAGTTAGAGAGTGATACTAAGTTGGCTCAAAGCCAAGGTATCCATATAGTGTTAGCATTAGCTATAAGGATACTAGTATGTATTATACATATAGTATATTGTGCATCTTAGGATACGATATAGTATTGATACTCTAGTATCCTAATATAGCTAGTATAGTCTAGATAAGTAGTGTATGGACCCAATAACTTAGAGATGGACTCGTACAACCTATAAATAGCTAGTTTGATCAAGTTTTGACTAGTTTGACCTAGAGTTGACCTAGTTTGAATGTTTTAACCTAGAAATGACTTTATGACCTAGATTTGGACTAGTTTAACTTATATGATTCCAAAATTTAGTATTGATGTAGTATTCCATAATTAGGTCTCTGAGACACCGTATCAGATACTATTGATATTTCACACCGGATTTCGGACGAGTACATTTTCTGATAATTTTCTGTTTATGATATTTTCTATGTTTCTTATATTTAGTGTAGATATCCTTGATTTCTTGACACGTTGGTTACACAGATTGGTATTTCCTGGATCCCGTCATGAGATGTTATTCCCTATATGTCTTGGTATACCCTGCGCAAGCCCTGTTGTTGTCTTGTGCATTGTATAGACACCGATTCCTGCGATGGCTCGCGACCTTCTCAGAGAATCCAATGTCGTAACGTACCATGGTTGGATCTAGACCTGTCAATGGATAGTCGAAAATTCGAATTCGATCTGATTCCGTATCCGAACTTTCGGATATTTTTCGAAATTTCGGATATCGGATTCGGATATCCAAATATTTTTCGGATATTATTGTTTTTCGGGTACGAATTCGGATATTAAGGTATTCGAATCCGTTAATATCCGATCCGACTTTAAATTGTAAATTTCGGATATCGGATTCGGATATCCGAAATTTTATATATATTATAGTATAATGTATATGTAATATATATTAATTAGTAGAGAAGATTAAAGTATTTTATTCTCAACTGACTTTTACATAAATTAATTATAATATAATTTATATATAATAGTAATATATATTAATTACAATTTACAACAGAAGAAGAAAGGGCTCAAATATGTAGAGAAATTGAATTTGGTTTTCGAATATTCGGATAATAATTAAATTTTTAATATTCGGATTTCGGATATTCAGATAATAACTAAATTTTTAATATTTCGGATTTCGGATATTCGAATACTAGCATTCGAATTTTTTAGCTAATCGGATCGGATATTATCCGATATCCATTAAACTAGACGGATACGAATTCGGAGTGTCAAAAGAGACATCCGTTCGGATATCGGATTGGATTCGGATATTACAAAAAAAATTCGGATACGGATACGGATATTACCCTGTCCGTACCGATAAGCATTCGTTGACACCCCTAGTTGGATCCACTGTACCAGTCGGGGGCGTGGAGTAGTAGTATAAATATGTGATCATACCTTTCTTGTGCATGTCATGTTTTCCTGTGAGTGTTAATCATGCACCATATGTATAATTAACCAGGCCATATATTCCTGTGCAAGTTTTCATGCCGATCACATGTTGAAACTAGTACTCACTTACATAGATAGTATTTCCTGATTACTGCACATGGTGATTCATGTTCTCTTGTTTACTTACAGTATTTCCATATATGTTATATTCATGCACATGTTTACCTTATCATGTATATTCTCTCTATTTATTGTTACATAGTTTTTATCATTTACTGGAACTGTTATTAGAGATCTACTTCACTCCAATCCTGACTGGATATATTTTTCAGACGACATCGAGGACGGTTGCCCTACCTATTACAGCCCATATGACGTGGTAGGCATAGACCAGGAGACTCTGATCCAGGAGGGCCTAGTCCCAACTGAGGAGACTTTAGTGGCAACCCAGTTAGACTAGGTTTTGTACTGGATATTTCTCCAGCACTATTTGACTATAGCATGTTATTATTTCAGACTTGTATTGAGATATATGACTCTTAGACTCTGGACATGTATTATGTTGTGTTAGACTTCTGGATGTCTTTATGTCATTATCTTTTATCGTGTCAGTTCATCTTCCATATAGATTTGTGATTGAGTATGATCATATCATGTTTACGTCCTCCGTTTGGAGTGAGATATCTCGACAGGATGTGATACTGTTATTAACTGCTAGTATAGTAGACCTAGACAATGTTCTACCGCCGACACTGCGACGTAAGCTGGACAGTGTCACACACTTGTGCCCCTATACCAGGTGCGGGTCGTAACATACATTGTTTCCAGCACGGTTCTATCTAAACTTCGACAATCGGAACTACACATGAATGAAGAAACCAACTAAAATGAAGAAACAATCTAGATCATTCTATTAAGTATCATACTAAAATGAAGAAAAACAACTAAAATGAAGATACAATCATGGGCAGATCTATTGGTGGATTGCGGTAGGCTCTAGCCCACCCAGCCAACCCAAATATTTTTTTTAAATAGATGCAAAGGTCTAACCACACTTGGGTCGCATTTGGTTCGCGGAATGGAAGGGAAAGGTAATCAATTCCTTGGCATTTCTTTCCTTTGGGAAATTACAATTCACATTGATTTTCTTTTCCGATGTTTGAAAATGCCAAGGAATTTGAAAAGGAATGTAAATACGTTAAGTTGGAAAAGTGATTCCTTGCTTGGATGGATGTAATCATTTTTCTCCTAGTTTTTTTTCCATTGAAAATCACTTTTCTTTTCTTCTCAATTTCTTTGGCACCCAAGCATAGGAAAGTACTTACGTTCCTTTTCCAACCCATGATTCCACAAACCAAACGAGGCTTAGCCTATCTGTCAGCGAACCTAAAAAGAAGGAAGCAATCGGTCACCTAGGAACGGTGGATCTAATTAATGAGAAGTACCGATAGATAGATAGATAGAAGATGGAAGCAAACAACCTCCCCCTTTCTCTCTTCAATCCCATCCGATGTGGAGCTGACAAGCGGAGGGTGGCGCTGGCACACTGGGGCGGCCGCACGTCTGCATCAAGTACGAGTACGAACACAAAACACTCTTCAGCTCAATCCTCCCTCAAACTCTCTCCCTCTCTCTATAAGGATGTTCACAGTTCGCCAGTGTTCTAAAAGGCGGCCACCTAGGCGGCGCCTAGGTGGTAGACGGTCTCTCTCCGCACCGCTTTTCGGTAGGCGGTGGAGTAGGCGGCTAACGGAGATTGGTGGCACAGGCAAAGGTGAGGCGGCGTAGATAGGCGCCTAGGCGGAGCAATACCTAACAAGATATTTTGACCAAAAAAGTTTTACAAGCATTATGGGTCTATGAATCACTTTGACAAAACTAAAACTTTATAAATCTCCATTCTACAACTTAGTTATGCATGAAACACCTTTAAAATATACATATTATGCACACACACAAAAGTGGTAAAATAGTAAAAAATGTTCAAAATGTATCAACCGTCTCGGCGGTGCCTAGGCAATGTCTAGACCGCCTAGGCGGTAGGCGGACTCTCTCCATCGTGCACTCACCTACCGTCATTTAGAACCTTGCAGTTCGCCTCATGTCCTCACCGAAAAACCCTTCTCTGTCTACAAACTGTCCTCTCTCTGCAAACTTTTCTCGACATCAAGATTTCAATGTTGGTTTCTTCATCTTTATCTGATACTTAATGAAATGATCTATATAGTTTTTTTCATTTTAGTATGATAACTTAAGGAAATCATATGGGCTAAATCAACGTTGGTTTCTTCTCATTAATTAGATCTGCCGGTCTTAGGTGACTGATTGTTTCCTTCTTTTTAGGTTCACTGACAGATAGACTAAGCCTTGTTTGGTTTGCAGAATCATGGGGTTGGAAAATAAAAGTAATTACTTTCCTATGCATGGGTGCCAAAGAAACTAAGAAGAAAAGAAAAGTAATTTCCAACAGAAGAGAAACTAGGAGAAAAACGATTACATCCATCCAAGCAAGGAATCACTTTCCCAACTTGAAGTATTCACTTTCCTTTCCAAATTCCTTGGCATTTAAAGCATCTGAAAGAAAAATCAATGTGAATTGTAATTTTCCAAAGGAAAGAAAATGCCAAGGAATTGATTTCCTTTCCCTTCCATTCCACGAACCAAACGAGACCTATGTGTGGACAGGCCTTTGCATCTATTTAAAAAAATATTTGGGTGGGCTGGGTGGGCTGGAGCCCACCCCAGTCCACCAATAGATCCGCCCCTGGTTAGCACCGTCGAAAATTTTGGCGGTCCTAATAAATATAAGTTCAGAAATTGTGTTAGCCCCTAACATTTTTATAAGAACATTATGGATATAAAAAAATGATCATTTTTTAACAGTTTGGTGATAACCCCTATCACAATGTGTAGGCGTGTAGCGCCCCTAGTAACCCTCTACAAATATTTAATCCTCATCACAACTGTCTAGTTTTGGTCGCAGAGGCACAGATTTTTACAGGAGTCACTAAAATATGTGTCGTGTCTTTGCAACAATATGTTGCGAAACCAGTGAATAAATGTTAATGAAGAAAATAACAATATATTTTCCAAGAAAGAAGGAAGGAAGAGAGTAACAAAGAAAAAAATAATAGAAACCTTAGAAGAGGAGGTGGAAGAGGCAACATAAACTCTGGGTCTTTTACTCTCAATCGAACCCAATAGAACACCTAAACAAAACAAACAAACAAATAATGGGAACTCTTTAGAATAGAATGAACGAGAAGGAATAATGATAGAGAAGAGAGAGAAAGAGAGAAGGGAACTCACTCGCTTGAGTATGAATGATAGACTCCAACATTTTCCTCCAACACTCACCACTACGAACACCACCCAAGGGCGGAACCAGGAATTCAAGCCGTCCTGGTCCGAACTAAAAATATGTTATACTTAGTCAAAAAATTGACAATATAAGACAACATATAAAAAAGAATTCAAGCCGTACATTTTGATATAAACACGTCTAATTTTATCATGTTAAGTAACCGACTGCTTCCATATAGAAATAAGTAATCCAAAATCTCGTTCAAGAGAAGTATCATAGACTTAAAAGGGTCGAACGTTGGTTCAGGTTCTATATCAAGTATAGTATACACCGACCCATTCTTCATTTGCTTCACCAAATCAATTTGCTTCCCCAAATCAAATATAGTATACACTGATGCATCTAAAAAAGCAATTTGTACTCGGTGTAACATATTCAACATATGCACTTTGGAACATATAAACTACATTGCATACTGTGTATTCCTAGCAAAAATATTGGTTTTCCAACATACAACAACATAATAAAACATACAAACAGCTAGCGACATGATTCAATATGTTCCGAACATATATTGGCGCTGAGACATTCCAACAAACACTTAATGTTCAAACATACATTGGTTTTCTCCCTCAAGAAATTCTGAGATGAAATGTAAAATAGCAACATATATATATTACACACCATATATGTGTTTTCTCCCGACAAGTTACACGGACCGAACCAAGAGAAGCAGTCGGCAACGACGACAGGAACCAGTGCCACCGCACCAGGACCTCAATAGAACTCGATATTGGAGGTGAAGATGAGGATAGGAGAGAGAGTGAGAGGGGTTTTAGAAATGGAGAGAGGAGGGGGGGGGGGGGGGGGGGGGGGGGTGGAGGGGAGGGGGAGAGCAGCTCGAGGCGCAGATAGAAGGAGAGGACGATTTGTGGACGTAAAAGAAAAGATGAGGGAGACGAATTTTGGGTTGGGTTGGGTTGGGTTGGGTTGGGTTATCAGGGAGGTCGGATCAACATGAAAGCATTTCCAAGTTTAGTAATATCATAAATTTATTTTTGAAATAGTATAAAATATTTTAAATAAATTTACTTTTGAAATGGTAAGGATCCATTTGGATAGGTTTTCTGAAAATTGGTTCTGAAAATCATTTTCAAAGAAGATGTTATAAAGTTGTTTTCTAAGAGTATATATTCTGATTTTGCGTTTGTTTACTTTCGTCTAAACAAATCTAATTTTGCGTTATAAAATTGGTTTTAAGAAGAAGAAAAAAGTCAAAATTTTCTGTTCGGTAAAATATTTTTGGAAAAATAATTTTTGTGTCCTCCACCGTATTTGGCATGGATCCAGTCACGAATCTGATAGGGCAAAAAGCTTATGTGTTCAATTTCTAAATTTTCGTCTCTCTACCGTGTCTAACAGGGATACAGCCCCAAACTCCCAACCCTACCCCTCTGATGAGTCCAGCGGCTTCTCCGCAGAGCTAGCCACTGCTTCCATAAATCAAGTCGTGCTTTGCTCGACGCCAACATTTCCCGGACCCACCACCGCATCGACCGTCGCCTACTAGAGTCGGTTGTCCTTTCCATAGTCTATATACCGGCGTCGTGGTCCCTTCTGCACCGCTCTAGCGCCTCTACACCGAGTGTCATGGCCGCTTTGGCTCACACACCACCGCTGTCATACCCCAATGTTTCAATCGCAAACATCCTCCAGCGCACCTAGTGCCGCTAGAGAGCCGCCCCGTGCATCCACCGCTTGGAGCAACAATCGACTTCGCCGTGAAAAACTATCGGTTAGCGTTCACCGTTCGACTCCATTCGCCAACATCATGGATCTCCTCGCCACCGGATCCCCACGACCGTCTCGTCGACCATTGCACACCAGCGTCGAGTGGACGAAATCCCTACCGCATCCTCACAAGTTCGACAACTTCCATCGACGCTGCCACCACCGAGCTCCACCAACCTTTCACCGAGGTCCAAACCATGGCTTTGGCAATGGAGCTGACTGAAGTACTTATTTGGAGAAAAATTGGAGGGGGTTAGAGAGGGAGGGACCCCGGTTAGGGAAAAAAGATGAGAGAATCTTTTTGGGAAAACATTTTTTCCATTTCTTGAAAACAATGATTAAACGTAGCTTTTGGGAGAAAAATTGGAAAACAAATTGGAAGTGGTTTAAGACAACTCTATAGGGGGATGAATAGAGTGCAGCATAAATAATACAATAAAAACTAAGGCAAGTTACCATCTAAAAACTTAAACAAGCAAGTATAAGAAAGTAATAAAAGTAAAAAAGTAACGAACACAAACGTCACGATGTATACCGGTGTCCTTCATGCCGGATACTCTTGTCCGGTATTAATCCACTATTTTAGAAATAACAGTACACCACGTACTTTGATCCGAAGGGCACACCTACTTCTTACAACTATGTGCTTTGATCCTAAGAGCACACCGACTTCAACACTTGAAATGAAAACTAAACTTTGATTTCCAAGCTTTTACAACACTTTAAAGACTTCTAAACGAGATTACACTTGGCACTGGAAGGCTTAGGAGTTGTTCTTGGGGATTGGAATATTGTAGAGCTCAAAAAGACAGAGAATTGAAAGTGGATTGGTGAGCTGAAATGAAGAAAACTCATGGTTATTTATAGGGTTTACTGGGGACCGAGTTCGACCAAAGTTCGGTCCCCAAACATTCAAAAATTTGAACATATGGTTTCCTGTTCTCCTAGACGAACGAGTCAAATCAGGAGCTATTGAATACTGGGTCACACATGGACCGAGTTCGACGAGAGTTCAGTAAGAGGCAAAACTCGGCTTGAGTTCGGTAGTATGAGGCCATAATGGTTTTGGAATGGTCAGTCAGTTTATAGACTTGTAGTCAAGTTGGTTTTGTGGACAAAACATTTTTGGGTCAGTTTGAGTGGAGTAGGGTTTTGATATGGATTTGGATTGTCCAGATACCAGTGCGACTCGATGTACAGAGTCCTAGATAGATATAAATATCAAATACATAAATATAGATAAAAGACCAAAAGTTGTGTTCTTGACTTGTGAGCTGTCACGTCCCAGAACCAAAATACTAGCAAGTAGGGACGGACCAGGCTAGCTACATATACCAGAGTACTCCAGTACCCTAAAATAACGTATAAGCTGTATAAACATGGAGGTTACTACTACAAGCCAACAGTCGATCCTAGGTCAAGCAAACTTAGGTATCTCAATCACGGGCAAATATACAAAGTACAAGAAGTATGATCATTTGGAATATAAAATAGTAAAGCGTCCCAAACCATCGTATATCAATGATCATGAAGCTAGTAATACAGAATGAAGAACTAGCAAGAGCAATAGTCATATATACATGATAAGCTCTAGCTATAGTCTAGAATACGCACATCATGTATAAACCCGTAGGTTAAATGTCAAGTCCAAACACGAGCTAAACAAGTACTCAATGGCGAAAAGCCTCAAAAGAATAATGTACATAACTAGTGGGCGAAAAGAAGCAACCCATCCCCCATCTCCTCTCCTTCATCAACTTCATCATCACCACCTCTTCCTACTCCACAGCCGACACCATCATCATTATTATCTTCTCTATCATCATCAGCCGACACCACCACCATCTTCATTTTCATTTTCTTCTCCTCATCCTCACTACTTCATCACCATCAATACCATCTTCTTCCATCACCACCACACCATCCCGTACACCCTAACTCCAGTGCCGTGTGCCCTGCACAGCCAATAGGCTACGAGCAAAGCAGCAGCAGGTACGAACGAGCAGCAGCAGCATGCATAGTAGCAGTACGCAGCAGCAGCGGCAAAGCTGCAGCAGCCGCGGCATCGCCGCACCATCATGCACCACCTCGTGCCACCACGAATGCCCCCTTGTCCGGCGAACCCCCAATCGACCTCTATGTGGTGGTCGTCGACCTCCTCGATGCGTATAATAGGCGATTCGTGCGTTTGGCACGAGATTTCGTCGTAACGCGCGAAATGGCAAAGTCAAAATCTTGTTTCGGGACAGCGACTTCGTGCACATTTTCTGGGAAATCTAATAGTTGGATCGACGAACTCTTTGATCCATCACAATCTCGGTATATACCCTTTCACCCCTGTCATGTTTCAACTGTTAATTCGATCGTTTGACAGATCAAAACCGGCCGCCAATTTGACCATTTAAATTGTGTTATTTTTTGACAGTTTTCTGGAGCCAAATTCGTCGACTCGTACATCCGCCATCGCAGCTCCGTTTGATATGCCACCAGTTTTTATGTACAGCTGGTATAACCATTTTCTTGTCTCTCAAATTTTGTTTCATTGTGAGCTTGTTTGATTAGTTGAATTTGACGTCAAAGTTGACCGTCCGAATTCGTAATTTTCAACTTGTAAAATTCTAATTTTTGACCCGGGACTCCAGATTCCAATTTTGACACCACCAGTAGACTCGTGGCATCGTTCTGGCACGAATTCAAATAAAAAAATTAATTTGGAGAATGTGGGCCCTAGCACGTATTTCAGTACAAAGTGGGCCCCACAGTCTAAGTCAACGGACCATTTTGAGATCAGCTCATCGGAATCAAATTCTGGATATACCGTTGAGTTCATATCGTCATTTTGGACTAATTGACATATACTTTGATTGATTTAGTGGACATTGGCTCCGGTACGTATTTTCGTGCAAACCGAAAGTTTAATGTCCTAGTCAACGAACCATTTTGAGATCGGATCAACGGAATCTAATTTTGGATATATCGTTTGTAAAATCCCTAAATTTCTACTATATTTTTTTTATTAAAATTTGTACGAATTTAAAATTTTGAATTGTACGTCGTATAGTCGTATTGTACGTCATGTGCGGAAGTTCGTTTTTTCGAATTTCCTCGACGAGTGCGAATATGTGCGAGCGTACATATTTTAGAAAAATATTTTCGATCATTTATAGTTTCAAAATAATATAAATAATAATTATTTTGTTATCGTACCAAAGTTTTCAAATTATTATTATTTATTATTTATTATTTATAAAAAGTCTCTCGTGAAAAATAGTTATTACGAGTAAATAATATTATTCGCGTATACATATATATTTCATAAATATTTATTGAGTTTAATTGTGAATAATAATATATTTTTGAAATTATTATTTTAGTATTTTTAGAAAATATATTTTGAAATTTTTGTAGCAATTTAAAACTTGATTTGATTTATGGATGTGTTTTAAATAGTAGATTAATATATATATTTGGAATTTGATTTATCCCATTGATTTTAAACCAAGAATTTAATTAGATTTAAATTGGATTTGTATTTGAATTTGGATTTGATTGATTTTAAATTAAACTACGAATTATCTATTTTGGGGTTTAAAATTCATAATCCTACCCAAATGGGAATTTCCACATCCTATAAATAGGCAGGTACTCCTCCATAAATTTCTATTCTCCACAATTTCTACCATCTACAAACGTGACGTGCATCGTGTCCGTGTTTCCATATCCATAACCTTATTCCATTATTTTACACATACATTTACTTCTCCGTGTCGACAACCCCGACAGGATATATCAAATTCCTAACCTAACCCAGCCGTTGCCACCTCGCCTCCTATTGTCCCGTCCAACCCGACCAAGTCCGACCGAACCTACGACCTTCCCCGCAACCCGGCCAACTTTCCACCACCCTCACAAAATCCCAGCACCCTCTCTGGCAACCAAACCCTGCCACCCTCACCATCCCAGCGTCCCCGTCGTCGCAGCACTCGCTGCCCCGTCGACCTGCCACCACCAGCGCCAAATTCGTCGCCATCACCCAAACCACCAGTCCGAACCTCAAACTTCGGCCAACGCCGCCGTGACCACAGCCCCAGGCATCCCCAAAATAAATAAATAAATAAAACCCTCACCTTTCTCGCCGCGTCGGAGCCGACAACCTCCTGCGCTTCCCTTCCCACCAGCCATCGTCATCGCCACCACTAGAACCGCCACCGCAACCCTCGCGGCCGCACACCGCCCTTGGCCACCGCCTTCTTGCGCCGGATCCCGACCCCAGCCGCTCGCTTCCTCTTTCGACGCCGATCCAGCGTCCTAGCCACCGCGCGCCGCCCCGATCTCGACAGTGCCGGTGAGCGCGCGCACCCCCGATCAAACTCTCCGCCGCCTCCCTCCACGCGTGTCCGCCGCCCCTTGCCGCCGGCAAATCCGCTCCCGCTCCCCCTTCTCACTCCTCACCTTCTCTCTCTCGGTTCCTCTCTCCCCCCTTACTTTTTTATTTTGAAGAACAGCAGTTGTTTGGTTTAGCTTTGCAGCAATAGTCGACTTTTCATTGGTTCTGTTGCTTTTTTATTGGTTCTGTTGCTTTTTTTTGTTTGGTTTAGCTTTTTATTTGTTTTTTTTCTCTTTTTTTTTCTTCTTCTTCTTTAGTAAGTATTATTATTATTATTAGTGTTATTAATTCCTCTCGTGAAACGAGGAGGAACAGTGAGTTATCATTATTTTTATTTTTATTTTTTATTAGTATTTTTTAATGAAATTAATAATGTTTGTATACAGCAGCCTAATAGTTCTAGTGTTTTCATTATTTAATATTATTTTGAGTATATTATATACATATATAACTGTATAGTTTTAATGTTATTATTGATTATAAATTTTTAGTATTTATATTATTTTACCAAGTATTTTTTATTGATAAGTAAAAATATATGTATATATAGTTTCAATTAATGTATAGAAAATTTTTGATTTTTAAATAGTTAATAAACGTATAGTTTTTACCAAAAATGATTTTATTTACTCTCTCAAAAACCATATTTTAAAAGTTTAAGTGTTTGCCTAAAACGATTTTATACTTTTCAAGTATTTATCTAAAAACTATTTTAGCTAATAAGAATATATTTTCAAGTATTATAAATAGCCTTCTAAAAACCATCTTTATGACTTTAAAGTATTTTATTATGAATATCTTTGAATCATGAAACTAGTTTTTAGCTATTACAAATATCTTTCAAAAATTTGTATATATTATTATTTATTTTTCCAACTTTCTTCGATTTTTCTCCAACCCGTGACTAGGCCCATTATTAGTATTCCTTCGCCAATTCAAGTTTACCTTATATCCAACCTAACCAATTTGACCCTTCTGGACCCAATGGAACTGTCCGTGTCACCACTCGAGGTCACCTTGCATAGCTGTTGCACCAAAGTCGTAGTTCGTACCACCTTGATCATCGCAGTACACCAGGCGTACTACCAGGCAAGACACCTTGCCATTTGCTGTTTATTTATTTTAGCTCATATTTCATGCATTATTTATTTTCTTTATGTAAAATAAACTGTGATACATGGCATAACCTGTTAGAACTTACAGTTCATTTATATTTCATGCTATGTATTGTTTTTCTTACACATTAAACCTAGATTTAAGGGACCACCTTTGTGTGTTGCATTCATGGCCTTGACATGTTGTACCACGAAGTTGTGTGTCGTATGTAGAACACGGACGTGCGTGATTGGCTGGCCACCAGTACGTACAAGCCGTGCGATAGAAATAACCGCTAATAGAATTGCATGCTAGTTTGACTTAGCGGTTATAGAGGTTAATGTTGTGGATACAACTTAGTAGGCATTGGGCGGGGAGGACAATTACTTAACGTATGGGCTTCGATGCACTTTCCCTTGTGACCCGGACTCTCCGCTGGTGATACGGGGTTGATGACCCATGATTATTGACGGCCACTGACGATTCTGCGGAACGTCATGCTCTTACTGATGGGGCCTCTGGTGCCCAAGGGGGGACTATGTCGATCCTATTCAGCCAGGGTCCATGCATAGGAAGGATTGTTCTTAACTATATTTCATATTAGAATGGTTAGGCTACCTTATCCGTTAGGTACCAGTACTTTTGGTTTGGGTACTTGTATCTGACCATTGCTTGGAACAATAACTTGTCGCGGACTAGTTTGTCACATCTTGTCCTTGTTTGGTTGTAGGTGTGACTTACTACTTCGATGAGAAGGTATTGAACCTTGTTGGGGTCCGGATACCATATTGGATTCATAGCATGGAAAGGTACGTCACCGTGAATTAGTTTACCATCTCCTGTCCTTGTTTGGTTGGGGGGATGGTACGCTCGTTCAATAGGTGTGTATTGGACCATGTTATAAATTCAATTAACTTATTTATTTGAGCAATATTTATTCAGTTTATATGGCATGATATTATGTGTCTTGTTACGTCCCTCTGAGGACCTGGTTATCTCTCCAGGTGTGTGCTCTTGTCTTTCGCAGGTATTCTAGCTCTAGCAGTGGTCCTCTCTATTTCTTCGAGGATGATTGTACTTGGATCGTCTTCGCTTCGCTCGCCAAATTTATATGTTTTCTCTTGTACTTTTTCTTTACTTGTTGGTAGTAGATTTGTCTCCGCCCAACATATTGTATCAAGACAAATCATTATCTTTATATGATATCTTTTATTTCTTTATTTTGTGTGGATGAGATTAGTTATGGTTCTACTGCATTTTACAGCTTATGTATTTATACGAGGCTTCCATATATTGGAGTATACTTTGTATGAATACAGCTGGCATGTCTACGTTCTTAGTCCTACGTATTTTGGGACTGGGGCGTTACTTTTTTTTGTGGTGGCCTATGCAGGTCAAGATAAATTGTTTGGTTACTTTACCGTACCAAACAAGCCTGCGAATAGGATTAGAAGTCCAGGACCTCATCCACATACTTGACCTTTTTTTCTCGATTTTATATTCGATCGACTCATCGATTGTATCTTGCTTGATTCCTTCTATCATTATTCTTATCTTTCCTTCGTGCTTGCTAGAGGTTGACCCTACTAGTTAGATGTCCCAAACACCCTTAGCTTAATTCCTTAAGTTGGGTAGAATACCCCACGACCTGACACACCCTTGACAATTAAGAGAATACAAAAAGTATTATCTAGACCATAGAGACTAGAGGAATTTAACCCACTTGGTCAACCAAGCCTTGGTCAATAAAATCGTAGAATAATTGTATAGGAATAAACAAAACTTAGATTCTTATGACTCTTAGACTATTCATATTTGTTCTTATTTCATCTACCATCGTGCCTATATTTTTACTATCTAGACTAATGATGCTAATATAGCCTAGTTTTTGCAAGCTTATTCTTTTATCAAACTTGTTTCAAGACATATGTTATTTGGGCATGTCCACTAACATATGGTCTAATCAGAACCAGTGCATGATGGTCTGATCAACCAAGTGCACTTTGGTTCGCTTTTATCTATTATTCTACGTGGATGGAACATAGCTGAACTTATCATTTAGAGTTCCATCCGCTACTGCCTTGACAACTCCTTTTGGAATTTTTCGGTCGTCCTTGATCCACGTATTCGTACTCGATAAATATCGTCTTTCGAACTCCTTATTGCTTTCGCCTTCACCTATTTTAGAAGGACGAAGGCATTATACTAGAACTTCCTCTAACTGTCCTATCACCATGACCATACCGTATTATATTTTTTTCTATGATCTAGATCGCGAATTCTTACGACATGATTTTGTTATCAATTGTTCCCCATCGATACCCCATTGTTTCTTCTTACCCCCTACTAATTCTTAATTTCGAGGACGAAATTCTTTTAAGTTGGGTAAGATGTAAAACCCCTAAATTTCTACTATATTTTTTATTAAAATTTGTACGGATTTAAAATTTTGAATTGTACGTCGCATAGTCGTATTGTACGTCGTGTGCGGAAGTTCGTTTTTCGAATTTACTTGACGAGTGCGAATATGTGTGAGCGTACATATTTTAGAAAAATATTTTCTATCATTTATAGTTTCAAAATAATATACATAATAGTTATTTTGTTATCGTAACAAAGTTTTCAAATTATTATTTTTTTATTTATTATTTATAAAAAGTCTCTCGTGAAAATAGTTATTGCTAGTAAATAATATTATTCGCATATACATATATATTTCATAAATATTTATTGAGTTTAATTGTAAATAATAATGTATTTTTGAAATTATTATTTTAGTATTTTTAGAAAACATATTTTGAAATTTTTGTAGCAATTTAAAACTTGATTTGATTTATGGATGTGTTTTAAATAGTAGATTAATATCTATGTTTGGAATTTGATTTATCCCATTGATTTTAAACCAAGAATTTAATTAGATTTAAATTGGATTTGTATTTGAATTTGGATTTGATTGATTTTAAATTAAACTACGAATTATCTATTTTGGGGTTTAAAATTCCTAATCCTATCCAAATGGAAATTTCCACATCCTATAAATAGGCAGGTACTCCTCCATAAATTTCTATTCTCCACAATTTCTATCATCTACAAACGTGACGTGCATCGTGTCCGTGTTCCCATATACATAACCTTATTCCATTATTTTACACAAACATTTACTTCTCCGTGTCGACAACCCCGACAGGATATATCAAATTCTAACCTAACCCAGCTGTTGCCACATCGCCTCCTATTGTCCCGTCCAACCCGACCAAGTCCGACCGAACCTACGACCTTCCCCGCAACCCGGCGAACTTTCCACCACCCTCACAAAATCCCAGCACCCTCTCTGGCAACCAAACCCTGCCACCCTCACCATCCCAGCGTCCCCGTCGTCGCAGCACCCGCTGCCCCGTCGACCTGCCACTACCAGCGCCAAACCCGTCGCCATCACCCACACCAGCCCGACCCTCAAACTTCGGCCAACGCCGCCGTGACCACAGCCCCCGGCATCCCCAAAATAAATAAATAAATAAAACCCTCACCTTCCTCGCCGCGTCGGAGCCGACAACCTCCTGCGCTTTCCTTCCCACCAGCCATCGTCACCGCCACCACTAGAACGCCACCGCAACCCTCGCGGCCGCACACCGCCCTTGGCCACCGCCTCCTTGCGCCGGATCCCGACCCCAGCCGCTCGCTTCCTCTTCCAGCGCCGACCCAGCGTCCTAGCCACCGTGCACTGCCCCGATCTCGACAGCGCCGGCGAGCGCGCGCACCCCCGATCAAACTCTCCGCCGCCTCCCTCCACGCGTGTCTGTCGCCCCTTGCCGCCGGCAAATCCGCTCCCGCTCCCCCTTCTCACTCCTCACCTTCTCTCTCTCGGTTCCTCTCTCCCCCCTTACTTCTTTATTTCGAAGAACAACAGTTGTTTGGTTTAGCTTTGCAGCAGTAGTCGACTTTTCATTGGTTCTGCTGCTTTTTTATTGGTTCTGTTGCTTTTTTTTGTTTGGTTTAGCTTTTTATTTATTTATTTTCTTTTTTTTTCTTATTCTTCTTTTAGTAAGTATTATTATTATTATTATTATTATTAATGTTATTAATTCCTCTCGTGAAACGGGAAGGAACAGTGAGTTATCATTATTTTTATTTTTAATTTTTATTAATATTATTATTATTTTTTTTTAATGATATTAATAATGTTTGTATACAGCAGCCTAATAGTTATAGTATTTTTATTATTTAATATTATTTTGAGTATATTATATACATATATAACTGTATAGTTTTAATGTTATTATTGATTATAAATTTTTAGTATTTATATTATTTTACCAAGTATTTTTTATTGATAAGTAAAAATATATGTATATATAGTTTCAATTAATGTATAGAAATTTTTTGATTTTTAAATAGTTAATAAATGTATAGTTTTTACCAAAAATGATTTTATTTACTCTCTCAAAAACCATATTTTAAAAGTTTAAGTGTTTGCCTAAAACGATTTTATACTTTTCAAGTATTTATCTAAAAACTATTTTAGCTAATAAGAATATATTTTCAAGTATTATAAATAGCCTTCTAAAAACCATCTTTATGACTTTAAAGTATTTTACTATGAATATCTTTGACTCATGAAACTAGTTTTAGCTATTACAAATATCTTTCAAAAATTTGTATATATTATTATTTATTTTTCCAACTTTCTTCGATTTTTCTCCAACCCGTGACTAGGCCCATTATTAGTATTCCTTCGCCAATTCAAGTCTATCTTATGTCCAACCTAACCAATTTGATCCTTCTGGACCCAATGGAACTATCCGTGTCACCACCCGAGGTCACCTTGCATAGATGTTGCACCAAAGTCGCAGTTCGTACCACCTTGATCATCGCAGCACACCAGGCGTACTACCAGGCAAGACACCTTGCCATTTGCTGTTTATTTATTTTAGCTCATATTTCATGCATTATTTATCTTCTTTATGCAAAATAAACTGTGATACATGGCATAACCTGTTAGAACTTACTGTTCATTTATATTTCCTGCTATGTATTATTTTTATTACACATTAAACCTAGATTTAAGGGACCACCTTTGTGTGTTGCATTCATGGCCTTGACTTGTTGTACCACGAAGTTGTGTGTCACATGTAGAACACGGACGTGCGTGATTGGCTGGCCACCAGTATGTACAAGCCGTGCGATAGGAATAACCGCTAATAAAATTGCATGCTAGTTTGACTTAGCGGTTAGAGGTTAATGTTGTGGATACAACTTAGTAGGCATTGGGCGGGGAGGACAATTCCTTAACATATGGGCTTCGATGCACTTTCCCTTGTGACCCGGACTCTCCGCTGGAGATACGGGGTTGATGACCCATGATTACTGACGGCCACTGACGATTCTGCGGAACGTCATGCTCTTACTGATGGGGCCTCTGGTGCCCAAGGGGGGACTATGCCGATCCTATTCAGCCAGGATCCATGCGTAGGAAGGATTATTCTTAACTACATTTTCACATTAGAACGGTTAGGCTACCTTATCCGTTAGGTACGAGTACTTTTGGTTTGGATACTTGTATCTGACCGTGGCTTGGAACAATAACTTGTCGCGGACTAGTTTGTCACATCTTGTCCTTGTTTGGTTGTAGATGTGACTTACTACTTCGATGAGAAGGTATTGAACCTTGTTGGGGTCCGGATACCATATTGGATTCATAGCATGGAAAGATACGTCACCGTGAATTAGTTTACCATCTCATGTCCTTGTTTGGTTGTGGGGATGGTACGCTTGTTCAATAGGTGTGTATTGGACCATGTTATAAATTCAATTGACTTATTTATTTGAGCAATATTTATTCAATTTATATGGCATGATATTATGTGTCTTGTTACGTCCCTCTGAGGACCTGGTTATCTCTCTAGGTGTGTGCTCTTGTCTTTCGCAGGTATTCTAGCTCTAGCAGTGGTCCTTTCTATTTCTTCAAGGATGATTGTACTTGGATCGTCTTCGCTTCGCTCGCCAAATTTATATCTTTTCTCTTGTACTTTTTCTTTACTTGTTGGTAGTGGATTTGTCTCCGCCCAACATATTGTATCAAGACAAATCATTATCTTTATATGATATCTTTTATTTTTTTATTTTATGTGGATGAGATTAGTTATGGTTCTACTGCATTTTACAGCTTATGTATTTATACGAGGCTTCCATATATTGGAGTATACTTCGTATGAATACAGCTGGCATGTCTACGTTCCTAGTCCTACGTATTTTGGGACTGGGGCGTTACATCGTTGGGTTTGTATCGTCATTCTGGATTCGTAGACATATAATTTGTTAGTTTTAGTAGACTTTTATCCTTGCACTTTTTTCGGTACAAAGTGGTTCTAACACGGACACCATTTTGATCCGAAATCATTTTTTTACCCTTGTATCCAAACTGGACTTATGGGTAGGCTATCCTAGCTGATTTGACCATTCTGGACACAGTAGTTACGTTTGTTTCATCATCCGACAATGCCTATAGATATTTTCTTTATGTATCACCATTGGTTATAATTAATTCTTCTTGCGTTCGTATTTTGAAATCCGTTGCAACAAAACTGAGATTAGTCGATTCCAGTGATCTCTTATCGCTTGAAATTGAAAAGATGATCATGTGGATCGTTATGATAAGATTGTTAACCTTAAGGTGATCATCTTATCTTGATTTGCATGTCGTAGGTTTTGGTATACGAAGAACGAGGTACAACTTGATATTTTAATACTTATACTAGTTTTGACCTAGTTTGACCAAGTTTGATTTGGTTTAACTTTATGTGACCTAGTTTGACCTAGTATGACCTAGGACTGAGTTTAACCTATATTGCATATCATACATTAGATTATCATGTCATACACTGTCAAACCCTAATTTAACTCATGATATCTCATCTTTAGGTCTGTGACATCACTCTGAGCATCGATTCTCATTGATAGCTCAGGACCGCAGGCGAGAACATTCAATGATAGTTTTCATTATCTTGATATCTGCTATATCCGATTCGGTTGTAGTGTTTTACTTGATTCCCGACACGATGGTACACGGACTAGTATACGTCGGATCCTGTCATAAAATGTTATTCCTGGACTTTTCTGGTATATGGGTGCATTGTTCGATCTTGTTTTCTTTACTTGTATAGACACCAATTTGGGAGTGGGCTGGCCTCCTGCTTTTGAATCCTGTGTTGACATGTCATGTCCGGATCCATTATACTACTCGAAGATGAGGAGTTATTAGTGGTTATGTGATCAATACCCCTCATGTATACCTATTACTTGTTCATAGCTCCACCCTCACCACACGGAGGGTGTAGCCTGACCTGATACTACTTATTCATAGCTTTCCATTGTGGCTGGCCTGATCATGTTCTTTTGTATTTCTTGTTCTTAGTCGATCAAATAGAACAGCCTGATCCGGACCCAAGCCGATCACATAACGCACTAATATCTCAAGGCACCGTTTATGTTTATATTATACATCAGATTTTTCTGTATTGTTCTACTTTTCTGTATATTACACCCTGACATGATTTCTAGTTTACATATCCTGTTTTACTTACAGTCTTGATATATCATTTTGTATTCCATTATGATTGTATCTTGTAGCATTTGTTAATACTATGAAACTGCTGTTGGTGTTTGTATTTGCTTATTTTTCTGACAGGATAACCCCGTTGATGTTTACAGAAGATTTAGATGCTGACTGCTCGACCTATTATCGTTATGGCACCGACGGTAACTATTACCATGATCTCCCTCTTATGCTAGTGTCCGTAGAGGACATACTACCAGTAGTGACCTAGACTAGTTAGGTTTGACTAGACAGCGTTCCAGATGGGTATTGAGACTTGTAGTACTTATTTGGATATTGTGTTATGTCTTAAACTCTGATCTTGTGTGGTGACTTGCATCTATTTTAGTTTATCTATTTCCATCATATCTTATGATATTCGTTCTTATCTTTCTTAGATGTCTTGTGATTGAGTTGAGATTATATATCTCCGTGCGGAGATGACAGGTACATATATATTGTGTCTAGATGCTATACTTTCTAGTAGATCTCTACAGCGTTCTACCGTCGATTCTGCGGCGTAGGCTGGACGTACCCACGTGCTCGTGCCGCTAATCAGGGTACGGGTCGTGACATATTTTTTGTGGTGGCCCATGCAGGTTTAGAGTCGCAATTAGTGCAATTTCGTAATAGTGCTCGACTTAGAGCGCTGCTACGAGCCTGCTATTAGGATATAGGTAATAGGCTACATAGGGTGTTACTCAATCACAGTTAGGAACTCTTGATAGATTCCAAGGATAACCCATAAGAATCTAACTTCGAAAACTCTTGAGTCTATTCCCACTTGCTTTTGTTCGTCATGATCTTGAATATATGCCTGTTATCAAACCTTATTCTTGCATTAGGATGAGTTTATGGACCCCCAAGAGAACTAAAAAGTAGAATTTGAACCTATAACCATTTAGGTTGGGTTTTGTTTTAGACTATATCCAAGGAATTTTAAATTTTGATCTAGATAATACATTTGGGACAACCCTTACGAATCTCTCTCGAAATCTTAACTCGAAATTTGTTTCCGCTTGTCTCCATTTACTCTTTCTTGATTTTTCGTTGATTTTGATTCTTGATTTTTGTTGTTGACTTTGATCTTGCATCGAGATAAATTTTGTGGATTAAATTAAGGTATATACTGATAAGGTAAATGTCTGCTTTATTTATGGAGTTTAGAATTAATCGCCGTCATACTAGCTAGCATGACAAGGACATAGAGCCTGATTTTGGATATGCTTATCCTAGTTATGGAGTTTGGATTTTCTTGCAGCCATACCGGTTGGCATGGTGAAATACTACATAACATGATTTTAGGGTGTATACCTTGGTTATGGACTCTATCGTTTATTGCAGCTATGCTTACTGGCATGGCAAAAATTCTGGCAACATGATTTGAGAAAGACGTGTATGGTTATCAGATCATATCTTAAATCGGTTCACTTCATTATGACCAGATGAGCAAGAACGAATTCTTATCATCATTCTTCCCCATCTTGATTAACACTGTCTATCTACAGCCACAACTAGGATTTTTTCGACATGATTGTTTTGTGTTCCATCTTTTCTATAATTTGACTAAACTCTTCTTCGCTGACCTCTTGGGTAATTCTTTTCGTCCTTCTCGATAATTGTTAAAAGTGCCTCATGGATTGATTCAAAAAATTTTGAAAAGTATATTTATCCTTGTATTACGGAATCGAGAGTTGCATCCATAGAAATACTGGCGAGGCATGACTTCAGATAACGGCATCAGGTTTAGATATGTTTCTCAAATTCTACTTGGACCACTCCTTAAGCATTTTGACTGACATCTTGTCACGACCCGCACCCTGGTTAGGGGCACGAGCACGTAGGTACGTCTAGCCTACATTGCAGAATCGGCGGTAGAACGATGTATAGGTCGTCTATAAATACTACAACTAGACAAAATATAAGGGTACCTGTCATCTCCGCACGGAGGTATAATATGGCATAACTCAATCACAAGAACAATCTAGGATAGATAGCACGATATGAAAATATGATAGAAGTAAAAACAGGAAATGGGTTCAAGATTCAACACAAGCTCAGAGATATAAACAACATCACAGAGTCACAAAATATAATATAAAATGCTACAGTCTGAAAACACTAGCTGGATCGCAGTCCAGGCAAACCTAACTAAGCTATACTACTCTGGGTGTGCAAAGTCTAGTGGCTCAACTAACAGGCCACAATCCTGGCCTAAGTCTCCATCTACCCCGAAACCCATAGTAGGTCGAGCAGTCTGCCTCTGAATCATCTGTAATATATCAACGGTATTCTGTCAGAAAAATGAGCAAGTATAAACACTAACAGCAGTTCCATATGAATTGACAAATTCTATAAGAGACAATTATCATAAAATACAAGACAAAGATATAGGATGACATGGGAGCTATTCGAAAGCCGAATTACAATCCGTAAACCAAATAAGGACCGGGGTTGTAACCCTTCTTCCGAACATAACTTAGCCTCCAATCAAGGTTTAGCATAAGATCATGTGGAACATGTGAATACTGAATATCATAATATGGTGAGAAAAGTACTGAATGTAGAACTGAGTAGGATATATGATGTAATAAAATAAATATAAAATGTGCCATGAATTATTAGTACGTTATGTGATCGACTTGGGAATCAGGATCATGCTTTCCATCTGACCGGCTATGAACAAGTGTACAACAGAGCAGGATCAGGCCGGCTACCATGGAAAGCTATGAACAAGTAGGGTCAGGCTTTACCCGTCGTGAGTCGAGGGTATAGCTATGAACAAGTAACAAGTACAAGTGTGAAGAACAAGTAGGGATTTTGATCACACAACCACTAATAAATCCCCATCCCGGAATAGTATAATGGATCCGGACATGACACGTCATGATATGGGACTCAAGAGCAGGGGGCCAGCCCGCTCCCAAGTCTATGTCTATACAAGTACAAGTAACAAGTCGAGTCATGTACCAATATACCAAGTAATCCAGGAACAATATCTCATGACAGGATCCGACATATACTAGTCCGTGAACCATCGTGTTAGGAATCAAGTAAGACACTACAACTGAATCGGATATTGCAGATATCAAGACAATGAAAACTATCAGTGAATGTACTCGCCTGTGGTCCTGAGCTGATAAGGTGAATAGATGCTCAGAGTAATCACAGACCTAAAGATGAGATACCATGAGTCCAAACAGGGTTTAATAATGAAAGGAAAGCTAATCTTGTCATGATATGCAAGTCTAAGCCAAACTAGGTAATACTGGTCCAAACTAGGTTACACTAGGTCATACTAGTCCAAACTAGGTCACACTAGGTTATACTGAGCCAAACTAGGTCACAGAAAATCAATCCAAGTCAAACTATGTCAAACTGGATCAAAGGTTGACTTACAGTTGACTTTTGGTCAACTCTGGTCAACTCTAGTCAACTCTAGGTCAATCTTAGGTCAAACTAGTCTAATATTGACTAACTGTTGACTTTCAGTCAACTGGTCAACTCTGGTTTGGTTTCGGGTCAATTCTAGTCATTATTAGGCTAAGTTTGACTTTCGGTTGACTTTCGTTGACTTTTGGTCAAAACAGTCAACCGAAGTCAAAACTAATCTAAGGGCACTAATCCTAACCATTACCAACTAAGAGAACCTATTTCTAACCCCATCTTAATAATCAAACCCCATATTAGACTTTACCCCAAAATCTTACTTTTACCCTTTACAAGGTATTCCCAATACCTTGCCCCGATACAAATGCAACCCCTCCTAATATTGGTAGACTGACCTAGGCTTCTTAGGGTAGCTAGAAACTAACCTATCTAGATATTACCAACCCAAAAATCTAGGTATCTAGCCTATCAAGTCCATCTTATCTCTATGTTGGTCATTCTCAAAATTACCTTAAAGTATCGCAAGATACTCTATGGTATCTTGAGATACCACACACCACCCAACTAACCTCAGTCTAACTCACCACTCAACCACCCTCCTAGCACTTTAGAGTACCCCTCTCACTCTAACATCTATCTAATCTAATCCTAGATAAGATACTAACATAGATAGGTCACTAAGCTATCCACTAACCTTCTAACACACTCGCCAACACTACTTAACAAACCACTCACTAACCCACCTTACTAATACTACCACACTAACATCTAACACTACTAACTAAGGTCTCTAACTGTCATAGCTGCTTTCCAAAAATTAATGTATTAATATTTTGTTTCCATCTAATTAAATATTTTGCTCTAAAATAAACAATAATTGATGTAATAATAATAATACTAATTTTATTTTCATTCTTATTTTTTGAAAATTTTATTTTGAAAAAAAAACCTAAGAAAAGAAAAAAAGAAAAAAGGGGGAAAATAATAATAATAATAATAATAATAATAATAATATATATATATATATATATATATATATATATATATATATATATATATATATATATATATATATATATAATTAGAGAAAGAGAGAGGGGGGCAGCCCCTAACCCTCATCTCTCTCTCTCGGACTCTCTCTCTCTCTCTCGAATCCTCTCACTCTCTCTCGGACCCTCTCTCTCTCTCTCTCTCTCGAACCCTCTCTCCCTAACTATAAATCTCTCCCTCTCACACTCATCTCCCTCTCTCTCTCTCTCCTTCACTCTTCCCTTCTATTCCCTCCTCTCTCTTACTCCCGCTACTGCTGCTACTGCGCGCTACCATTGTTGTACTGCTACAGCGTGCCGCCGCTGGCGCACCGCCGGCGCCGCCCGCCCGTCGCCGGCCACGCGCCCCCTCCACCATCATCTCCAGTACTTCTTCTCCTCCTCTTCCACAACCCAAGAATCCTAAGTAAATTTCATTATTTTCTTCCTTTCCTTTCAATTTCGAAATTAGGTCAAGGAATTGGGTATATATAAATATGTAAATGCATTTTTGTTTTATTTTAGGAAATTTGTGGAGAAACCTAGGTTATCATTCTTCCAAGGCAAGTCCGAGAAACCTAGGTTATCATTCTTCCAAGGCAAGTCCTCCTCCCTTCCTTCGAATTCCCTTTTCTTTTGGCAAAATTGTGTGCAAATAACTAGAGAATCAAAAAAAAAAAAGGAAAAAGGAAAAAAAAGAAGGGAAAATGGAAATCCTAATTTCAGTAATTCACTTTTTGGATTATGTGTCCGTACAATTTCATGGCACAGACACAAGTTTGTATATATATTGACTTAGCTCCTACACATGATAGGTATAGGACGACACAATGTAGTGTGAATGCTTCTAACATGTCGCAATTTTGATTTAATATCTAAAATTGTACAGTTATATTTATGAATATATATATTTTTTTATATTTATTTTTATATTTATGAATATATATATATATATATATATATATATATATATATATATATATATATATATATATATATATTTTATATATATATATATATATATATATATATATATATATATATATATATATATATATATATCATGACACAACACCTGGATATAATCCATATAAAGGACATTTATGAGTCTAGGTATAACTCATGGACAAAATCAATACAATTCATAAATTAAATTTTTTTAACATATGGAATTTATGTATCTTTAATATAACAGGTATATCAAGACCTACAACAGAGCATCCATATGAACGCTTTTGCTAAAACCAAACTACCAATGAATATACTGCTCTACAACGAAATTTTTATTTTTATTATTAAACAAACTTCACCTACTGTTACATTGGTCTTCTCATTAGTAGCCCCAAGCATCTACACATCAACACCTGTAGCCTTCTTTCCTACATACTAAAACCTTTACGCTCTCACAGGCTTGTATGGTCCATGCAAATATGGGAAGGCATACATAGGGACAACAACTAATAGTGTTGCACCACTTTACAACATAAGGAGAACTACCATATAAATTACAACCACAATAATTCCTTATACTAGTGCATACTCACCCAAGATGTTTAGCAACAGGTATCCTGCTAGGAAGCACCACAAGAGGTCATGTTGGGACTTGGTTATCTAGCTAAAATGGAAGTTTTTAGATTCCTATACGTTAGGATAACCATATACCTATCAATTTTCAAAATTTAAACCAAATTTATATACATATATCTTGATGCGATATGTGGATACGACACACAAATTTTATGGACAATTATAAGTCTTAGTGCCACTTGGGAACACAACCAACATGCAGATCATCTTTATTATTAATCCATGAATTCTACGATTTTGGGTTAAATTCAATATATGGAACTGATAAGTTGTTTTTTTTTGTTCAAGTTAGAAGTTTTCACCGAATTTATATATTAAGTTCTCACTTTGTATTCTCAAAAAGTTAAAACATGACACTTAATAAACATGAATCAAAGTGGTCATTTAGACCCTACTTTGAATGTAATATCAGTTGAAAATAGGAGTTGATATCATGGTATTACTAACAACCTTATTTTCTTTGAACTTGGTAAGTTTTTAGGGAAAGTAAATGGCTAATAATCCAAATTAGTTTAATTGCTTGCCAAGGTAATAAACTTCAAAACTGCGTTTCTATTTTATTTTGTGAGTTTTCGGTATTGAGGGTTGCTCCACCGAAGGGGTCGGCGAGCCCAATTATTTACTTGCGTGGTTCCGGTGTTGAGAGTTGCTCCACCGAAGGGGTCGGCGAGCCCAATTACTTACTTGCATGGTTCCGGTGTTGAGAGTTGCTCCACCGAAGGGGTCGACGAGCCCATATTTTCTTTTATCATATATATAAGTTTCTTGTAAATTTTCGGGGCTCCTAAATACAAAGGAGACTCTGCCGAAATTTTTGAGAAATTTAGGAGATAGACTAATTTCTGACATTCAAAAATTTTAGAAAGCATTTGGGAGGGGAGAACAACTGAATATCCCTAGATATCCCGTAACATAAATAACAAAAGCTGATCAGTATTTCGTGAATCTCGTGAATCAGTACATCTAGTTTTCGACTAGGGTGTACTAGCCCAAGGGAGGCTTGGAAATCAATTTCATCTATTTGACAGTAACATCAATAGATGTCTCTTTAGCCCAAGGGAGGCTCGGAAATCACAGCCTGATCCCAGGTTAACGGGATTGTTCACGGGAAATATTTAGAGGATTATTCGGTGTATTGTTCTCAAAACTGCATCTCATTAAACTTCAAATCTTACTCCAGAAACAACGCTGCCTATTATAAATAGGCAGTGTCCTTAATTGCTTAAGGAAAGCAATTCCTACTAAAAGCTCAAGGGAAGCTCGGAAATCTTATCATTCATGGAGTAGGACGTTGATTTCATTCATGTTTTACTAAAGCAGATAATATATATATAACAGTACAATTTAGCATACTCTGTTTCATCTTTTTTTTAAACTATATATTCCTTGTTTTTGTTTAACTTTCACCGTTCTTGGCTGAAGACTTGCTTGTCGTTTTCTAAACGACCTAGTATTTGTTCACTAGGTGAAGAAGATGAAGACGCCTCCGCCAAAGTATCGTCGTACTACAACGAGGAGTAAATTGTCCGGACTACCTACAGTTATGACCAGCACTATCGTAGTAATCTTGTAAATTACTTTTGTAATAAACTTGTAAAAGCATTGTTGGAAAAGTTTTCTGTATAATAGCTTCACTATATTTGATACCATGTAAACTCCTTGTATTTTTCATTCTTGCTGATGATTACAGGCGACAATCGCGGTTTCGACGCGTAGCCTGGAGATGTGTTATGGCGTCACTGTTTCAAATATGGGAAGCGGGACGTGACACGTCTTTTAGTGGTGGCCCATGCAGGTCAGCAAAGAATGGAAAATCTAGGATAGGATGCAGGTCAGACATTGCATAGAGGAAATAGGATAGGATGCAGGTCAGACATTGCATATAGGAAATAGGATAGGATGCAGGTCAGACGTTGCATAGAGGAAGTAGGATAGGGTGCAGGTCTGACAACTCAAGGATAGGATATAGGCCAAGTTCTAGGAAAACCTAAGCAAGCTGAGATAAGATGTTGGTCAAGATTTTTGGGGAGACCCTATAGGCTAAGGTATAAACTTTAAGATATGTTTTAGGAAATATCCAAGAGATACCAAATAGAATTGTTTATGTTAGATTGGATTCCATTGTGTCTTTATAAAATTTCTATAGTGGGTATCTATGATCAGGTGTCCTTACCTAGGTCATGGGTAGTATAAGGATAGACATAATCATTCTAGGCCTATTAAGTTAGGGAGAATAGGCCAAGTATTCTCGTCTGAGCTGGTAAAGGAATTTAGAAGACTCCTTAAGAATCTTGGACTTGGTATCTCTAGTAAACCCGGAGTTCATCTATATTTTTGAACCATTACATAGTTGGAAATGGTTAAGGGGTAAGTATAGATATAAATATATTTTGACTGATTACTGGAAATGAAAGTACTAGCAATAACTTGTCTAGGGTTTGCATAATAGTTATTGTATAGAGTATTATATACATATTATATTAAGAAGCTAATTCCTTATTCCTTAATCCCTCTAGACTTCTATCGATGCCCAAGTCCTGACTCGTTCTCTTTTATCTGTTGAATTTTGTGTCGGGTTATTTCACAAACCCAATCTACTTCAAAATTTTCAATTTCGTTGCTTCACTTAACATTTACTAAATGGAAATCTAGAATTGTATCCTCAATCCTTTCTTCCATTTATATCTTTTCTTGGCATCCCTATTTCAGGAATTGCCCTATATCTAATATCCATTGTAATTTACTCTTTTGATATTTTTTTCTGTGAAGTGAATGCTTTGATTGGATTTTGTGTAAATGATATTTATGTGAATGAATACTTGTTGTGTCTTGAGACCTAAAAAATTCTCTGATGAATCGTGAAGTGAGAAGTTGTTGCAGCCATTCGGACTGACCATCCAAATTGGCGAGGCACATATTCTCGAAACATGATTCAGAAATTCAATAAAATTTCGGGGATCAAGACATAATTTTTGATAATGAATTTTTGAACTTAATATTCGAATTTTGATTTCATTTTACTCGATTTGGAATTTGAAAACGTCATTTTACAACGACATATAGTGCTTTTGATAATATAGATTTATGAGTTTATTTTATGTTATAATATTATCTATTAGTTTGATACCAAGATAAAATAATGTTGATGATATTTGGAGAACTTGAAGATAAGTATTGCTTCTTGAATATATTTTGGATTACTAAGAATATCATGACCTGTAAAGCTACTTCACAATCATGATTCCTACTCATTCTATGGATATCAAGGAAGAGGTAGCAAACCTTGGTAGTGAAATGGTATCTTGTTGCAGCCATATGCACAATGGCGAGGCACTAGATTACTATATCACGTCAGAAAATGAGAATAAGGAATATGATTATTTTGAATTCAAGGATCATGCATCGTTATGGGTTGAAATAACATTGTATCTATTTGATTATATGAAATTTCAAGAACCTTGAAGATTTTTTTAGTATTTTCGAATTGTCTCTATTTTAGTAAAGCTTTTGATGATATTTGGAGAACTTGAAGATAAGTATTGCTTCTTGAATATATTTTGGATTACAAAGAATATTATGACCTGTAAAGCTACTTCACAATCATGATTCCTACTCATTCTATGGATATCAAGGAATAGGTAGCAAACCTTGGTAGTGAAATGGTATCTTGTTGCAGCCATATGCACAATGGCGAGGCACTAGATTACTATATCACGTCAGAAAATGAGAATAAGGAATATGATTTTGAATTCAAGGATCATGCATCGTTATGGGTTGAAATAACATTGTATCTATTTGATTATATGAAATTTCAAGAACCTTGAAGATTTTTTTAGTATTTTCGAATTGTCTCTATTTTAGTAAAGCTTTTGAAAGATAAGTTTCAAGATATTTCATTTAACTGTTTAATAAATTACTACTCTAATTCTGTAAGGTAGATAGAACATTTTGCTTCTCTTTATAATTATTTTAAAAAGCTTATCTTTAAATTTAAATTTCGAGGACAAAATTTTGTAAGGTGGGTAGAGTGTCATAGCTGCTTTCCAAAAATTAATGTATTAATATTTTGTTTCCATCTAATTAAATATTTTGCTCTAAATTTTTTTGATATAAACAATAATTGATGTAATAATAATAATAATAATTTTATTTTCATTCTTATTTTTTGAAAATTTTATTTTGAAAAAAAACCTAAGAAAAAAAAAGAAAAAAGAAAAAAGGGGGAAAAAATAATATATATATATATATATAATAAGAGAAAGAGAGAGGGGGGCAGCCCCTAACCCTCATCTCTCTCTCTCTCGGACTCTCTCTCTCTCTCTCGAATCCTCTCACTCTCTCTCGGACTCTCTCTCTCTCTCGAACCCTCTCTCCCTATCTATAAATCTCTCCATCTCACACTCATCTTCCTATCTCTCTCTCTCTCCTTTACTCTTCCCTTCTATTCCCTCCTCCCTCTTACTCCCGCTACTGCTCCTGCTACTGCTGCTACTGCGCGCTGCCGCTGCTGTACTGCTGCCGCGCGTCGCCGCTGGCGTACCGCCGGCGCCGCCCGCCCGTCGTCGGCCACGCGCCCCCTCCACCATCATCTCCAGTACTTCTTCTCCTCCTCTTCCACAACCCAAGAATCCTAGGTAAATTTCATTATTTTCTTCCTTTCCTTTCAATTTCGAAAATTAGGTCAAGGAATTGGGTATATATAAATATGTAAATGCATTTTTGTTTTATGCAAGGCAAGTCCGAGAAACCTAGGTTATCATTCTTCCAAGGCAAGTCCGAGAAACCTAGGTTATCATTCTTCCAAGGCAAGTCCGAGAAACCTAGGTTATCATTCTTCCAAGGCAAGTCCTCCTCCCTTCCTACGAATTCCCTTTTCTTTTGGCAAAATTGTGTGCAAATAACTAGAGAATCAAAAAAAAAAAGGAAAAAGGAAAAAAAAGAAGGGCAAATGGAAATCCTAATTTCAGTAATTCACTTTTTGGATTATGTGTCCGTACAATTTCATGGCACAGACACAAGTTTGCATATATATTGACTTAGCTCCTACACATGATAGGTATAGGACGACACAATGTAGTGTGAATGCTTCTGACATGTCGCAATTTTGATTTAATATCTGAAATTATACAGTTATATTTATGAATATATATATATATATATATATATATATATATATATATATATATATATATATATATATATATATATATATATATATCATGACACAACACCTGGATATAATCCATATAAAGGACATTTATGAGTCTAGGTATAACTCATGGACAAAATCAATACAATTCATAAATTAAATTTTTTTAACATATGGAATTTATGTATCTTTAATATAACAGGTATATCAAGACCTACAACAGAGCATCCATATGAACGCTTTTGCTAAAACCAAACTACCAATGAATATACTGCTCTACAACGAAATTTTTATTTTTATTTATTAAACAAACTTCACCTACTGTTACATTGGTCTTCTCATTAGTAGCCCCAAGCATCTACACATCAACACCTGTAGCCTTCTTTCCTACATACTAAAACCTTTACGCTCTCACAGGCTTGTATGGTCCATACAAATATGGGAAGGCATACATATGGACAACAACTAATAGTGTTGCACCACTTTACAACATAAGGAGAACTACCATATAAATTACAACCACAATAATTCCTTATACTAGTGCATACTCACCCAAGATGTTTAGCAACAGGTATCCTGCTAGGAAGCACCACAGGAGGTCATGTTGGGACTTGGTTATCTAGCTAAAATGGAAGTTTTTAGATTCCTATACGTTAGGATAACCATATACCTATCAATTTTCAAAATTTAAACCAAATTTATATACATATACCTTGATGCGATATGTGGATACGACACACAAATTTTATGGACAATTATAAGTCTTAGTGCCACTTGGGAACACAACCAACATGCAGATCATCTTTATTATTAATCCATGAATTCTACGATTTTGGGTTAAATTCAATATATGGAACTGATAAGTTGTTTTTTTTTTTGTTTTTTTTTTTGTTCAAGTTAGAAGTTTCCACCGAATTTATATATTAAGTTCTCACTTTGTATTCTCAAAAAGTTAAAACATGACACTTAATAAACATGAATCAAAGTGGTCATTTAGACCCTACTTTGAATGTAATATCAGTTGAAAATAGGAGTTGATATCATGGTATTACTAACAACCTTATTTTCTTTGAACTTGGTAAGTTTTTAGGGAAAGTAAATGGCTAATAATCCAAATTAGTTTAATCGCTTGCGAAGGTAATAAACTTCAAAACTGCGCTTCTATTTTATTTTGTGAGTTTCCGGTATTGAGGGTTGCTCCACCGAAGGGGTCGGCGAGCCCAATTATTTACTTGCATGGTTCCGGTGTTGAGAGTTGCTCCACCGAAGGGGTCGGCGAGCCCAATTACTTACTTGCGTGGTTCCGGTGTTGAGAGTTGCTCCACCGAAGGGGTCGGTGAGCCCATATTTTCTTTTATCATATATATAAGTTTCTTGTAAATTTTCGGGGCTCCTAAATACAAAGGAGACTCTGCCGAAATTTTTGAGAAATTTAGGAGATAGACTAATTTCTGACATTCGAAAATTTTAGAAAGCATTTGGGAGGGGGAGAACAACTGAATATCCCTAGATATCCCGTAACATAAATAACAAAAGCTGATCAGTATTTCGTGAATCTCGTGAATCAGTACATCTAGTTTTCGACTAGGGTGTACTAGCCCAAGGGAGGCTCGGAAATCAATTTCATCTATTTGACAGTAACATCAATAGATATCTCTTTAGCCCAAGGGAGGCTCGAAAATCACAGCCTGATCCCAGGTTAACGGGATTGTTCAAGGGAAATATTTAGAGGATTATTCGGAGTATTGTTCTCAAAACTGCATCTCATTAAACTTCAAATCTTACTCCAGAAACAACGCTGCCTATTATAAATAGGCAGTGTCCTTAATTGCTCAAGGAAAGCAATTCCTACTAAAAGCTCAAGGGAAGCTCGGAAATCTTATCATTCATGGAGTAGGACGTTGATTTCATTCATGTTTTACTAAAGCAGATAATATATATATATAACAGTACAATTTGGCATACTCTGTTTCATCTTTTTTTTTTAACTATATTTTCCTTGTTTTTGTTTAACTTTTACCGTTCTTGGCCGAGGACTTGCTTGTCGTTTTCTAAACGACCTAGTATTTGTTCACTAGGTGAAGAAGAAGAAGATGCCTCCGCCAAAGTATCGTCGCACTACAACGAGGAGTAAATTGTCCGGACTACCTACAATTATGACCAGCACTATCGTAGTAATCTTGTAAATTACTTTTGTAATAAACCTGTAAAAGCATTGTTGGAAAAGTTTCCTGTATAATAGCTTCACTATATTTGATACCATGTAAACTCCTTGTATTTTCCATTCTTGCTGATGATTATAGGCGACAATCGCAGGTTTCGGCGCGTAGCCTGGAGATGTGTTATGGCGTCACCGTTTCAAATATGGGAAGCGGGACGTGACACTAACAAGGTCTACAAGAGGGTATACTATGGGGTTAAGTGACTGAATGGATGAATGAATGAAAGGTGGCTGAA